>BMAW01087061.1:0-13574 GCA_019974015.1 Nephila pilipes
GTTGCAGTTACTTCATTGGTAATATTTATTATAGCCATTTCCTGCAAAACTTAATTGGAAAGCTCATCTGTATAGTTAAAGGAGGATCTTAGGTTACATAGAAAATTATATTAAAATTGAAAAGCCAGGCAATTAAAGCCAGATATATTCATTTCCTCTTATTTTATAAATGAAAATAATTTGCTTTACTGGATAATAAAATTATATGTAATTAAATGCCTTTTAACTTATAATAATTATTAAGTTTTTGAAACGGACATAGCATATTTAATATGTCGAGAGAGAGAGATACGTATCTTATAATAAAATCATTAAACTATTTGCTTCTTGGCCCCCATGCATTTAAAAAAAAGATTGATAAAACACTTCATCCTGAAGTCTTCTGGTTTAAAGATTTAGATTATGTGTGCGTTTATCTATACCAGTGTTTCTGAGCATTTAACACAATTTAAATACATCTTACAAGGTCAAGGGTCTCTTCCAGGGATTTCAACTAACACCATCTCTGAGGTATAATATGACTCTCATATTTCTATCATTTGGTATCTTAGCATTTTTTCTTATTTCTTCTTGAAACAGAATAGTTTGCTTTAGAACTATTAGGTATATCATTCATACGTTTAATATCGCATTCTACCAAGTAAATTTCCCTAGTTCATTGGGAAAATGCTTGGCGTAATAGTCATTGAATTTCTTTCCATTTCACTTTTTGTTTATTATTCAATCTTTCTTAACTCTGTTCTAAAATTTCACTGAAGTCAAAAATATTTTAATTGGAATGCTGATAAGGAAACGCTTTCTTCTCTTAATTCGTTCAGTTCGCTCTTCATTTACTGTTAATCACTTTGGTTGGTTCGGCTCTTTTGTAAAATGGCTTTAATACATTAAATTAAAACTTTATTCGATTCTTTATTGTTGTAACAGATTGCAAAGTAATTTCTCGCCCAAATGCTGCTTCTTTATTCTTCCTGGTCTTTTCTACTGAAAAAGATAGTTCATTAACCTTGACTTATCCTTAACACCACCACTAAGTCAACTTCCAAGAACTCTCGCTTGACAACATTTCTTTCTTATCATCCCTTTTTTTAATATAAGTTTCTTCCATTTTTTCAATTGCTAAATCTTGACATCTTTTATAAGTTCAAATGTGTGTTATATAACCAAGGTTGCCTCTTATGCAGTCTTCATTCATACAAAAGGGTTGTAGGGGTACGGAAATTATTGCTATGTACATATTTAATGAAAGTAAGACCTACGCTTTCATGAGTAATAATACTTTAATCAAAATTTCCGTTGGTAATTATTTTTTTTCAATCAGGGAAGGATTCAATATGTCACTCCAAGATTCTTTTTAAGTTTTGTGGGTCATCTGAACTTGATGACTTTGAAGATGATAATGGGTACATTTTTTCAAGTTTGTTGGCAGTTTCAAATTTTTCTAAGAGGTCTGCATTTAAATCATACACTAATAAGGGTCCTCAATCTTTTTCTTGAATCTCCTTTGGAAATTTTAATCTACTTAAAATCTGCTAACAAAGCTTTCACAATCGCGGTGGATTCTATACCAGATATTGACACTGAATCAGAGTACTTTGAAGATGTACACACATAATATTTAAAATATATTTATACAATGTTGAAATTTGGAAAGGGTCTTACTGTATCAACATTTAACTTTAAAAATACTTCATTTAAAACTGAAAATAATGGAATAGACAAAGTAACCGCGGTATCCTAGTGGTCATTGTTTCAGACTAGTGACTGGCGGTTTTCGTTGAGTCGCGGGTTCAAACCTTGAACCCCGGAAGACCCACCGTGTAGCCGGAGATGATACACGTTAAATCTGTCGGGGCCCAAATTCCTCCCTTTGGCATGGTGTGGAAGTTAGGAGAGGGGGTACCAGCTCAGGTGTCGTGATCGTCACTTGACCTAGGTTCAAAATTATGAGGTCCGTCGCCAAAAGCCATCATGTTGTTTCTAGTGCGACGTTAATAAAAATTAAACTAAACTAACAATTGAATGGACAAATGTTTTCGGTCATCCTCTGGGATCACAAACTTGTCTGTTTCTTTATAGTGATTCGTGGTTCCCTATGATCAATGGCTACAACTGCCTATTTAAGATTGATTATCCTTATTAAGTAGTATATACAATGTAGAGTCAATGTACACTAAGCCTTGCATCAAGTCGTCCGTTTACATGGGAGGAAAATGCACCTTACCTCTCTTTCTAGACACCTTTCGTTTCATCTCTGCCGACGACTTGTAAAATAAGGCTTTCGCCAAGACTGACTCACAGTCTCTTACATAATTTCATCAGTCACACATTTACACATACAGATGGACGTCACACACGTGACTCAAATATACACTCACACCTAGACACATTGTAAACAAAGCGGTATCTATGTTGGGTTATAACGTATCTCATCCCACAAGTATGTCCTTTTTAATATTATGTAAAATTTAACATTAATCTTTTCGTTCAAATAGTTTTAATGGAACCCAAAGTTAGTAGTGTTATTTAAGTAATATTGAATCAATATAATAATATCTGTAAACCGCTTTTATATTGCTTCACTCTATTGTTAAGATGATTCAGAATAATTACTTGATTATAATATTAAAAGGTAGAATGCTTAATTTTTTTAAAGTAAATTTCCTAATTTATCACTGTTAATCATGCGTGGATAAACATCCGTCACGTTAATGAAATATATGTAATGGGAATTTAAATTAGAAAGCATCGAATATTCTCTAATTGAAAATGCTCATAATAATATTACTTCAGTAATGAATAAAGTAATGAAATTTGAATATTAGAAACCACGTTAACCAAAACATTTCTATGAAATTATTACACGAATTTTAATGTTTTAAAGAAAACAGACTTTTATAAGCAATAATGAAACTTTTAAATTAGAAAACACCATTAACTTTCAGTAATTCCTTACTTAAAGAATGTTTATTCTATAGTTCCTCTTAATTTTTTTCAAAATGTTTTGAAGTAAAAGCTGTTTGGAATTGTATGCTTTTAGCAAGCTAATCTTATTATAAACCTTTTACGATCCATCATGCTTATAAGACAGTGTGTTTTAAAACTAGAAGAATATATTAATTAAAAAGTTCTTCTAAGACAGTCTTAAATTATCTACTCAGAAGTTTTTATTATACTAGGTAAATTAAATATTGATCTTAATTGATTTTAATTAGTATACGACAAATACAAGTTTTCGCGTTGTCTTGTTGCATGCATTGTCTTACAAATGTAATTGCTGAAAAGAACTGCTTAGTAAATTGTTCATAGAAATTTTAATCTCAAATAAAATAAAATTGAATCATTTTATTAGGTCAATAAAATAAAAATTCTATATGCATTTTCATTTTACATTCACACTTTAATATTATTATATTGTTACAAAAATATTCATCGGATGGGTATACGGTGATAGCAGTTCAACACGGAGGTTAATGGCAAATAAAAAGATATTCACAAATATTCAAGACAAGATGAAATGCAGACAATAAAATTCGGGTAAACCAGCGACCCAACAGGATGAAAGACAGTAGCTGCCTAGATCAGTAACACAAACAGACATAAATAAAAAAATGTTCTACGCAAAGTTTTGAAAAGAACAAATTTAAACACCCAAGGTGCTCTGCTATTGTAATTATTTTTAAGTTACTCAGTTAAATATAGAACGAAGAAATGGAGAATAGTAAACTTTTCCTACTTTAAAATTACAGGAATTGATAAATTATTAAATTGAATATTATATCATCTACATGAAATTAAAATTAACACAAACGATAAATTATTAAATTGGACAGGATATCAAATATATGTAAGTAAAAGTAAAGAAGACGAGAAATTATTAAATTGAATATATTTAAGCTATATGTAATTAAAATTGAAGCGGAGTATAATAAAAACAGAGTTCCATGCCAAGTTTTACAAAAAACAGATTTAGCTATCCAAGTTGTGCTGTTTTGTAATTATTATCAGACTACTCAAATAGATATAAAAATTAAATGAAATAAAGAAGTAAACGATAAAAAATTGAAAAGTGATCTGGAAGGCCTGAAGTGATCCATTTGAAACAAATGCCCATTGGATGGCTAAAAAGCATTTCCAATCAATCTCATGTGTTTTAATATAATTATTAATACAATTGAATATATCTTCTTCAGTAACTTTATCACGCAAATATGTCTCATATGTGAGTAGCTTCTCTTCAATACATTTATCACAGATGTAACGAAACATTTCTAGTAGTTCAGCTAGTCTGACAACACCTGTAGATGCAATTAATTGCAATACATACTCACTTCAAAGTCTATGTCGATAATTTTGGCATTTCTGTGTAGAAATAGAAAGATTTTTGATGCGTAGTGAAACATTATTAATCGATAACTGTACTGCATCTATTTGTTCGAAGGCTGTTCATTAATAATATATAATATTATTCATACACGTGAAATAATACTTTTTCTCCTGTTGAATAAGTTTCAACAATAAGCTCAATGCGACAATTTACGCTGTAAGATGCTTCGGTTACATTTTCATTTCCAATCTTAGCAAAAGTAATAAATTTGAAGTGAGCACTTTTTTGTCGAATCAAGTAGTCCGTTAAACCAATGCATAGAATTTTCTTTTGGATCAGCACGTATCGTTTGTAAGTGGTGCCGAAATTTGGTGGGATTCTTAGAACATATTGAGAAATTTGTTTGAAATAAAACATACTCTGCAACAAGAGCATTAGATTCGCTTGTACACGTGAGAGAGAAAATTCAGCTTTTAAATAATTTTCAACATACCTACGTTTACGTCAATTTGTATGTGACACGTCTTCTTTAATAGTAGCTTTCGAAGAAAGAACGGTTTTCTGTTTCAAGATTACATATATCAATTGAATTACCTCTCTTTAATCAAAACTCCATGGATAATTCTGTAGTATTTGTAAGCTTTTTCAAATTGTAAAACTCAATTTTTTTTAAATGTCTTCTTTGCTCTTTAAAACATTTATGTTTTCAAAAATATGTCATCCAATTCCATGCTATTACATGATTCGTATTACAAATTTAATTAATGAAACAATACAGATTAAATTCGATATTACCATATTCTTCTTTTCTCTAGAATTTAAGCATTGTTATGATGAATATCTTTTTCTTTTTTTTTATGTTAAAAAAAGGCTTTATTCACATTTTTAGTGGAACATTAGTGTTCCGCGAAACCGTATGGAAATCTTGTTTTAAATAATACAAAGTTAATTCTAAAATAATGCATTTCCGAAGGAATGCAATACAAATCTTCAGTTTTTTCTACTCGTATTATTTCACTTCCAGTAATAATTTTTAAAATACTTATAATTTTTATCAAAACTTCGATTTCATGTTTAGAGTGTTCCATTTATCTGAACATAACGTCATATGGTTCTCTTATTCTTAGCATTTTTATAAACAGTATTCTCATTTTAATTCTGATTTTGAGAAATTTAAATAACTGTCTTTAAGGCCATTATTAATTATCGAAATATTTTTTTCGAAGCCATCAAAGGAAGACTAATTGTTTTAATACTCAATATTTTTGAAAAGCATTAAATTCTGAAAATTTCTATTCTATGTTAATCGATATAGTTTTTACAATCTGCACTTTTTAGCCATTTCTTCCAATATATTCTAAAGTAATATAATATCAAATTTCATTTCATCATTACATTTTCTTATTCAAAACGTAACTTAGAATCAAAGAAATGATTGAAAAATTAAATTCAATTAAAATGAGTTTTCACGTACCATTTATTGTCTCAAGACCATCAAACTCTCCATTTATTTTTCTCAAGACCATCAAACTCTCCATTTATTTTTCTCAAGACCATCAAACTCTTTCTTTGTCCTTAATTTAACTTTTTTAGAAGAATTGGTCCAAGTGATTGTCATATTATACCATTATACATAGTTTCGTTTCCATATTTATTATTTTCCTGTCACACTCGTAAAATATTTTCGCATGACATTAAAACTATAGAACAGCAGAATATATTTTATGCTACATCAGTTATTTTTTGAAAAAGGCATGAAAATTATTTTAGAGTTATTGAATTAATTTGATATTAAATTTAGTTTTAAAAATTTGAATTAATTCTGTAATACAGATGTGCAAACTCTTCCAATTTAATTTTCAACCTGAATTTGAAACACATTTAATTAAGGAAAAAATATTTCTTAAAATTTAATTCGGTATTAAAAACCGATAGAAAAGTATTAAGAGTTTTATCCAAAAAAATCAGGGAAAGACCAGTTGATAGGATGTATTTAATGTTAAATTCTTATAAACTGAAATGTTTACGAGATTGTTGGTTCATTGAAGGAAATAAGGCAAATATAAGGAAAATAAGTCTGTAACAAGATTCCTTATAAATGCCGATTGATTGATTGTTTATTAAAGTCGCAATTAAAAGTAAAATGAGGGCTATTGACGATTAATCTCGTAATTCTGAATCATTTTCAAGAGACAAATACGATACCCGAGTTAGTACCTCACTTTTCATCACGCCAACGGTAAGATTTGGAAATTTAATAAATTCAATGTGCTTTAGACCAGTGACATGGCATGTCTTCAGCGGCAACAGGTTTGAAAACAAAACTCAAACGAAATAACACCTGCCATAATTACATGACTGAAATCATTGGTCTAACTTAACCATTCCTTATGCACGTCAGTAGGCTTAATAGGAATCAGAAAGGTAAATAATTAACTGGAAAATGATAAGGGACTCTACAGAAATACAGATAATATCATATCAGAAGATTTGAGAATGATAAAAATATTTTATTCGTATTCTTCAGGAATTTGTTGAAATGAAAAAACTATAAAATATGAAGAAATATTACGAAGTAAATATGAGAAATAATATTTTAACATTGTTTTGCAAATCAAAAGCTTGAAAATTAAACCTTCATAAATAAGTGATAATTTTCAAAGTCATAACGTAAACTTAATGCGAGAAAAAAAATTCAAATTTATATATTCAATCACACACGTAGCTTATCTCTGAGAATTAGGAGGAAATTATTCATACATTTACTATTGGAGATACCAAAGAAATGTAATACATGATTTATACAGGAAATTTTGTTTGGTAAAATATTCTAATAAAAGAGTAAGCCAGTTATTTATTATTATCCTCTTTTAAATAGCATTTTAAAATGTTATTTTTGAAATGTTAAGGTTAAACTTCTTTCAAATAACATTTTGGAATGTTATTTTTGAAATATTATGGTTAAACTTCTTTTAAATAAAATTTTGAAATGTTATTTAAAAGAGATTTTACCTTAGTTTTCAAAAATATATATTCCTAGATAGTGCAAATTATTAAAAGTGTTATTATTATTGCAAACAAGTATATAATTTACTAAATTGTATCAAACTTTGAGGAATCATTTATTTTTAAAAAAATAGAAAATAATTGCAGTATAGAGAATAAATTTAATTTTTCAATATTAAATATAAATTTATAAATATTTAATTACATACTTAATTTAAACACATATTTATGTTTAAATAACGCTTTTCTAAATCTATCATATTAGGTATTCATATTCGATAATATTAATAATATAAAATTTATCAAGAAATTAAACTTTAAATTTTATTTAAATACATTTTCATTAAATTTTATAAAAATATAACTAAATTATATATCAACATTTAAAGTAAAATCGAGCCAATTAATCAACAGTTTTTAAAATTTTCTTATTTTCTAAGCTGAATAAAAAGTAAAAAGTAATATCTAACGAATATATAAGAGAAAAAAAAGCGAAGCAGAAGCTTTGGTATTCTTACAAATCAAATAATTTGGAAAACAATTTCAGTATATTTTAAGTATTCCATATAAAAAACAACTTGTCATAAATTCTAGCATGATTATAATACTTGAAAATATTTTGTATATAAGTGACGTTTAAATAAATATATAATATATTGTTATACTTTAAACACCTTAAGTTACATACTATTATTTATTTTTAAATTTCAAATTCTATTGTTTCTAAAGAATGGTAAAATTTGATTTATATAAGGTTGAAGACTTAAGTTATTCTTCCATTAACCTCTGAAATAATCGATATTTTTTTTCTTCCCAACTATATGTTACTTTTCTTTCTCTTTCAGAGGCATTCTATCAATGGTTTTATGGTCCTTGAACAATACAGATACAATTATTTTCGTCTACGAACTCCTGATTAAATTCTTTCTTGACCAGGAAATAAATTTAGTTGGAAATTGTCTTTTCACTTCTGTAAAAGTTTTTTTTTTTTTTCAAACTAAGCAAAAACTTAGATATTTCATTTCGCTTGAATGTACTTCTTCATTCAATGCATATTATGACTTTAAATGATATACTAAATGAAATCACTCTCTTAGTTTACTAAATCAAATGCAAATGAAATTAAAATATAAATAAAAACTGAATCACACAATAATTTAATTTTATATTTTTTTTTCAAATGCAAACTTGCTAGACTGTTCAAACCAAAATTACTTATATTGAGAATTTATCTTTGTTATTTTAAAGAATATTATAGATATGTTGTAAACTGGTAATAATATTTAATTCTTGTATTAATCATCGGTTTGTATTACATGTTTAGCAGATTCAAGTCAATCCTTATGACAAATAAAGACATTTTTATGTTTCGTTAACTTTCAAATGGGAAACAGTAAACGCTCTCAGTATTATTTTGTAATCAATCATTTTGGCAAATCTTAAATAAATTCTCATAAAATTTTTAACATAACTTTAGTAATGCTAAAAATAATTTTTGATCCATGAATCTTAGAAAAATAAAAACATTGTTTCGAATACTTATAGATATATTTCCTTCAATTAATGTTTGCAGTTAACAATTTAAATTTTCTAAATTCTATCATTTGAAATAAGTGTGGTTCCAGGTATGCTTTGATAAAAATATATTAACAAAGATCAGAAAAAAGTTTTACATTGTTTTCAATAATGTTTTCTTATGTGATATTATATTTCTGTAATGTTGATATCCTTTGAAAACTCTCTAAGTTTTTATTAACTATGATTTAAACATAATACAAAATTATAACGACCAATATAAAAAAGGAAATATTATCTGTACTACATATTTGGAATAATATTTGTTTACTTTTAATGTACTCTTAAAAGTAAACAAAATTTTTTAATTAATATATTGTTATTATTTACTCATTGACTTTTTAAGCCTTATTAAAATCAGATAGATATCATTAAAGTGCTGCTGCAAAAATAATTTTTCAGTAATAACAAAACTGAATGAAAAATAGATTGTTACTATTTTCTAGATTGATTCCTTCATTTAAAAAAAATTGATTTCAGATTATTCTGACATTTACGACTAAGCTGGTAAGAGAAAGATCTACATTAACTTTTAAAGATTCATATATATTTTATTTTATTTGGAAATATTTTAATTGTTATAAAATAATACGAATATAAAGAAATGTGTAGATTTTTTTAAGAATTTTATAAAAATTGGAGTTACATTTAATATCTCATTAACACGAAAAATAATAATCAATATTATCCTGCTTTCAATATTGAAGCTATAAGATAACAGAATATTTCTCTATTAGGAATGATATTAATATAAATAACAACCCATAAATTCTTGATGTAACCTAATTATATATATATATATACAAGAATTGACCCAAAAATAAAAGAAATGAAAGTGTGCTACCGTTTCAAAGCGGAGTAGAGAATTCTCCTACTAGGTGGCTTTCGTGGAAATCTTCCCAAATCTACTACTCAAGCGTCTTCTGCGTAGGACTTTAACATTTGATAGTAGTGTTGTTGTTCTCAACTGTGCCTCTGAGAAATCGTTTAAGGCAGATTTGATGAAATAAATAGGGTGTTTGAAATTTTGATTCCTGCTTGAAATTTCTGCAACAGAAACATACCAAATGCTTCAACAACCTTTCAAGAAGGGTGTAGAAGCATACCGTACTGTACACGAGTTTTTGAGAGAATTAGAAGCTTTAAATGTATTAATATCAGTGTGGAAGCTCTTGTGCATTCTAGGTGTCTTTCAGCATTTCAAAATGACGAAGAAAATTCAAAAAATATACGGCAAAAAATCAACAAGGATCATATATTCTCGGTTGACGAAAAGAAAGGAGTGAGTTGGAGCGCGTGCCATCAGATTATGTTTAAGAATTTTTAATTAAGAATGTTGCAGGTAAGTTTGTTCCTTAACCGCTCACTCACGATAAAAAAAAATATTCGTCTGAATTTCAGCATGGACTTCAAAAATCTGATATGGAAAACTATCTAAACTTTTTACCATTGCCATCACATGTCATGAGAGTGCTTATTACCAATATGACCCCAAGACCAATCAAGAATTGCCATTCAATGACCTTCAGCACTCTCAGTCAAAAAGAAAGTAAGTCAAGTGAGGACGAATATCAAAACGATGATCATTGATGATGATGAACATTTTAATGTTCGTGGATTGAACGGGAATTTGTGCACCCTGGTCAAACTACACTCTATAACAAAAAAAAATACGCAACAAGAAAGAGTTTCCTGATTGTAATGAAATATAGTATACAAAGTTATTAGAACCGAACATGCAAATGATTAAAGTGTGGTGTCCAATGAATAAATAGCTGGAGTTATAACGCAACGGAACTGCGCACTCTGCAAGTGTATTTATGAAGCGATTCTCAATCTGTTCTAAACGTTCTGTTGCATTGCGATTTAGGATACCTTTCAACGACTGAAAAAATGCCTCGCCACAGGATTCGAGCTCATTATGAGCAAAGTAAGAGTTTGAAAGATGTGATTGTCAGATCAGATTGTGATTGTAAGAGTGATTGTCAGATCAGCTTTTACAGCGCCTGATTCATCGTTATCAATCATTAAACATGTGACCCGCAGGCCACCATGACCATTATCAGACGAGTGTCCACCATGACCATTATCAGACGGCTGATAGATTGAAGTCTACGCTCGTACCGACCGCTACACCACATGCCACTCACTCCTGCACACTTTCAAGCCAGATTACAAGGGTGTTTGGCTCGATCATATTAGAATGATGCTGACTGAGGACGTATAGTGTTTATGGATGAATCCCGCTTCCAACTATGTCCTGACGATTATCGAAAATGTGTCTGAAATTCACCCAGGACATCGTGCCTATCCTGCTTTCCCAATTGCACGCCACAAAGTCTCTCAACCAGAAGTTATGGACTGGGGTGCGATTTCCTTGATCCTCTAATGGACCAATTTAGTCGTCATTAGAAGCACACTTACAGCACAGCGTTACATTCTGAGATCTATTTTACTACAATTCCTTTTGCAGTAACCTGGCCTTATTTTTCAGCAAGATTATAGCTGACCACATATGGCACGTGTTCCTATGAACTGTTTTACATCTTGTGAATCCCTTCCTTGGCAAGCCAGATTTCTCTCTAATCGAGCACGTGTGAGCAACTGTATCTACCAGGGAATGTTGATGACTTAGCACAAAAATTAGAGCAAATTTCGCAAGAAATACCTTAGGAGACCAACAGGGAGCTTTATCACTTTATGCCACCTCGTGTGGCAGCTTGCATCCAGGCTAGAGGTGGGTCAACACCTTATTGAGTAAGTTATTTTGTAAATATGTAACTCTGAAATAAACCATTAATTTTTTTTTTGAAATTTTAGTTATTTTGTACATTATTTAATCTTCCATTGTTTTCTCTATTGGACAACTCCTTCTTCGTGCGTCGTTATTCTTATGTTAGAGTGTATTTATCAACTATTTTTTTGGAAGTGTAAGCCATTTACAGGAAGAATGTGCGTAGGAAACGTTCGGATATCTAGCTATCAGGTGACAGGCTCCTGTTTCATGAACGCTTAAGCATACGCGGCCTTTTCTGTAAACTGCTAAAGGGAATCCCAGTGGTGGTCTATCATTCCCCACTCTTCGTATTCACCAGACCTACATCCGTAAGACTTTTTCAGTTACCAAGAATGAAAAGAGTCTAAAAGGAAAATGTTTCACTGATGTGGAAGCTGTAACTAAAACTTCGCATTGGTCAATGAACGATAAGAAAGTGTAAGAGTTTCAGAAGCGCTTCAAGAAATGAGAAAATATATTAGAAAAGTACATTGACATTAATGAAGGGTAGTTGGAAGAAGACTGAAAGAAGACTAAAAGAAACTTGATAAATTAACTTTTCAGAGCAAATGACGGTTATTTTTTGGTTCCCCCTTCGTTTTTATATGTAATGTTTGCAATTAAAATTACATCACCTTGAAGGAAAGCAAATACAAAAAAAATATCTAATTTACGTAAGCAGTATAGCATGATGACAAAATGATTAAATTTGTAAGCAGTTTGAGGGTTTACGGGAATTTGAAATTAGTAGAAACTGCTGCAACATTGGCAGCTAAAACGCTCCTTAACTGATTAGGCATGTAGTTGAAATAGGCTTGGATGACAAAAACGGGGAAAGCATTCTGTGATACTTCGATTCTATGCCACACTTATCAACGTTATTAGATGGGGAAGGATGGAGGGTCTGTCTCTCAGAAAACCATGACCACATTATTTCAATGGGTGACAGTTCTGGAGATCTTTCTGCCACAGAAACAATAGAAGGAAAGTGTATAGATGAAGGCCGAAACACGAAGTGCTACTTATGGATTTACATTATCTTCTTGGAAGATGCCCTTTTGCATGTCTTGAATATAGCGTACAACCGTTGAACATCAGATGTCAGGAAAAAAAAACGATCTGTGTTCGATTACCCTCAGTCCATACCAGTGATGTGTGTGTCATGTACTAAATGGTTTCTCAAATCATCACCTCAGGTACAGAGCACCTGTGCCGATATCGAATGCAAGTAAGAGAAGAGCGGTCTCATTAATGCCTTCAAACATGTGTACAGTTATCAGAATACTGCAAGCGAATTCGACTTTAAAGGTGACATTGTGCCATTCTGTTATCCAGCTTTGTCATTAGACCCACCAGAAATGACGTTTCTCTCTATGAGGTATTGTCAAGGGCAGTCGAAGTAATGATCACCGTGCGGACAGTCCATGTGGCTTCAAAGGTGGTATCACCATACGATCGGATACGAGTGCTGCAGTCATTCCCATTTCCTGATAATGGTCCTTGATGGTATTGAAGCTGTATGGTTTTGAAGAGCATACCTCATAATATGTTTGTCATCTTTGGTGGTAGACTTGAGAGGTTGGAGAGATCCAGTATGCCGTTCATAATGGCCTTCAGTTTTTCTTTGTCAAACGTTGATAATTGGAGAAGATTTCAGGAATCAATAAGCACAATAATATGTATTTTCAAAACTTTTTAATTGTTTCTTAATGTATTAAACACAAAATAACTAAGCCTCAAAATGGTTAAGGAATTAAGTTTAATTTTAACTAGTTTCTCTCATACCAAAACAAAGAATAAAATTGAAAGGATTTTTTCGATTTAATCATCATAAAATATTATACATTGTTATATATTCACGCTCATAGATGGCGTTACTGTCGCGAATAATTT
>BMAW01087065.1:0-13827 GCA_019974015.1 Nephila pilipes
ATATTATATCCTTTATTATATATATATATATATACATACACCACGCTATATATATATAAACTCTCTAACAATATTACAAGTCCATTTCTCCCGTCTCTCCACAGTTGCCTCGAAGAGTTGTTAGTACAGTTAATAAAATGGTCAGGGGAAGCAGGACGTGAACAAAGACAAATTGAAAAAGTATCTTCTTTTTGGAGGAATTTCAAGCTTTTGATGTGGCCACTACGTAGTCTGGTCAGTGTTCCCTGACCGAATCTTGTACCTTCGGGCAGTTAAGACAGACCAGGAAGGTTTCCATTACATATATATATATATATATATATATATATATATATATATATATATGTGTGTGTGTGTGTGTGTGTGTGTGTGTATGTGTGTCTGTCTATCTATCTATCTACATATATATACAGAGAGAGAGAGATGAGGTAGATTAAAATAATTCCTGGTTTCGATTAAATATGTCGAGCAACTGACCGTCCCCCACTCCGTACATAGTGCACTAAGGGTAAATGTTTTTTATAATAGGTTACATTGCTATGGTATGATGGTTCTATCATTGTATACTATCAAATATTAAACGGCAACAAAACAAATTTGAGATTAATACATTAATTAAGATTTGTTTGGCAGCAAATGACTGTGAAATGAAAATTTGGTTAATTTTAACTCTAGCTTTTGTCGTCTTTTTTATGTCCGCTGCCAATGAAACCTGCGGTCATCACTATAAATTAGATTACAAGCAACAATGTGTTGCATTTGGAGAATATGGTATCAAGTCTGGATAAATTATAGTGATGATTTATTTTGAGGAGAAGGACGTCATATACTGATGGACTTCATGGGAAAATTAAAAATACATCAATGAACAATACTGCAGTTGTGTGTTAAACAATTCCAAATTCCCGTTTCTAAAATAGGAATTTTTTCAGTTCTCATCATAAAATTTATTCTTTTATGGAAAAAGAATTTGTTCTGACAATATTGCAGGAAATGTTTGAAATTCAATAATACAAATATTACTGTAAGCTTTCAAGTAGTAAATCACCATCTTTCAGATTAAGTCTCCATCTTTCAAGCATAGTTTTATACTTTTGTATCCACTGACAGGGTTCCAAATTATGGGTTAGGGTTTTACGAAAATGTTTCAAAAAGTATCTGTAGTGGACAACATATGCTGTTGCTGCAAAATATTTGTATTATTGTTGTGAAGTACCATATATTAAATGGCTCAAAGACAAACTTAACAATTAGTCTTTGTTTAGTTTTAATTCAGCAACTGTGTGTTACAAAATATAGCTATGAATAGATACCACGCAATTTTGTAATCGTTAATTTGCGTCGACTTGTTGTCGTTGATGAGACTTGTGTTAATTATTATATACGGAAGCCAAACAAAAATTCAAAACAATGAATCTACTCCATAGAATATGCTCTTATGGGACGGAAAATGGTAACAATTTTTTTTCGAATGAGATGCCTTCGTACCTAAGGATTTATTTCAAAATTGATATCATCAAAAGGGATAGTGCTGTATCATCCCCATTTTCATTCGAACATCCAATTTCCCATCCTGAGCCCAAGTACTTTCTCAACGTCCCTCGTATAATTAGAAGGAATCAGACAGAATGATAATTTTAAGTCCGGAGTTCATTTTCTGATTGAAAATAGTCTCCGGAAGAATAGACTTAAATATTCAGAGAATTTTAAAATATCAACTATTTAGTTATTGAGAGCTTGATAAGTCCCTTCTAACATATATAATTTATATAATATCTATTATACATGCAAAATGTATATTTCCTTTTTTTGGCTTAAAATATACGATAGAATTATATTTTTACATGAGATACTAGTTTATATTCGAAAACGTTAATATTTTCTCATGATTTCATAAAACCCTTGAAGAGATAATTATATGCGTAAAGCGCATATAGCACCTTCAATTAAATCAAATCAGAAGGGAGCAAAAACCCAGAACAGCTCGATATTTAAAACATTATCTATCTGTCATATATTATTTTGAATATTACTCGTTAGGATAGAACAAAAAAAAGAAATTGGTTCAAATATTAAGCGTAGAATACAGTTTATAACAAAAACTGCACAAAACTCAATTTAGTTAAAATATAGGAAAATTTCAGATGGTCGAAGATTTCGGGGAAACATAGGAAGATTTCAGGATGATGTCGACTGGTGTGATTGTTCCTAAAGCGAAGGGAAATTAGGGCTGGTATTGTTGCTTGCCCATGCTGATTCCCTAATGGCTCTACTATGTGATGTAAATACCCACTGCAGGTGCGCAAGCAGACTTTTTGAAATATGTATTACTGCGAGTATGCATAAATTTGTTGTTCTGGAATTCAATCTCAATTGCAAGGTGAGAATATGCACGTTTCTTGCCATTTCATGACATGATGATGAGATTCAAATGGTGTAAAGAGAGACGCTACACATTCTACAAAATATCACCAATCTTATACAACGTTAAGATAAAGCGAGTTTTTAGTCAAACCTAAGATCATGCAACAAAATGGGATAATGAATGGAGCACAAAGATAATTATTTCTCAAAGAAATTTACATTCTGAACTTTTATTTTTTTATTTATATGCTTCTTCAAATACCATGTAAGTTAACCTTAGGTTTACATTTAGACTTAAGTGGCCTGCTTTATTTATTGTAATAACTCATCGTCATTAATTAATTCATTGATAATCATATTTTAATCATCTTAATTATATTCAATTTATTTTTTCTACGATCCACTTCAATAGAAAGAGTGTGTGATTTCATTTTATTATCTCATGAATTTTACCGAGAACTTTTCTAATTAAAGGTATCCTTCAGAAGATTAGATCCATATTAGAAGTAGTATGATACACCTGAAGTAGATTATTTTTTCTATTTATTACCATTAACTAGAATTGCTCAATGTAATTGAGGTTTGGTTTTCTATTGAATTGTATCTTCTGGAATGAAGTTAAAATACTGAATCAGTGATATAGTTGCAGTATCGTGTGTTTTATTTCTATTCAGAAGAATCATTATCACAAAACAATCTAGATGTAAAAAAAATAATTCTTAAAAAGGCACAAATTGTTTGTCAATAAAAATGTCATTGAAGAAGTGAAAAGTTTATAAATATGTCTTGAAGTTAAGAATCTTTATTTTTGGTATCTTAAGATTTGTGTGTATGTGTTTATGAGAAAAATTATTATATTTGATACAAATTATCTGAGGAAATCATTCATGTTGAAGGAAAGAATAAATAAATAATTTAAATTTCTTATTCTAAGGTATATGATTAATTTTCAATAGACATACAGGAAATATTTAATTTAGAAACTCTTATGTGGAAACATGTTTATCATAGTGTTCCGGATATCAATAAAAGAGTATAAATTTTTATTCATAATTGTATTAATAAAAATAGTTGTATTTCATATACATTATCTTCTTACTGTAAAACCATCAATATTTATGTAGACATTGGTGTGATGGAGATTGTTCATCCCGAATCTACAATGGGTTGCTCTTACGCAAAGGGCTGGTTGTCTAGGGGGGGTAATTCAATTACCGGATTCTATGTGTTGTTGTTGTTGATATTCAAGGATGAGGCTCGTAGTAGCTTTACTTGTTTATTAGGAGAGATGATGAAGAGTGAAGAGTATTTACACTATGATATGACGGATTGGCCAGTTCGTCGGATCAAGATAGATGGCTGCCTCATTTAACCCATATTGGCGAAGGGCGCTGCAACGCGCTCGGACGTTTGAAGTTTACTTCCGACGTGGGTAATGCGAAGAAGAGAAACGGAAAAAGTGGGCGGAAAGAGGAGAGCGAAAAAAAAGCGAAGTGTCACTCAGCTTTGTTCTGGAATAGGTGGCGCTGCATGAGCTTATCACATGACTCTGATTCATGATGACATCTATTGAGTATCGGAGGAGCCTGTTTTACAGTATATTGAAAAAATAAAAATTAATTGTTTAATAATTAGATGGAAAATCCTACATTTATATTAGTATAATTTCTACTAAATATCAATACAATTTTAGTTTAATTTTGTTTTAATTATTGTCAATAAGATCTAAATTTAATAAATAGTTATATATATTATTTAAAAATTAATATTTCTCTTCAAAATATTTTAAATGATATGGGGATTCAAAAGATGTACGAAAACTTCCGAATTTAAAATATATCTTAATTTATTATAAAGGATGGCATGAAAAGCATTTATAGAATTTTGTTGATATGGTGATGGCTTTCAATAGAAGTTTCAAAAATCACAAATAGTTCAAAAAATCTCTTTAGATTTTTGAAATTATTTGTAATTTTAGGAGCCTTTTAAAATTTATTGTATTTAGACTTAATTAATATTTTATATGCTCAAGCATCAAATGAGTCAAGTGCTATGGAAAAAATAAGTATTTGAAGAATCATGACATATTCATTATATTGTTGTTCCTTATATTCAGGGATATATCTTGATCCCGATTTTATATTTAAGGGTTACTTATGGACGATCTTTGTTGGTATCTCCACATCTCCGGTGTTACATTACAACTATTGAAAGTGCTCTGCTGGATTCTGACAAATTCTCAAAGCTGCACCTTGTGCTTTACCATGATGCATGTATGATGACCTTCTCATTGAACACTGTGGGTTTCTTTTCTTTAGGAGATTTTCTGATATATATCTCTGCAAGGAGCTTTTCGTTAGGTTTCAGATGTATGTAGTGTATTGTTCCTTGGTACTATATTACTTGGTACTTACTACTTGATATTGTTAATTAGTACATCCTACTCATTCAGAGTAAGGTATACTAATTAACAATAGCTCAAGCTTGGTTTAGTGGTGGAGGGTTTCAGCAATCCCTGCTCACTGTATACTCTTTTCTTTACTAAGGTTTCGCAGATAATCATCCCTTAATCACCAATTACTTGCCGGTTCCAAACGGATTAATTTTCGTACCAAACAAACACAGATGAGCATATGACGAATCAATTAATCACAGTTTTCTTCCATAACTTATGAGGCACTTGTCTGTAATATTTGTTTCGACAAATCCTAATTTCCGAAAATGGGACGAAACGGCTTTAAACATTGCTTTATGTGTGAAAAATGTATTATTTTCTTTCAATTCATTAATGTCCAGATCTTTTGGTAGACCTAACATAATGCAAAGAAAACATGAATAAATTAACAATGGTTTTGGGATACAGTGTGTGTGGAATTCATTAACCAGATCTACCACCTCTGGCAGAGTTAACAGCTTTATTCTGGCTAAAAAATATCGAACTGAGTTTGGATGACAGAGAAAAGTAATAATTACTTGCCACAATTTATCAAGTCTACTGGTATACGAGTGTTCACGTGCCAGTCTCTTGGCAACAAATGACCAAATTTTCTCCATTTGGGAAAGATCTGAGAACCTGCTACCCAGGGCAAGAGTCGAACATCTTCTGCATCGAGGAGAAGCACAACCTTGCTGGATACACCCAGTTCGTCATAGTTTTTTTTTTTTTTAAGTAACATGATGGTGGCCTCAAAAGCCCATTTATCTAGCATAAACTAGGAAGAGATAGTGGCGTTAATTCTTCGTACGATTTAATGTATCATTAAGAAACATCCACATTCAATGAAATCACTCTTGTTCAGTCCTTTATTTGTTCTATTTTGATAAATATATTTTCCAGGTAATTAAAATATATTCTACATAAAATGAATTGTATTCATCCTGTAAATATTTCAAAGTAATTTAATTATTTACATATAAAATAGAAGTAATATTCAAGAAAATAACTATTTCTCTGTAATGTATGAAATAGCTAAGATATACCTATGTGTCTTGAATCTCTGACAAAAAAACTCGTCTTGGTGGGACTTCTCTAAAAGATTGTGGAAAATGCAGAATCATCATAATTTTCATACATTGTTTTTTTTCTTGAAAAAATAAGATTTATTTCCCCATATATATGTTGTGTACTTTTGAAAAGATTGAAGTTCAAGTATTAATATTTGTGGTTTTTCCTGAAATATGTTTTACATCTGTAAAACGTTTTCTTCATCAATTCCTTACTTCAGTAGAGTAAATAGGTACTTATCAGTTATTTAGGTACAGAACTTTCCGGTCTTTAGTAAATTTAAGGATAAGGGTTTCATTCCTTGACCCTATGTAGTAGCTTTTCTAGCTGTGATTTGATCATTAATTATACTTGTAAATACTGTCACTACTCCTTAGTTAACCGCTTCCACCCACTCTTTATACTACTAACTAACTTTGGGATTACCATTCTTCATTATTTCACTCTACAGCCCACTAAAAATTAATTAAATCGTCTATAAGTGCAAAACTATAATTGAAGATACGTAAGAGAAGATCATTAAGTCACGAATTTCTCTTAACTCAATTAATCCTACTGTATATTCAAATAGTAAAGTATTTGCTTACCAAATCCCTCACTCTGATTCAATCACTTGTCGGTTATTGCATATTGGATTCCTATCATTTTGATATAAAGTAACTTCCATTTACTTTTAATATATGAAATAAATTACGATGATTTATTCCAATCTACACATCTATCTGTTTGTCTTTATCAACTGACTCAATTCTCTTTTCTTTCAAATCTATTTTGGTTTTATAGCATTATCTCTAATTTAATTCCCTACGCTTCTTATCTTCATCTAATTTACCTTGCTCCATTTAATTTGCTTGATAAAGAGTTGTAAGTGTATGCCGTTCAAATTATTAAGAAAATCTCCGAAACTTGTGAAGTAGAAAATGTCGAATATTCGTGCGTCACAACATAATATTAATTCTCCACTGACTATAAATGTAATTCATCAAATAAATTCTTTAGATTCGATAATTCAAATTAAATCTACATAAGTCACGTTTCATCTGTGGGGAGAAATGTCTATTCTCACAATATCAGTTTAAAGTCCCAAAGAGTTAGTTCAAGGGAAAATGCTGCACAACCAACGTTATAATTCTCATCGTGTCACGATCGAATTTATTTCAAACTCCCATTCGCTAATCAAATACATCCACTGATTCCATATTCCAATTCAGGCTGATTAATATCTCCTCTCATATTTTCCACCATGCAACATTCTCAGCAACAATTGATGTTGCTCGGAAAATCAACTGCATTTTCACACTGAATATTCTTCATACTAAGGGAAATTACACTACGAGCAACATATTACCCACCTGAGCTTTCTGACCGCTCTTGCAAACGAGCTTTTAGTAGGTCCATCAGTATGTGTCTGCCGACAAATTACTAAAGGATAGCGAGGTTAAAATCAATCGTGGAAAGTCTTGTTTCTAATGATATCCAAGCGAAGGTTGAGTAATTCGAACGTAGTGATATATCGTAGTATCAAGTCGCGCAGGTAAGCTGGATAGCTAAGAGGAATTATAACAGTGAATGTCCCATCATGGATCATTCTAAAATGTGGATATACAAATGTATATTAATGCTGAAGTGGCAGAAATCAGTGATGAGATTTGTAGAGTGTTGCCGCTTTCAGGAAGGCTTTTGTAGTGATGTGAATGTTCATTTTAAAATGTGTGTAGAAGTGTTATGGATGATAATCACAAATTTATTTTGGCAAAACTGCATCACTTGTGTTTGATATTGTTATTTTTTTATTGTTGAGTAATTGTACTGCTTTTCAGATGTACTTTTAAAGCTTAGAAATAAACATACCTATTGATTATGATTTAAGGACTTTGAATAAGTATATAAGATATTACGAAAAAAATTATGAGTATAATTTTACAGATTTTTCTTATTACTAAAATTTTATGCATTTATTTCTTAAAAAGTAATTATGGATTCTTTAATTAATATTATTTTATGGATTTATTAATGAGAATGAATTTTTATTTTTTATTAAGGATTTATTTCTTAAAAAGAAGTTATGGATTTTTTAATTAATATGATTATGTTTACACGATGTTGTTATTTATGATTATGATTTTATGTGCTTAATATTTATGAATGTAACTTCATATGCCTTTCATGAGTATGACTTAGTGATTTAAAGTTAAAATATTATAATACATAGAAAAAATTATGTAACTTAATGAATAATAATTATCATATAATATAAATGTTTAAAATATCTCTTGATAATGTTTTCTGTCTTCTAGTGATACTGACCACTAGAAAGCATTATAGTAAGGTGACCAGATTTTAACATTCGAAATGCGGGACACCATTGGCAGGTGTGTGTGGGGGGGCGTTCTTGATTAAAAATTTGATACCGAAAAGTACCTACTTTTGCTACCTAAATAAATTTCTTACCAGAATCATATGAATAGTTTATTTGTTGACATCACTTGTTATATTAGCTCTAGCACGCAGTAAGATGTGTATCGTATGAGAGACAGTTACAAAACTCAATATCCGATGGAGTTACTTCGTGGACCACCAACAAACTCCTTACACCCAGACCCTTCTCCTCTCTGAAATTATCCTCCTTTTCCAAATTTTATATAAGATATAATTCTTTTGCAACAACGTTTCAAATGATGCTAGATCGCTAGCAGAACAGGTCGCCATAAGAATAAAATCTGTGGAAGTGTACAAAATGTTCTCTCTTCATTTTACTGCTACAAAATGTTTTCGTCGCTGACAATGCCGAAAAATGCAGTTGCTTATTAAATCCAAACAATGGTGGTCAAATTCTAGCAACTGATCAAGTCGAACTTTGATTACCAGTTCCTGATAATCAGTTCTCAACAATTATTTTGATTATTAATATTTCACATTATAAAATTTAAAAAAATAATATAAACCTTATATCCTGGTGAAATAACTACAAGGAAGTTGAAAACCATAAGAGACGGGGAAAACTCCATTCCCGTCTCTCGACGTTCCCTAGCTTGTCGTACATTCTTTCTAAAAATCGGGACTTTCTTAAAACCTCGCGGGACGCGGTATAAATTGTTAAAAATCGGGGCTGTCCCGCTAAAATCGGGACGTCTGATGACCTTACATTATAGTCGATTTTCTGAGTTATAATCCGCTATGAAATGAAGAATGTAACAGGCTTGTGAAAACAAGTTCTTCAGATGAGTTAAATATATTTATACATATGGTTTCAGCCATAACCGCTCATATTTATGAGCTGTTATGGCTGAAGTTGTCATATTTATAAGCTGTTATGGCTATTAGTTGAAGTTGCGTTATGCACAAGAAGCTTAGTGAATTAACTAATTTGATCTATTATAAGAAGTTTTTATAACAATGTGGATGATACTCAAACAATTCATAGGGTAGATGAATTTTCCCCCCAATTCCTGTATAAAACAGCAGCATCGATGCACATGCAGAAATGTTTATTATGAGTAGTTGCATATCCAGAGTGTTTTATTTTGTACCGTATATTAATGATATACCGCCTGAAGTGCATGCCTCGTATCAATTCATCCCCTCATGTTGAAACAGCTGATGACGTCAAAGGAAGGTATCTAAAAGAT
The DNA here is from genome assembly GCA_019974015.1 of Nephila pilipes. Taxonomy (NCBI): domain Eukaryota; kingdom Metazoa; phylum Arthropoda; class Arachnida; order Araneae; family Nephilidae; genus Nephila; species Nephila pilipes. The sequence goes on from BMAW01087065.1 coordinate 9,499, forward strand.
ACATAACACAACAAGGAGTTCATATTAATCATTTGTATGAATGGATGGAAAAACAACTATATCTGTGATATCATTTGGAAAGTCATCAAAGCGAGTATGCGGCATAATCATTTAGAGAGTCTTTTCTCAACATCAAAATGATACTGGAGAGAGAGTATGCGGTGGCTCTCTTCAACAACATCTGGAGTAAAACCATTTGATAATTAACCTGTGGTTATATTCATTTAGATGACTGTGAAAGGACTTCTTCGGATCCAAAGATTAGGATTTTGAATCTCTTTTATCACTTAATGTCAACAGAATTCCTATTCAATCGGTGTGGAAATATCCACTATATTAGCAAATGAATATTATTAGCAAAAATATATTTTTATTCTTGTGATGCTTCTCATTCTACACTATTTGAACGAAAGGGAGTGAAAATATATACATGAAGCTGGAGACCGGAAAACAAGGCTTCTCAAAGTGTTTTTATCAACTTTGTTTGTGATACTCACTTTGAAATAACTGTCAAAATGAAAACCTTGATGTATATTAGCAAATCTAATGTACTTGTCTTTGTTCGGTTCACTTTACGATGGATTTTACTTTATAAAGTGGAGGTAATTTGCGATTAAAATAGTATGATGAGTTCAAAATATGGAACTACAAATTAAAACTTACTTTATACTCTAATATTTTTATTTGATCTATAAGCCCTATAAGAAAATAAGTTTCAAAATACTTAATCTAGACTCTACTACAGTAAATTTTAATCATGATGAAGGCAAAAACGTTCTTATGTTTACTTATAATTTCAGTATTTTCTATCGGTGTTTCATTTCAATGTTTGCTTATACGCATATAAGCACACAAAAAAATGGTAAATATATTTTACATTTAGGTTTATAACGTACCAAAATTACATCACGTGTTACTAAAATTAAATGGAATAAACACAAGAGCTTAATCTCATTTTATTAATTATGAATTATCCATTGCAGAACCTGTTGTAAGTGTGTAATAATTTTTATTTTAATTATTTTGCTATGTAACTTTCTAGGACCGACGAATCCTAATGGAGAAGGTAGAATGGTAAAGATATTATTAAACCAAATCTTGATTTAACATAAGATTAATATTGGATTATTAGAAAATAATTATCACATTTTATAATCATGTATCTGCACAAATATTGAGTGCGTAATTCAGTACCAATAGAGAGAAGACGAAATTGATGCTATATTTTTTTTTATTTTTATACTTCCGCTTTTTAGCATGAACCAATTAATGAGCTAAGATTCCTTTCAGTGATAAAAGTAACTAGAAATAAACGGTTTATTTATTGCATCACATACAATAAGAATGACGACGAATGAATGAATAGTGTTTGAGTATTAAAATATGAAAATCCATCTTGATTTGTTTTAGTACAGAGAACATTTGAAAGAAAATATTGTTACAAAAATTCTACTTCATGGGTGTAGGCAGTCCAATACGTAGGATAATGGCGTAAGAGGATGTATTCATAAATATTCAGGACAGATCAAACGCATGCAATAGAACTTGAACAGGTTGTTAGCTTAATCAGGAAACAGCCCTTGCACAAAATAGCGACATAACAGGAATAGAGAAAGCACTTGCACAAGTAAGCAATGCAGTTACAAAGCAATACTCGTAACAGCAATCACAATATCATTCAGAAAACTTAATTTTTTTAATTACAATATTGGAAAGTCCAACTCGTTAGACTTCCAATTCTGCATTTTTTTTGAGTCTGGGATAAATAGAAATGAAATTATAATGATTTACATATTATATCATAGCTGTCAATCAAGCTGGAATTACCAATTTAATGGCATTTAAAGGTTACGAAACTGACAATTCATCATAAATTTACAGTAATTCATGTAAAATAAAGTGTAGGGTATTATAATCAAAGGATTACTGAAAAGTTCTATAAATTATAAACACGCTACAAATATTTCAATTATCGGTTCATAAATTTTTGCGAACGCGAATGTGATCCCATATTATTTACATCTTGCACCTGGAAATGGAAATTGCTTTAGTCTACCTAAATTACCAAGTAACTATTCTTTTGTTTCAGAAAATAATCATTGTTCATTTAAAATATTGATGAACATAGTTATCTTTTTGAATTTAAAATGGGAGGCTCAAGTACTAGTCGTACTAGGAAACAAAAATTCCATAATAATCAATACAATATAACTAACGATTATGGCTTCGGTCCTAATGTTAACCTTACGACAAGTGTTAAAAAGCTTCAGAAACTTGACAATCATTCATAGATGGTGATCATATGAAGAATTAAACACTGTCTGGTTATCGATTGATAGCTTCAGTCATGCTTATTAGCGATTTATATAGTTTTATTGTTTTATATCTCGAAAAATAAATTGAAATTGGCAGAAAAAATTAATTTGTCAGCTTTGCTTCAAACCCTACTTCACAACTTGAAAATTGTTACTTCTCTTTTCGACGGAAATGAAATAAATAATTAGAGTATATTGGGCCTCCACAAATTGCTTATCCACTTTCTTTTTATTACATTAGGCAACACGAACTGCTCGCATATTCTCATCTTCAAATGAGACACCACTTTCGAAGAAATAATTTCTGCATGCACATAGCTATACAAATTGCAAGTACTATGTGTTTGCTTCTTCATTAATAGCATTATATCTGTTCAACTATCAAACGAACACAACAGCAGCAGTAGAAGAGGAAAAGGAGTTTATGCGTTACCCATCAATATGCTGTCCTGATGAATCATGGCTCCTCTCCTGTAGCATCATGGCTTCTCTTCTCACCACTGACGATCTAAACTTGTTGATCTTATACGGAATAAGCAGAAGATACATTTCACCCATAGATTCATGCTTCTCGCTCCTAAACTCAGTTCAGTTATCTCTGTAGTTATTTGCTATATAATCGAATCTTCATCGCAATCGTCCAAGAATATATATCTTGCACCAGAAGATTTATAACAGGTCAATTGAAAAGTCCCCTGCCAGACATATAGATTGTCTGATGATAGCTGTCGGATCATTAGTTTGTGAATTATAGCATTTTGAGTGAAGCAACTTTTGTTATTGTGAAAAAAAATGGATAAAAAGGAATTTCGCGTGTTGATAAAATATTGCTTTTTGTAGGGAAAAAGTACAGTTGAAGCAAAAACTTGGCTTGATGCCGAGTTTCCGGACACTGCCCGAGGAACATCAACCATCAAGTATTGGTATGCTACTTTTAGACGTGGTGAAATGAGCACCGAAGACGGTGAACGCCCAAAAGAGGTTGTTACCGAAGAAAACATTAAAAAAATCCACAAAATGATTTTGAATGATCGTAAATTGAAATTGAATGAAATAGCAGACACTCTAGAGATATCAACTGAACGTGTACATCATATCATTCACGAATATTTGGGTATGAGAAAGATTTGTGCAAAGTGGGTGCCGCGCGAGCTCTCTTTTGACCAAAAACAACGACGAATTGATGATTCGGAGCAGTGTTTGAAGATGATCAAGCGTATTAAACCCAAGTTTTTGCGTCGATATATGACAATGGATGAAACATGGCTCCATCATTTCACTCCGAAGTTCAATCTACTGTCATCCGAGTGGACTGCACACGATGAACCCGCTCCAAAGCGTGGGAAAACGCAACAGTCGGCTGGGAAGATTATGGCGTCTGTATTTTGGGATGCGCATGGAATAACTTTCTTTGACTACCTTGTAAAAAGAAGGACCATCAACAGCGACTATTACATAGCGTTATTGGACCGTTTGAAGGACGAAATCGCCGAAAAATGGCCGCATTTGAAGAAAAAGAAAGTGCTGCTGCACCAAAACAATGCACCGTGTCACAAGTCAGTGAAAGCGATGGCAAAAATCAATGAATTGGGCTTCGAATGGCTTCCCCATCCACCGTATTCTCCAGATCTGGCCCCCAGCGACTATTTCCTGTTCTCAGATCTCAAAAGAATGCTCACTGGGAAGAAATTTTCGTGGAATGAAGAGGTGATCGCTGAAACTGAGACCTATTTTGAAGCAAAGGACAAATCGTACTACAAAAATGGTATATAAAAGTTGGAGGGTTGCTATAATCAGTGTATCACCCTTGAAATGTATTATGTTTTAAAAAAAACTAATTTTGACAAAAAAATTTGTTTTACTGTGGTAGGCCGGGGACTTTTCAATTGACCTGTTACTTCGATCAGAAAATATCTTGCACCAGAAAATTCATACTTCTCGTTCCACAACTTAGCATAGTTTTCTCAGCATTTCGTTTTCCGTACTATCGAATCTTGCTCGCTGTTGTCCAAGA
>BMAW01087070.1:0-10654 GCA_019974015.1 Nephila pilipes
AGAGTAAAAAAATAAATTGACAATGCTATAAACATCAAAATTTGGATTAAATATGAGTTTATTAAATTAATTCAATTCTAAAGAATTATCTTTTAAAAAAGACTCACGTGGCTGAAGGAGAGAAGAAGGGTAGAGTTCTCCGACACAGAACGGTTTGCCATATCTAGGTGAGTTGTTTTGAGTCCAGGTCTCTGTATGCTAAAATGTAGTTAATGTGTGCATTTTGTAACAAATATGGTGCTCACTTCTTTTATAATGAAGGTCCTGTAGTTCTTAGAGAACAGGGGGAAATCCACAAAGAGGGTTTTTGAGTGGTATTTTTCCCTACCCAACTTAGTAACATTCCCGAGGTTTAATCGTTCAATGACCAGCTACGCGTCTCTCGTTTATGAATGCGCAGAAGGAAGTTGATGTAATTAGGGATCGTCCGAAATTACCAACAACTATGTGATGATTATAAGGCGCATGAAAAAGGAGTATTCTAATGAATCCGTTTTATCCCTCGAGGTTTCATTTATGTTTTTTTGCATTCTGAGATATTGATTTTGTTCTTTAATTTATTTTTCTTAAAAAATTCAGGGATTGAATGCAATAATAAGTTTCTCGTAACATTTTTTTTTTCGTCATTTCTTTCGCAAATGCTGCGAATATATATCTCGAAATGATATTTTCCCTATTTTTTCTAAAACAATTCACCTTTTCATTTTGTTCTGCAAAGTTGTGTACGTAAAATACATAGAGGTATTTAAATTTGAATTTTTGAAAAGAAAGGTATTTGTTGTGGAACTCAGTTGGACAACTGAGTATTGTAATGCATTGCACTTAAATAGTTTTATTAACAACAAAATTATAGGATTAAGGCAATGCTTAAATACATTTCAAGTAGTGACGTAAAAAGATTCCCGTAATAAAGCCTGAAATCTCCCGAATGTTTAGCTGTCTTTTCGCAAAGGCGACTTGAACGAGAATGAAATAACCGGTTTGCTTTGCGACACCAAGACCATTATTACCTTCTCAGTTTTTTTATTGGGTCTGGTCGTTTTGGTTCCTCTACTTGAGAGAGAAGAGAAAATTTATCCGGCGGAGAAAAAGGGCGTGAAACCCCTCAGCCAATAAGGGAACACTTGTGGCACTCCAAACCTACAATAATTTTGTCACAGAAAAGCTCTTCAATACCATAACTAACCACCCAAAACCCACTATTCAAGGAATGAAAAATTACAAGAGAACTTATTTAAAGCGTAGGCGAAGAAACACATAAAAACACTACCTCTCTACTACCCGACTCAACAACCAATAGGAAAACTCCCTCTCCTCACAAGAGGCAGACGGAAATTTTCCCCCGTCAAGAAACACGAACACACTCACAACCAGCCACTTCCTGATTGGACAAGCGCCCTCAACCTGTATTCGTCCACCCCATTGAACAAGTTATCGCTCGTTTTTTCATCTCGAATTCAACTTACTCTAAATTTTTCAAGATTTATCCTCCAATAAATTTATAAACTTAACTGCTTCCAACTTAATGACATTTTCAACTAATCAAGTATCTAAACTCATTTTAATATTTCAATACAACTTAGTGCAAACATCCGTTTTTCATTATAGGCAATAGGAATACAAATTTAGGTTTAAACTCAGATAGGAGAATAAAGCACAAACCGGGCTAGGCGCTCCAATATGAACTTTTCACTACGAACAACATTAAAAAGGAAGTTACTAATATTGTTTGCAAGTTTTAAAATTGAAAATGTTATTCTTATGAGATTTAAAAATATAATTATTCCATAGTAATTTCAATATTAGGTTAAATGAAAAACTGAGTAAAATGCTCAAATTTTTAAATGCGAAGTAAGATAATTAGAACCTGCTGAGTGCTATGAACAATACATAATTATTCTATTATAACATCATATTCACTTATATTAATTAATATTTCTTTTTACTACTACATCTTTTTTCCAATATTTTGGAATTGAGTCATCTTTTTACACATATCCGTCTTATTTTATAGTTATTGTACTTATTGCTATTCATTCGATAGATTCGAATTTGGTGTGAATATATGTGATGGATATATGAATTGTTATAATTGTTAGAATAGATTCCTAAGCCGACTTTTCAACTCTGTCGCCTGTACTCTTCTTTGAGAATGTACAAGGGGTGTTCAAATAAAAAGGTACAAAATGTCATAACAACGTAATCGTTAACATATTTGCCTTGCCACAAAGGGAGAACGTAGTGAGATATCTATGAATGCGATTGGAGTCTCCGGCATGGATCGGAGCAAGTGTGGTGGCCTTCATGCGCAGGAGAGAGCAAAGGCTCTTATAAAGAGTAGCATCCAAATGACGTGGGAGTGCGTGTGAGGACATGATAGCGTTCACATTACAAAATCCGACAATTGAGGAGCAGCGCCGGTTGGTGGTCGTATACGGGGAAGACTGTGTGTCTGACAAGTCAATGAGAAAATGAAGTGTCCGTTTTCGTGTAGCTTGACCATCCGCTCTACAGCCCGAACATGTCGCAGCGCGATTTCCATGTGTATGGTCCCCTGAAAAAACATCTAAAAGGGAAGCGCTTCAACTCGGAAGACGACCACAAGGAAGTTGTGAAGGACTGGATCTCGTCACGACCGTAGGAATTCTGGGAACAAGGAATCCTTCGACTTATTAATCAATACGATCGTTGTGCTCAGGCCTTTGAATAAAGGTATACTTTGAATAAAGTCTTTATTTATACCCACAGTATCGTTTCATACCTTTTCATTTGAACATTTTGAACTTAAACCTTTTCCTAATTACTGTACGTCGTCATGCCTCCTGAAATCCACTGTTGAATGTGTGAGTTTGAGTGTGTGGTATGTGTTATCTTCCGTACTTAAGGCCCGCTGTAGTTGTCACTTTTTGTAAAGAGATAAGTGTAATACGTCACACAATCTCCTCAGGTCAGATTACAGCAGAGCAGAGCAGAACGAGTCTCCGAGCGGATTGGACAAATGTAAACTCGAGAAAATTGTGAATCATGGGGTGATTGAGTGCTAAAGGTAATATGCACTGAGTAGCAAGGTAACGCAAAATGTTTTGAAATAATAAAGAATTATTATAATTATAAAAAAGTGTGTCTGATCTCATATGAAATTTAAGAAGATAGGTGAAAGTAAATTAAGTTAAAGGCTAAGTAAGTACAAGTAAAGAATAAGAGTTTCATAAGAAACAAAGTCACACGATTCATAAGTTCAATAAAAGTATAAAATTAAAGGATAATAAAAAAAATAATAAGTAGTTTAAATAGAAGTATAAGAGAACTTTTTAACACCTATGGTTCTTTTGATAAACTTACACTTCTCATTTAATTCTGCAATAATTGTAGTTTTTTAATTCTTATAAATTTTTTATATTATATTTGTTTTTCGAGGTAAAAAAAATAGTTGTTTTTTTTACAAATTGAATTAAATCTAGAGTATAAATTTCCTACAGGTACAATTTTTACTTGAAATTATTTAAAAGACGCTATCTGTAGTTAATTATTGATTCCTGTTTTAAGAAGAAATATATATATTCTGGAACTGAAACCAAGCGTGTAATTGTCTGTAAATTAAAGTATTATTATTTTTTATTTTTATTCTGTAATTACCCACAAAAAATGATCAATTTCTCATTTATTTAATTTAAATTGTATTCTTTGATTTTTTCACGGAAGATTTCGAATATGCTAGATATTTTTTTCTCTTCTTTCTTTTTTTTTTGTAATTATTGTGGAAGATATTAAAATTTTAAAGTTCTTAATAAATCAAAATAATTACTAAAAAAAATAGAATCCACGATCGGAATTCTTGATAAGGAAATAATTGACGTTATCAAGTAGTTAAACAAATCTAAAATAAATATTTAATTCCAAGATCACTTTGCTTTTAAAAAATTATATTATTTTAAATAGCGTTTTGCACTTTTGCAACCATATTAGGAAAAATCATAAAAAATTATTTCTATTTACATATGAAGTTTATTTGTTTTTTGTATTTTTATAATAAAGGACAAAATATTGAGAAACTTGGACTATTACTTTAAGAACGCATGTATTTTTAAGTATCCCATATTCCTTTATGCAAAATGTCATGAAATAAGTTATTTTATGTCGTTTCCTATATTTTCTAATGTACTTTATTGATTGATTTTAATACAATATCGTATTTTTCTTCACCCAAATTGATATTTGTAAAGAATTATTAATATATATTGAAACAAAAGTGTATCTTTTTAAGTCGGGGAAATATTTTTTATGTTCTCATTCCTAATGTTAAAGGAAATCGATTCATCACCATTTTAAGGAAATTGGAATCCGAGTGATGTATGTGTAAAACATTTTAAAGTAGAACTTTCAAATTTGGAAAGCCATTTAATATATTTAAAGAATACAAGTACATTTTAAGGAAAAATTTTACATATAATAATGAAAATAATGTCGTCTATATATATTCTTTTTAATTTAGCTCAGTTCAAAATTAATTTATGTCTGATAAAGTCATCCAACATTTCATTTGATATTTCAAAAATAGTTAATTTATTGATATTTCGGGGTTTTTTTTTTCTGCAAATTAAAACTTGTTAGTTAAAATAATTAGTTTTCTGGAATCGTTTTTACCAAAACTAATATTGCTCTAAAGATTCTATTACAAATATAAAGCAATTTCAAAAAAGTAATAATAATGAAACATTTTAATTTTGGTAAGTCTTCAAATTCCTTATTAAACTTTTCTGTTAAATTTTTTCCTTCATTCAATTAAAAGCTTAATGTATATTTTTTTTTATTCACTAAAACTATATATTGAGATTATCCATCTATTTTCCCCCTCTAAAGGCTTTATCATATTCGTAAGATTTGCTTCTATAAATTTCTTCTTTTTTTTTTCTTCGTAACTGATGAAATTCGAAAGAAGAAAATAAGAGTTAGTATACTTTCCCACTATCAAAGAGTTAATATTTTGCACTTAAATATAATCATATTTCCATTAAAAATATTTCGAAAACTCTAAAATGTTTGATTTTATTTGTTTAGTACATAAAAAGTCGAATTTCAGTTTTATATATATATATATATATATATGTATATATATATATTCATTAAATTCCAAGGGAAAAAACATTTAATCTATTCGAAATTAAAATTTTTCTCGTTCATTTAAATTGTCCATCTACCAAATTCAAAAGTCGATGTAATTTTCCTGAAAAGTTTTGCGAAAACCTATTATTAGATAAAATTTTTACAATTATTCTCCAATTTATATTTAAAATGCTCTACATATAAAAGGATTAATTTTACTTTCAAAAAACTAAATCCATATTGCTAATCTTATAAATATAATGAAATAAAAATAACTGAAAAACAATATTAAAGCTCTATGATCATTAGTGTTTTTTTAAAGTCATGTATTGTAAACATTATAATACTTTCGGTGCTTTTAAGAAATTCCTGACAATTATTTTTTTAAAAACAAATAATTTTTATAAACTCGAACGAATTTGTTACGATGTGGCTTTCGTTGTCCATATATTGCAGCACATAGCTAACAATTTCGCTTCCGTCATTTTACCCACTTCTTGTCTGATTCATTTTCGACATGATTACATTTAAATTACTGTTTCAAATTCACAACTCACTTTAAAACAAAAACGAGTTTCATATTACTGAACTAAATACGTAGATTATGAAAGTAGAATGATTTCAAAATGCGTAGAAATAAATATTTTGCTAAAAGGCGAACTTAGAGCTAAAGTAGTGATTTTTGTAAATAAGCTATTCCGCATACTTTCTATTTCAGAGGTAAAACAAATTAATATTTACATGCATTGAAAAACTAACAAAGGTAAAAAATTATTCTTCTATTAAAATTATTGTGAAGCAGGATGATGTCTTTCCTTAGTCGTCGGATCCTTGTAACAACTACCAATGGTGGGAGGCGATAATTCTCTTTCGGTTCTGTGCAATTAAAACCATTATTTTCTCTGTCTCGATTACGTCTGGAAATGCCGTTATATATTTAACAAGAAAATATACGAGAGTCGCTTTTTTTCCAACGTCCGGAGTGAACTACTGGAACAGGGGGGCAATCTCTTGGATACCATAACTCAATATTTTTGACAGACAAGTAAAGCTGCGCCATGTAACTCGAGCTCTATACCTTCTTATGTTCACAGTAAGGAATTGATAATAGAGATAAGGATAAGGTAAACAGAGATAAGTATAGAATCTGCTTTGCTTAGGGGGAGGAAAAGGAATAACTTAATCACGCAATTAAATTAACTAATTTAAGCCAATTTAATGAAGCAACAATCTATAGCCAGAATTATCTCCTATCGCTTCATAATGGTGTTACAACTATCAGAGAGTGCCATTTTGTGAAAACTCTGGACTCGTGCAAAAACTTTGCTTCAGAACTCGACACCACGATGGCTCACTCAGAATTGACTGAAACTCCACTTGTAATCAATCAATGAGCTAAGTTTGGTGCATGTGTCACGGTTTGGCCATCCTTATGTTAAGTGATAAGACAAGTGGTACAGGATGGGGATACGAGGTGGGTGACTGCGTATTTCTCTCTGACTATAACATCTGCTATTACAGAGGCCAACTCGCCATTTTAAGCTGAGCTGTAAGGACGTAAATGTGGCTGATACAACTGATGCACCCACCGAATGCGAGTTGCGTAGTGTCTATTGCTTTCCTCGGGCAATAACACTACGCAAAAAAAAGGGAATAATGAAGCAGAAATTCACCAAAGAATGAGCCGAGTATAAGGTGAAAATTTCATGAATAATAGCGTCGTGCTCGTAAATAGTCCACTCCTAAGGCAGTCGGCTTCTTGATCAGTTTAAATGGGATATGTTTGATCATCCGGCATATAGCCCTGGCTTAGTACCTAGTGATTTTCATCTTTCCCTTGAATCAATGATGGCTTGGAAGCCATAGCTTTCAGACCAATTAGAAGCTTCGAAACAAAGCGCTGGTCCGTTTTACATCACTAGCGGAAACATTCTTCGAAGATAGGATAGGAAAGCTCGTCCACCGATATAAATAATGTCAGAATCTTCACGGTGATTATACTGAAAAGTAAAAATGTTGTATACAGCTTTTTGTAACACATTTACCTTGTTTTTTATGGTCCATCGGAGGTTGCAAAAAACCCCGACCTTCTTAATTTGCCACAATTCTGTATTTTGTGATGTATGTCTTACAAATAAGACTCAGTGTTGACAGAACATATCGTTTGTTTACTTTTTACACAAAACACCACATCACAATAATCATAAAGTACGAAGAAGAATCGCAACCCTAATTACACAATCTTCAACTACACCACTCATCCGTGAGTCGAGCCTCCTCTTCTCGTCGTTTCTCTCCTCTCTGAAAAAAAACTCGTTGGAGTCTCTCAGATTCAAATTCAGCCAATTTTTGGTGAATTATCACTGCTAGTGGCGAGTTCACTATTGACATCGCTGCAATATATTTACAAAACCAATATCGGTAGATTTTTTCCGATTGATTGTTTATCACCGTCACTCATAGTAGCAACACAAGGGGAAATGTTATCTACTGGCAATGGTTCTCTAATTTTAAACCTTGGTTAAATGACAACGATGACGCCTGAGCTGACATCCTCCTCTCCAGACTACTTCAACAAGCCGATGGAGACTCAACACATCAACGTGCATCAGCCCTACAACAAGAAAGGATATTTATTGTCATCAAAGCTCGAACTTACAACCCGAAAAAACAACATGAGTTGCAATCTTGTGACCTTGACCACTAAGCTACCGTGGTCTCTCAATTCGGGAGAGCAGAATAGACTTCTGGAAAGCAGCAGAATCAATAAAACTGAATCAAATCATAATATGAAAATGTTTTAATAAAAATATTGTTTAATCTAACAAGATAGCATTTTCTTTATCCGATTATAATAAACACTTTTTTTTGTTTCCCTTTGTTACCCTTTTCCAACTTTCTATATCTCCGAGTCAAATTTTCGTTCAAGCAAAAGTCTTAATAATTTTTTTTAAACAATAATCTGTGACCCATGTTATCAAAAACACATTTATTCGCATATAAGTTTGAATTCCTTTCACAAAATGGTCTTGTAACTGCAACAAACCAAGCAAAACATTTCCTGCTGAGTTTTGCTTTTGTAGTGCTTTGGAAATGAAATGTTTTAATTTTCATAACTATTGTAAACTTTTTAAGATTTTTTTTCCAAAAAAAAATGTTTTTGTTTCAGCCTTTGTTCAGATACCAGCTCTAGCAACGTTCGAAATTGAAACATCAGACTCAAAAACTTTTAAAATATTTTTCAAAATATCTATTTAATTTTAAATTAAATTTTGTACTATGATAGATAAATCTTTAGTCAATTGTGTGGATAAAAAAACATTTCGTTAATTATATCTGAAACTTGAAATAGAGAAGAGTTCATCAATATCTTATTTCAAGATCAGACTATTTATCTCGCCTAAGACCATATATCATTCGCATTAACAAATATTGACTTGTAATTGGAGATTCGAAAAATATCACTAAAACCCATTGCTGAGAACTTTAATTATAAGTGTCATTTAAGCCGGAATTTAGTTTGTCTGATGTTGGAAGTACAAACTACATAATGACGCCATATATGACCACTTTAGCTAACAGCTTAATTATCTAGTAAAAGTAATTCTAGTATAATATGATGCACAGTTGTGGAAATATCATTAATGAAGCCAAGAGAGATAGTTCTTTCAATCTCATATTTAATATATAATTTGTAATTTTACACCTTAGCATTTTCCCAATTGAAAAAAAAATCAATGTCGCTCTAAGATAGTTCCATATTAAAGTTTTTTTTAAAAAAAAAATACCTAAACTTAAGAAATTAGCATTCATAAAGAGGCTCTATTTTTAGAATCTTCAATGTGCCGTGACTGTTTATTGATGTCAAACAGAGAAGCAACATAAGGACTAATAACAAAATACCCAAGGTGACGAGTTTATCGAATGAGTTTAGAGTTATAATTTTTTTATCAATAAAGGATAACAAATAACAGTTGGAGCAAATAACAAAAGATAAAACAAAATTCCGAAAATCAAAAGAAAATAAAAGCTAACAATTTATTTACAGACAGTGACGTCATATTTCTAATACTTCGAATTTTTCATTTTTCTTTTCTTTTCTTTCTTTCTTTCTCTTGGAATTCATATTTATCTATATTCCACTAACATCACAATTTCCTAGTAATAACAAATGCTGATACTATGACTAACTCCGGAAACAGCTTTGGTTCAAGTAGTAATTCTAAAAGGAATATTGAAAAATTCCGTAATGATGCACTAGAAAAAAATATATACGTATAAACAAGATATACAATTATAAGCACGTAATCTAGGAAATTGAAAATTTAGATATAGAACCAAATATTGAATAATTTTGAATTAGTTCATATACTTTCTATTTTTCATTTTTCTTTCTTTCTTTTTCTTTTTGGGAAGCGCATCAGTCAGTATTCCATTATCGGCACGACATCCTGCTACCAACGGATGAAGGACACAATGAATCTCGATCACAGACAATATGCTAATCGACGGTCGGCCATAGTGTTGATACACGGTATGCACATAAAAAGGAAAATTGAAATGTTTAGAAATACAATTAAAAATTGAGACATTTATGAAATTTGTTGGATAATTTTACGAGTCATAAAAATACAGGATTTAAGCATGAAATCCGAGGGCTATTCAGAAAGTAAGGAACGTTTTGGAATTACAAGAAAAAAAATTATTATATTCATCAGAAAGAGCGACTAAAATTCTACTTTTCTACATAGTCACTAAACAAATTGAGGCACTTATCATAGCGGTGGACAAGCTTTAAAATTCCTTCGTCACAGAATTCTGCAGTCTGCGATCTCTGATTGTGTAACAATTTCAAACAACAAAGTCCGTGAAACTTATGGAAAACTAAGGGAAAGCTCCGTTATTGTAAAACAACGGTTTTCATAAATCTTTTCATCAACTTTAGCAACCAGTTGATCACTCACAGTGCTAGGGCGTCCACTCTTCTCTTCATCGTGAACGTTAGTTCGACCATTTTTAAACTGAATACACCATTTCCGGATTAAACTTTCATTCATTACGTTGTTTCCGTACACTTCACACACTTGCCTATAAATTTCCATAGGTCTTAGGTTTCTTGCCAACAAAACCCGTATCACAGATCGCACCTCACAACTGGCGGAATTTTCAGTTGCAGCGAAATTTGAATATCGAAAAAACGGGCAGCGTGGAAATGTTCCCGTTGTGATGGCTGAACACCGACTGATATGCCGAGCACGCAGACACCAAAATATACGTGATCGGCGTGCGCCTAGCGACGTCAGACGGAAACGTTCCTTACTTTCTAAATAACCCTCGTACAAATTAGTATTTTCACTCACGGGCTTCAGCCAAATAGGTTTCGCTTCAACAACAGGACATTTTAAATGAAAACTGTTTTAAAAGGGCAAAAGAGAAAACGTAGAGGTGAAAGGACTATTGGTATCAGATTTCAGAATTATAAGTTCCAGTCAAGTAACGAGGACGATACCTGAGCTGACCCCTCCTTCCGCAAACTGTAACATCAAGCCAA
>BMAW01087075.1:0-23367 GCA_019974015.1 Nephila pilipes
ACTTCGGCGAAGCACATTTTTTCCGAAATATTGGAGTATCGTGTCTCGCGGAGGGGGGAGAGTTGTTGACTCAGATGTGGCAGTGGGTACTTCAAACTCTGGTCAAGTGGGTCCGAATACCCGTGTGGTGATCGGGAATGACAGAATAGTCCCACTGTTGCTCATGCATGTCGAAAGAGGCGACTAAAAAGGGTACCCAGCATCTGGAGTATAGTCGGATATTCTGCCCCCGGGGATTATATCAGGGGACCTCAGGGACTTTTCTTCTAGAGGCAAATACGGGCATTGTGATCCCGGGGCACTCTAGTGATTCCCCCCCCTTTCCTATGGGGTTTACTGTCTTTGGTAAACATGGGTGATGCACTTCCGCGTTTCCCCTTCATTTTTTTTTTTTTTTTTTTTTTTTTTTTTCTCGTCTACCAACTTTCGTTTTTTATTTATTTTTTTCAATTAAAAAATTTTAGATTTAACTGTTGTCCAGACCACAGTTAAATCTTGTTTGGCACAACATAACCATATCTGGCCCGTGTGCCATTAACCTTTACGTTCACTCACTCCGCTTTTTGTCCTATTGTATGTTTGACTGAGGTATATTCTCTCGCTCACCAGTGGGTCCCAAGGAAAGTTGACCGGTAACTTTTTGCCAAGCTCCACCCAACTAGGTTGAAAAGACTTCTCGTCTGACAAGTTAGCAAAGCGTTTTTACTTATGGCGCTGAAGAGCCCCTGCAGACTCCAAGTCAATGAAATAAACTATGAGGGTGTTACTGTTTTCGGTAAAAAATGGATGACGTGTCCCGGGGATACCCTTGTGATCCTTCTCCCTCTTTGATTCGTGTCAAACTCGTCACCTTTCCATTTTTTTTAAACGTCTGGACCGCAGAAACATCTAGTTAGGCGTAGCTTAACCCCATTTGGATTCTTGCGCCAATAAACTTTCACTCACACTCACTGCTTTTACGTGACGTTAATAAAAAAAAAACCAATCAATAATTACATTCGAAAAAATATGGGCATAACTCAGCCGAATACACCGATGATATTTCCCCTTTTCTATGGAGGGGCCTTCAAGTAAGCTAGCGGAAAGATTTTTAATTTGGAAGAATTAAAAACTGACAGAAAAAGATATATTGAAGACATAGGATTGTACAAATGTAATGAGATCAGTGGTTGGGGGTTGAATTTTAAAGACTAATCCAACATGCCAAACTTTGTCAAAAGCTTTCTGGATATCAAGGAAAATCGCACCAGTCGATTTCTTCTCATTAAATATGGACTTTACCAAGTGTTCTACGACATGTAGAAGCTGATGGAGTTTTTCTTTAAGACTGTTTGGATGTAAGGATGTCGTTCTAAATAAAATAATTAGACGTGTTTAAAATGCTTTCAGCTAATTTAAGTTTAGGTAATAGAAATCGGGCGATTACTATCGGGGAGGGAACTGTTTACCTGGTTTAGTAATGGAAACTAATGCTGCGATTTTCCGCGATCAAAAATGGCTTTGAAATCTGTGTCGCAATTTTTACTTTGAAGGGTTTCTTCTACAGATTTCTTCGCAATAAATTCACTTCTGACGGACTAAATAAAAGCATACTGTCATAATATTCTAATTTTACAAGTGGCGATGGTAAATTTATAACTGTCTTTGGAGCAATGCAACTGTTGAATATATAAACATTGGCTATCGCCAATGTTTATATAATCAAATGCACTTCACATATTTGAGGTAATTGTGTGTTTTACAGGAAATGCACCTTAAAACTCTCTATCCTCAAGGAATTTCAAGATCCATTGTAGGATCATAAAAAGAACATTTCAAATTTTTACAGCACTATTTTCATTCGACTTCGATGGCTTGCCTTCTTTTGGTAGGTACCTGCATCATGACCTTGAGGCACGCTTATTGTCTTTCTTTCCCATGGAGATTTAGTATGTTTATACAAACAGCAAAATGAAGCAAAAAAAGTTTGAACAAATTTAAAGTAATGCTGGATAAATAACCCTTAGTATATCTCTTCCTTATTAGCCTGTTTCTTTGGTGCCAGAAATAAAAACTACATGGTCTTTTTCATTGTTTATTTTCAACGATGGACACAAAATAGCTAGATATTACCGAGAAAATATCAGTGGAACAAAACTGGACTGACCAGAACTGGGACGATTATTGGAGAGTCACCAGAATATTTTACTGGTAGAGCAGGTGGACAATAGCAGTTCAGGAATGTTCAAAAACAAACAATGGTAGTTCTGCAGATCATTTTCATTAAAATAAATTTGGGTTACAAAAAACTTATTCCAAGAAACATACATCTGTACAAACCTAGAAATGTAGATCGCGATAAAACAAAGGCATCTGGAAAGCTAGCGCTATCTAGTCTACTAAAAAATAGAAAAACATAATTAACTTCTTTATATATATTGGTATATTACGCGAGTTTGACGTGAGGGGCAGCTATGGTTCGCCATCAAACCCATGGGATTATCAACGTAATGAGTGAGTGAATGTAAAAATTATTGGCGCAAGAGCCAGATGAGGCTATGCTGCGCCAAACAAGATTTAACTGTGATCTGGACGTGAAATTGATGAAAAGACACAAATCGGTTGACAAGGAGAAGGGTCGAAAATAAAGATCGCTAGGGTATCCCGGGAGTGCGTTACCCGTATTTACCAAAGACGGTAAACCCCATGGGAAAGAAAAAGATCACTACGGTGCCTCGAGGTCATGATGCCCGTACTTACCTGAAGAAGGCAAGTCCCTCAGGTCCCCTGATATAATCCCCAGGGGCAGGGTGCCCGGCTATACCCTCAGACGTTGAGTACCCATTTTAGTCTCCTCTTGCGACATGCAAGAGCTAAAGTGGGACTATTGTCATTCCCGGTCACCACACGGGTACAACGTAAGGAGTGATCGACTATCGGGTTTAATAGCGCAAGAGCCAAAGCAGGCTATTCCGCTACCATCCACGCAGACCACGAATTCTCATCACGGTGTACAAGAACATTTAAACACGGATTCTAGTCTTTTTGTGCAAGTTTAATCACAGACAGATCTAAAAACGCGTAACTAACAAATAAGCTTTTATTAAAAACAAGTAAAAGAATTTAGTCATAGTTTAGTTTTTATTAACGTAGCACTAGAAGCAACAAGAGAGCTATTGGTGACGGACCTCCTAATTTTGAGCCTCGGTCAAGTGACGAGGACGACACACGAGCTGGCACCCCCTCTCCTAACATCCACACCACGCCACGGGAGGACTTTGGACCTCGACAGATTTAACGTGCCTCAGCCCTGGTTACACTGCGGGTCTCTGGCGGCCAAGGATCGAACCCGCAACTGAACGAAAACCGCAGGCCTCGAAACCATGACCACTAGACTACAGCGACCCCAAGAGTTTAGTCATGGGTAAAACGGAACCGGGAAAGTGGAACGTGGTTCCTCTCTCATTCGATTGCATTTGTTACCTTATGTAGCGGTAGCAGAAGGTATTCAGTTCACTTTAGTTTCAAATCATTTGCACATGCTTGCATTACCAGATTAACTGGTAGGCATAGCAGTAGGCTGGTGATCAACAGTCACAGGCGTAACATACTTATTTATAATATAATCTATTTTCAAGCGCTATATTTACCAATTCTTATGATGCATTCAGAAAAACATTCTCTATTTTTAAAAGTAAATTTTAAAAAAAATAAACTCAAAATTTAAAGCATTTTGGTGCCTAGGTAACCTTAGTAATTCTAAAGGTAGAGAACCAATTTAAAGTAACAAATAAAATGCTGCTGCTGTATCCAACAGCCATTCTTTGAATTTTCTCTTTCAATTTTACTTAAGTTGGAGACGGAAAGGAACGCCGGCTCGGGTGTCGTCGCCATTTGACAGATGTTCAAAATTGTGAGATCTGTCGCGAAAAGCTCTCGTGTTTCTTCTAGTGACGTAAATAAATTCAACCAACCAATGGAGACTCTAGGTTCTGTGTGAATCTTTATCGTGGAAATTATGCGTCAACTGATTTCACCATTAAATAATTTGGATAGCTCTAGTGTTTTTTAGACATAAAGGCTCTTTTCTGCAGTCCATTTTAATTTCTTGTAGGGATATTTTACAGAAATTCTATCATTTTCAAACCTATATTTTGTCTATTTACATGCAATAAAGCTCACACAAAAGAGCCAAAATAGGGAAGATTTCTCGGTAGTTACATTTCCTCCGCTTTTTAATATTCTTGCTCTTATTTTAATGTTTTGTAATAAAAGCTAAACTGATCAACCGCTGTATTTTTGTTCAGACAAAACATTCTGGATTTGACAACAAGTATGTGATTTGGTAAAGCAAATTTAACAAATACTCAAATGGCTGCTTTTAAACAGAATGATTTCGAGCTTTTAAATCGAGAATAGCTCTTTATTTTAGGAAACACTATTCAAATATATCCATTTTCCGATTCTTTATTCTGACGCAATTTAAATTCGTTGGTACTTGACATTAATCTTTCAGATGTGTACCAGTAAAGTAACGATAATTCTACGATCGTCCGGACTGCCGAGCAGCCTTACTGTAATCTGACTTTCTGCGTTGATTGCCTCGAGCCGTTAGCGCCAAAAAAGAGTAAAGAATATTCAGGAAGGTTTTAGAAATTATAGAAAAAAAAAGTTTAACGTGAGTTTTTATTGCCAGCTCTGAGTTCTGAACTCGGGGAACTTCCACCCTGTAGTCAAGAATTTTACCTCTGCGCCATTGGTTCCTTTAAGATTCATGGCAATATTACATTCACGAAATTAAAGTTGTAGTTAAGTTGTTGATTACATTATTTGGGTTATAATTCTCCACGATATTTATTAAGTTTGGAGTAAATTTTTAATCCAGTTACCTTTCGTACTGTATTGAGTGCAGACTTTAGTTAATAAAATTTGATTACTCTTTCACTGGTATGCAAGTGCTACGGTTGAAAAGTGCTCATGATTGCTCATGCTGCTTCCTTAGACTTGCAAGCTCAAATTTTGATAACAGTGCAGTCACCCAGTTGAGACAACGTTATGATGCAGTTAAAGGCTTTTGTGGCTTACATTGTGTGTTAAAGGGTTTAATATTTTAACGCGATTTGACTTCAGTGTAGAAAGTACGATATCATTGCCGAATCATTTTATTGGTAACATTGGTTATCACATAACGAATAACCCATCGCGTAGCCGGGGCTGATGCACGTTAGATCTGCCGGGCTCAAAGTCCTCCCTTGGAGTTGTGACTGGGAATGACAGAATAGTCCCACTGTAGCTCATGCATGTCGCGAGAGGCGGCTAAAATGTGTACCCAGCGTCTGGGGGTACAGTCGGGCACTCTGCCTTTGGGATTACATCTGGGGACCTCAGGGACTTGCCTTCTTTAGGCAAGTACGGGTATCATGGCACCAAGGTACGCTAGTGATCTTTTTCTTTCCCATGGGGGGTTTACTGTTTTTGGTAAACACGAGTGACACGCCCTCAATTTCTCAATTTCCCCTCGTTTAGACCACAATTAATTCTTATTTGACGCAGCATAGCTATATTTGGCTCGTGTGTCAATAAACTTTACTTCCTCAAATGACCTTTTTGTCTTTTTTCAATGTCTTACTGTCTAGATCAGATTTACCTTGTTTGGTGGCCACGGTAGCCTAGTGGTCAAGGTCGTGGACTAGCGGCCGGCGGTTTTCGTTCAGTCGCGGGTTCGATCCTTGGCTGCTGAAGACCCACCGTGTAGCCGGGGCTGATGCACGTTGAATCTGTTTGGGACCCAAAGTCCTCCCGTTGGTGTGGTGTGGGTGTTAGGAGAGGGGGTGCCAGCTCGGGTGTCGTCCTCGTCACTTGACCGTGGTTCCAAATTAAGAGATCCGTCGCCAATAGCCCTCGTGTTGCTTCTAGTGCGACGTTAATAAAAACTAAAAACTAAATTACATCATTACACTGACGAAATAAACTTTTCGATAGAAAATAAACCAATCAACCACTGTAATTTTTTTCAGACAAAGCATTTTAGACTTTATTAAATAATATTCTTGTCGAGTAAATTCAACAAATACTCAAATAGCTGAATTCAAACCAAAAATTTCTATTTCTTCATCTATGCCTGTTCTTTGTTTTAGGCAACACTATTTATTTCCATTTTTTCGATTCTTTATCCAGACTCGATTTAGTTTCTTTACCAAATTCATGGTGACTTGCTATTAATCCTTCAGGTATGTGTCAGTCGATAATTCTACGAACCTCAGGACTGAGGAGAGAAGTCTTAAAGTTCTAATCTAACGTGTTGATTGCCTTGAGCTGTTGGTTGGTAAACACGAGTGACGCACTCCCGGGATACCCTAGCGATCCTTCTCTATTTTCGACCCTCCTTGTCAACCATTTTTACCTTTTTTTTTCAGGGGCCGCGGTAGCCTAGTAGTCAAGGTCGTGGATAGCGGCTGGCGGTTTTCTTTCAGTCGCGGGTTCGATCCTTGGCCACCAAAGACCCGCCGTGTAGCCGGGGCTGATGCACGTTAAATCTGTTCGGTGCCCAAAGTCCTCCCGTTGGCGTGGTGTGGATGTTAGGAGAGGGGGGTGCCAGCTCAGATGTCGTCCTCGTCACTTGACCGTGGTTCAAAATTACGAGGTCCGTCGCCAATAGCCCTCGTGTTGCTTCTAGTGCGACGTTAATAAAAAAAAAACTAAACTAATTACCTTTTTTTCAACTTCACGTCTAGACCACAGTTTAATCTTGTTTGGCGCAGCATAGCCATATCTGGCTCTTGCGCCAATAAACTTTACATTCACTCACTCGAATTGAGCTGTTGGAGCAAGTCTGAATCCGTAAAAGCAAGTGGTTGGATGACCCTTGTGGTGACCGGGTGTGAAAGACAATTCCTACTGTAGCTCATGCATGTCACAAGATGACTAAAATGGGTACCTAGTGTCTGGAAGTATAAACGTATATTCTCCAGACACAGATGGTTATCAGGAGCATTTACTTAGGACGGGCATTATGACCCCGAAGTACCCTAGTCCTTAATTTTTCTATGAGGTTTCCTATCTGGGGTAAACACGGATGATGCACCCCAGCATTCTTAGTGATCGTACAATGAATAAAGTCCCAATTGCAGAATATAGTGAATCACTCTCCTGAATAAATTGAGTTTGTGGTGTGCATGGACACCTTTTCATTGATCTTACCTTGATAATCCAGGGACGCCAGTTTAGAAATTGGCTTAGGATCACGTCCCTAAAGAGCAGGATAATACCAAGGTGGATAGTTCCATGGATTTTGAAATTAAAAAGAGCGGAATCCCTTCCATTTTATTAAATTTAGAGAGCCATGCGAGGCATTGATCAAGTGTGCATCCCTTGTATTCTCAAAATTAAGACTCTTATCTTGAAACCCAATCAAGGTGGGGACGTCGTTAGCCAATATTTAAGAGCGGTGACATTGGAGTTTAATGGCACAATTAAATGCGGCTATGCTGCGCCAAACAAGGTCTATGGTCTAGACGTAGGAAAAGGAATTTGTTGACGAAGAGGGTCAAATAGAGAAGGAACTTTTGGCGTCACCCACGTATACCACTATGGCGTGGTGACAAATATTTTGTGGAATCCCCATTTCATTTTTTGACAAATGTTTTATCTGGCGCATTTTTTGATCATATGAAAAACTATGATGCAGACAAATTCTGTGACCCACTGTCCTAAGACACATTAACCATAAGTGATAATCAAAGTATCGGTTAAATCTGTCTTGGGCCAAAGTCCTCCGGTGGGCATGGTGTGGATGTTAGGAGAGGGTGTGCCAGCTCGGGTGTCGTCCTCGTCACTTGACCGTGGTTCAAAATTACGAAGTCCGTCACCATTAACCTTGGTGTTGCTTCTAGTGCGACGTTAATAAAACCAAACCAAATTAAGTAGCTGAGATTCGTAAGCTTGGTATCTAGCATGCTTCTCTATTTTATGTCCCTGACAATCTACTAGGTACATATCATTCAGCGAACAAATGGAGTCATCGTTGATAAGTGGGCTCTTTTCCGCTCGGTATCATTTGAATTTGCTGCGACTCTTTTGTTACCCACACTTTACAACGGTCATTTTCAGTGTCTATAATCGTGGCTGGTACGAAGAGCACTTTTTCGCACATTAAAATTTTATTTCCAGTTACCATAGCCTTATCTCAAATGTGTTGATTAACATATATGCATTTTAAAATGGGTTTCTTGACCCGTGTGGTGACCGGGGAGGACAGAATAGTCTCGCTGTAGCTCATGCATGTCGTAAAAGGCGACTAAAATGGGTACCCAGCATCTTTGGGTATAGCCGGGCACCCTGCCCCTGGGGATTATATCAGGGGACCTCAAAGACTTACCTGAAGAAGGCAAGTATGGGCTTCACGAACCCGATGTACCCTAGTGATCTTTCTTTCCCATGGGGTTTACTGTCTTTGATAAACACGGGTAATGCAATCCCGGGATACCCTAGCGATCCTTCTCTATTTTCGACCCTCCTTGTCAACCACTTTTACCTTTTTTTTTCAACTTCACGTCTAGACCACAGTTTAATCTTGTTTGGCGCAGCATAGCCATATCTGGCTCTTGCGCCAATAAACATTACAATCACTCACTCAAAATGGGTTTCCATTAAACATGGAACAATCAGATTTACTCTATTCTGTGTCTACTGGAAAGATTTCGGAGAGTATTTTTAATTTCCACAATTTGTTTTTGTGCTATATATGCAGCTACAATTCCATCCAAATATGTTTGGCGCAGCATAGCCATATCTGGCTCTTGCTCCAATAAATTTTACATTCACTCACTCACTCCATCCAAATATCATTTGATGGCTGGACTGGGAAAATTGCAAACGGCCTTATCGTCCCATTCAGATTTACTTTCTATACAGAGTCCGGAAGTGGCAACACGTTTTGCACGTGGATTTTTTAAAATAGTCGCTTTTTCAGTAAGCACTGGAACATTTAATGACAGAATAATAGTCACATGAATTAACTAGAGCTTTTATACGTTACCCGTTCACTGTGACATGGGTCAAGTTCTTTTCCCTTTTAGATAAAATATGCGTCGGAGGATTTTTCTTTCGGGTTAACTTGTTTGGTGCAGCATAGCCCCATCTGGCTCTTGCGCCAATAAGCTTTACATTCACTCACTGTACCATAAGTTTAAAGCTGCGCGAAACATTTGTTCAATACCTTTCCAGTTTTGCCCGACTCCGCTCGGGTATTTAAAAATGGGTCTTCCCTGACTTCGAGTAGTCTACGTGATTTGAAGATCCAACGGCTAAACAGCCGCTTTTGCTTCGTCTGAAGTGACATGACAATGGAAACAGGACTTGAAAAAAGGATCAAGGGGAGATGGAAGTCAAGTGAGTTCTATCCTTGTTTAAAAGGGAGCTGCAAGTGTGGAAACAAATTGAGCGAGGTGGTTTGTTTGATCGAGGTAGTTTTGTTGGGAGTTGATTGTATAATTATAATGGTTTGGGATTGTATTGTAGAAAGTTGAAGATAAATTTGAGATCATTTTTGCAATGGATGGGATTTGAAGTTCTTTGTGGAGGTAACGGATTGCCATATACCTGGGGGCTTGTGCAATTGTACGGAGGAAGAGGTTTTGTGTGCGCTGAATTTTAAGGCGGTTGGAAAGTGCAGTGGAGCCCCAGATTTGACATGCATAGGTGATGGTCGGGAGAATATAGGTTTTGAAAACAAGAGTCTTGTTATGGAGAGAAAGTTTTGATTTTTTTGCCAAGGAGTGGTTGCAGAGCGTAGAATTTTTTGGAGGCTCTTTCAGAGATAAGTTTAATATGATCGCGGTAGGTAAGTTTGCAATCAAGGTGGAGGCCAAGATACATGGTGTTGTCAGTCCATTCGATATAACTGTCAAAAAAAGTTTATCGGAGGGGGGGGGGATTGAGCTTGATTTTTAGTGAAGAGGACGGCGTTTGATTTGTCCGCATTGATGGCAATTCTCCAGAGGGAGAGCCAATCTTCGAGGGCGTTGATGTAGTCTTGCAGGATGTAGTAGATTTCGGAGATTATTTTGTTGCTTGTGAGAATTGCAGCGTCATCGGCAAAGAGACAGATTTCAACGTGTGGAGAGGTAGGGAAGTCATAGATGTAGATTTGGAATAATATTGCTGATAAAATATTTCTTTGCGGAGTACCTGCAGAGATTTTATGGATATTGGAGAGGTTTGGGTGGAGTTTAACTTGAAATGTTCTATTGGTAATGTAACTATGGATGATACGAATAATGTAGTCAGGGAAGTTAAGTTATATTAGTCGGAAAACAAGTCCTTTGTGCCAGATGCGGTCAAACGCCTTCTGGACGTCGAGGAAGAGTCCACCGGTGGAGGTTCGGTTTTGAAGGTTGGATTTAATGAAGTTGGTAACACGAAGAAGTTGATGGCAGGTTGAGGTCTCAGCTCTGAACCCATGTTGATGCGGAGGGATAATGTTATTTTGATCATTGAAGGATTGAATTCTTTTAAGTAGGATTTTTTCGAAAATTTTTGCTATGCATGAGATGAGACTGATTGGTCTATAGTTTTCAGGATCTTGGTGATTTTTACTTCCCTGACTTGTTCGAATGCCGTTTGGGCAACATTTTTCGACGCTAATCCACTGATTTGCCCAAGTTTTTTAATTTGAAATGTTTCTAACAGGGGTTCTAGTTGTCCAGTAAAATAGGGTCGTAAAACAAATTTGAACTTGCTTCCAAGTCAAAATTTATTGCTTTTTTTAAGCGGGAAGGAACGCAAATTTGGGTTTTCACTTATTCGGTGAATCGCATGTTGTATAAAATATTTTTTAATTCGGAGGTAAAATAAAAGCGGAATGAGTGGCTTATAATAAACGGTATCTCTGATATTGGATCAGACGGTGAATTTGAAATTTCACTAAACGGTTCTGGTAGTTACAAAAAGTTCATTATCGGACTTCTCTAGTGATGAGGAAATGTTAGATGACCTTACTTAAATTCGGAACTTTGAAATTGATACTAGTAATCCTCCTTTAGCACCACCACGTTTTCTTTTCACTGCGAATCGAGCTGTTCATTTGAATATTGATATAAGTGATGGAACCCTACAATTTCTTGATATTTTTTGATAATATCCTTGAAATGATAGTTGCTGAAACTAATCAATATGCAGATCGATTTATTCGAAACAATAATCTACAAAGAAACGGCAGAATAAGAAAACGGGAACCAAAGACAAAAAACGAAATTCAAGTTTTTATCACTTTGAATATTTTACACGGAAATGGGAAAATACCTGATGTAGGGCACTTTTGGAGTAAGAGACATTCAACATCGACTCCCCCCTTTTTTTCAAAAATCATATCTTTTTGACGCTTTCATCTTATTCATCGATATTTACATTTCTCAGATGACGTCAAATTTGACGCTAAGACACACGAGAGCCCCAAGTTCCTTAAACTGTGGCCGGCAATTCGGT
This sequence comes from Nephila pilipes, assembly GCA_019974015.1. NCBI lineage: Eukaryota > Metazoa > Arthropoda > Arachnida > Araneae > Nephilidae > Nephila > Nephila pilipes. The sequence continues at coordinate 11,464 of BMAW01087075.1, forward strand.
TTCGCCAGTCTTTCCAGTTAGGCTACTGTTCCGAAAAAAAGTAAACTTTAAGTAAAAATGTAATTTTTTCGTAATAAAAATTGGCATAATTTCTTAAAATCGATGTCTAAAGTTGTTTTGGCTACTTTTTTGTGTTTATATAATCGAAAGGTATTGTTTCAAAAATTATGCTTATTTTCTGACAAAAAAAAAAAGAAATTTAAGTGATGGTGAAATTTAAGATCACAAATAGAGTAGTGTCCTCAAGGAATACCAGTAGCGCCTCTCCAATATTTGGCAAAAGGCAGTAAAATTAATAGGAAAGATCACTCGGTTGTCTCAATCACGTACATTGAATAGTATCGTTTCGTTTTTGTCCTCAGGGACTTGCCTTCTTCAGGTAAGTACGGGCATCATGATCCCGAGGCACCTTAGTAATCTTTTTCTTTCCCATGGGGTTTACTGTCTTGGTAAACACGGAGGCGACTAAAATGGGTACCCAGTGTCTGGGGGTATAGCCGGGCACCCTGCCCCTGGGGATTATATCAGGAGACCTCAGGGACTTGCCTTCTTCAGGTAAGTATTGGCTTCACGAACCCGAGGTACCCTAGTGATCTTTCTTTCCCATGGGGTTTACTGTCTTTGGTAAACACGGGTGACGCACTCCCGGGATACCCTAGCAATCCTTCTCTATTTTCGACCTTCCTTCTTGTCAACTATTTTAACCTTTTTTTCAACTTCACGTCTAGACCACAGTTTAATCTTGTGTTGCGCAGCATAGCCATATCTGGCTCTTGCGCCAATAAACTTTACATTCACTCACTCACTCACTGAATAGTGTCGTTTGATTGGTTGAATTTTTGGGATACAGAGCCAAGGCTTATTTATCTTTAAAATATTTTAAATCGAAGGATATATCGACTTCTGCAAGAATGTTCAGAATGCTTATTAGCTACTGCCTTCTCCAAATTTATTTGAAAATATTACACTGTCAACCTACCTTGAGTGAATTGTGCTTCACCTGTGTTTACCAAAGACTAAACCCTATGTTAAAGATCGCATGAGTACAGAGAGATGCCCGTACTCCAATTATTACTGCTCTGTGTTAACAAAAAAATATATTAATCAAGTTTCTAGTTTATTCAGATTAGGTAGATCATTAATTATTCATTAAGAATATCAAAATTTGACATACTTTTACTGTCGTTCCGGGGAGCTTGTGTTTTATTTCTTTAGTTGCGAATAAAACAAACTCATCATCTTATGTAAATGAAAACTCTGCACTTCCTTGTAAATGAAAATATATATTAAAATTAATTACAACAGTTGCACATCACTGTAAGACGCAACACGGGTAACATGGTAGAGCAAAAAGTGTTCTCTCTCGTTCTTAGTTCAAGCTCGGTCTGTTTTGACGCTGCTCACTCCAATCAACAGCGTTCGCTGGCGGGAGTCGCGTTGTTTCTGCTAGAAAAATATAGATTTCGGAACAGCTCTGTATCCCATAAAACCAACCAAACAATCTAACATAGGACATTATACCACGTAAAATATTCCTTTAATTCAGTAAATATCAATATTTCATCTTCTGCAAGATTGTTCTGAATACTTTTTTTTTTAGCTACTGTTTTTTCAAAAAGTTGGTCGAAAGTAATATTACACCGTGGATTCATCTTGAACATATTTCAGGTTATTTCTATGGGACTCGTACTTCGAGTCAAAAGTGTTAGTACCTGTAACCGTATCGGCGAACTCTAAATTTCCACAATAATTTTCTATAATTTTAAAACCTAGAAGTTATGAACATTTTGAAGATTTGAGTGCTTGATTCCGTCCCTACCTTTTGTCCAATTGGATCCTTTATTTGACTAAGGGATGTAGGGCATAAATGTCCCAATCGGGATACATTAAATTCAAATTAATAAATATCAAAGCATTTCATCCTCTGTAAAAATCTCTAAAATTCTTATTTAATACTGCTTTCTCTTAATCTAATTCTTATTTTATACTTGCTTAAAACTTCTCTGAAAGCGATGGTGCAACGGGAATCTAATTGAAGAATGTTCCAGAGTTCATTTCAATGGGAGGTATAGTTTGAGCAAGTTAATAGAATGTGTTCCAGATCATTGATCTTGCTACAGGTAGAACAAAGTTCATTATCCTGCAAATTGAATTTGTTTAATACACCAGGGGTAATTATCATTTTGTTGAGATCGGATTCCTAGAATTTTCTCTTCTGTTTTTCGTCCAATTAGATGCAATCTTCAGCTATTGTAAAAAAATTTCCCGGTATCTGTGTTTTTAGTAATTCATTAAAGGAACCATTAATCATAGGGATTGGTAGCTTTTTGTTTTGAAAGCAGAATTCATTCTTATAAATCGAACAATGAATATCAGGGATAAAATGTTTGACTGAAAGTTTCCCAAGCTTTCGAGGCATTTGCTTAAAAATTTTCATTGGGCTTTTGACAGGACGATGTTTTGTAACTCGCGGTGAAAAACGGTTGACCTTGAGTGAAGTGGCGTCTTGTGTAATGCTCTAATCAATTAGAACAAAATGGATTCTCCTAGTACTAGTTATTGAAGCGTTTTTTAAAATTCTATTATCGTTGAATAGAGCTACCGTATATTCAGTTCATTCTGCAGTTCTGTTAAGATGCCATGCCCCCCAAAAGATCAGTACAACTTACAAAATTTATTTTAAAATGAGTAGACCTTCAGCGAAACTTTAATTACAACAGATAGCATTATATAAAGTTTCATCTGTTACCTTGGTAAACTTCCATGCGAGATCCTTTCTCAGCATGAGCAATATAAAGATTATACTTCAATACAATAACACTTAAGCACCCATCAATGTTTGGATCTTCTGTTAAATTTGTGTTACTTTAGTTTTGTGTCAAAACTTAATCGTTAGATTGATTTACTTTTGCTTGGTGCATTCCGCCTTTTATATAACCCCAAAAGAAAGTCTAGGAGCAATGTCAGGAGACCGGAGTGGCTATATTTTGGAGAACAATAATCCACCGAGCCAAATATAGGGAGAGCAATTTTTTTTAAACACATTTACAGTCTCTACGCGCAAATTCCACATAAGCAAATTATACAATTTACAAATTATACGAGGCTTCCAAACAGCCCATATTTTAACTTAACCCACTTTTGTGGTCAGGAGAAATTGCATCAAAACAAGAAAATTACTCGTCTTACACGATCAAAATTCAAATGTACTCTGAAATATTATCCATGAGCCGTGCGCTCATGCTTAGTCGAAACAAGGCGCCTCCTGGCGGTATCCAAATAATTTATTTCCAGCATATTATGGTGCCATTCCTGCTAATCCAACAACATATCAATTGCAGATTCAAAAAGTTTCGAATAATCTCAATGTAATGAATACAGAATCTAAACTTTGCTTGAAATTAGTAATTACTCTTTCAGCAACAATCTGTTTATCGCGGATCTTGCCATATTTAGCTCTTGGGAGGCTTTTCGAATTGAATTTTTAGGTCGTAGAAATATTTCACTTTCTCCATTCTTCACTAGTTTTAATGCGACCGCTTGAACGAGATGTTTCCCCGTTAGATAATTTCTCTGCCCTCAGGGGCTTACCTACTGCAGGTAAGTACGGGCTTCACGAACCCGAGGGACCTGAGTGATCTATTTCTTATGGGGTTTACTGTCTTTGGTAAACACGGGTGACGCACTCCCGGGCGATCCTTCTCTAATTTCGACCCTCCTTGGACCCGTGTGGTGACAGAGGTTGACAGAATAGCTCCACTGTAGCTCATGCATGTAGTAAAAGGCTACTAAAATAGGTACCCAGCGTCTGAGGGTATAGCCGGGCACCCTGCCCCTGGGGATTATATCAGGGGGATCTCAGGGGCTTGCCTTCAGGTAAGTACGGGCATCATGACCCCGAGGCACCTTAGTGATCTTTTTCTTTCCCATGGGGTTTACTGTCTTGGTAAATATGGGTGACGCACTCCCGGTAAACCCTAGCGATACTTCTCTATTTTCGACCTTCCTTCTTGTCAACCATTTTTGCCTTTTTTTTTCCAACTTCACGTCTAGACCACAGTTTAATCTTGTTTGGCGCAACATAGCCATATCTGGCTCTTGCGCCAATAAACCTTACATTCACTCACTCTTCTACGTGCGAATGGATTGTTTAGATGAACTACTCTACACAATGAGCTTTCCTCACGGGATCCGCCATTTTGAATGGCCCAAAGTCCTCCCGTTGGTGTGGTATGGATTTTCGAAGAGGGGGGTGCCAGCTCAGGTGTCGTCCTCGTCACTTGACCGTGGTTCAAAATTACGAGGTCCGTCGCCAATAGCCCTCGTGTTGCTTCTAGTGCGACGTTAATATAAACTAAAAACTAAACTAAACCGCCATTTTGAATACCTTAATTCTTTAATAGCTTGCGTGTTGTGCACTGTCTCGTATGGTCATAAATATACAGCTAAAAAAAACTTAATCTGTTCTAACTAATGCTGTAATTAGTAAAGCTGTAGGCCTACTTTTTTATATTTGCAGTTTTGCGAATCATTTAGGTACACCCGTTACAATTATCGATGTCTTCTGGGATAAACCGGTTTATGTAAACATTGGACTCCAGCACCGATTTTGCGAGATTATTCTTTTGTTCATTCTAAAAATTGTTTTGACATTCTTGATGTCTTTCTTTTGAAAAAAAAAAAAACGAAATATACCCCCGGGAAAACCTAAACTATCCTTGTTCCTTCTCAACCATATCTTTTCGATTATTTTTATATCTAGATGCGAGTACTAGCAACTGACCATAAATTCGGTAGCCTCGGTCGTATACTCGTGACAGAAGGTTTTTATCGAATCGTTTGGGTTCGTTTTTTTGTGCCACTTAAGACCCGCTGTCTAGCCGGGACTGATGCCTGCTAAATCAGTCGGGAAAAGGAGGTACTAACTTGGGTGTAGTCCTCATCGCTTGACCGAGGTTCAAAATTATAGCTATGTTGCCAATGGTCCTTGTGTTGTTTTTAGAGCGACGTTATTAACTAATAACTATCGCTTGCAACCATTCGGCACTTGCACCATAAACACTGTCGTTGTTTTTGATAATTTTCCATTTACTGCACTTGTATTGTAATGCTAATTTACACAAGTCGTGTTACTCTCACAAGGAGTTGTTCTCCAATTAAATACCCCCAAAAGGTAATTAAAAAAAGCTAATGAGATTTGTTACATCAAAGAAGAATGTTCTCGTTTTTTTCGATTATAACAAATATAAATGAAGAACGGTGGAAATGCAACATTCCGTGGTGTAGCCTTCATAACGTAGTGTGATGTACAGAGGTTAATCTAATTTAATGTCGGAGTGCAATTATAAACAAGATTTATCTTGCGAGAGTGGATGCTGTAGCCTAGTGTTTAAGGCAGTGAACTCGTGGCCGGGGATTTCGTCGAGTCGTAAGTTCGAGACTAGATGCCACTAAGGGCCCACCGTGTAGCCGGAGATGATGCACGTAAAATCTTTGGGGCCCAAGTCCTCCCATTGGCGTGGTGTGGAAGTTGAGAGAGGGGTTGCCAGCTCAGGTTTCGTCCTCGTCAATTGACCGAGGTTAAAAATTACGAGGTATCAGTGCGGTGACCGGATGTGACAGAATAGTCGCACTATCACTCATGCATGTTGTAAGAGACGTGTAAAATGGGTAACCAGCTCATGGGAGTATATGCCGGCGCCCTGTCCCTCAGGGAATGGCCTTCTTCAGGTACGTGCGGGCATCATGACCCCGAGGCACCGTAGTTATCTTTTTCTTTCCCATGGGGCTTGCTGTCTTTGAATATGGGTTGCGCTCTCATGGGACACCCTAGCGATCTTTCTCTATTTTCGACCCTCTTTCTTGTCAACCAATTTATGTATTTTCTTCACGTCTAGACCACAGTTGCATCTTGTTTGGCGGAGCATGGCCATATCTGGCTCTTTCGCCTATAATTTTTACTTTCTCACTTGACCGTTCTTATCTATCAATCATTTTTCATTGTTTAATGTCTAGATTACCGATTTACCGTGTTCGCCGCAGTAACTCCACATCTGGCTCTTACGCCAAAAAAAACTTCGCTATCACTGTAGGTACGAGTGATGCGATCTCTGGATACACTGTTTATCTTTTATTTTTGAGTGAGTGTGTGTGTCATCAAATTTTCGATCGTTAATTTAACCAACTTCCCATCAAGCTAGAGCTTTGAAATTTTGGGAATCGTTCGTACTCGCCTAACAATGCAATATTTAGACTTTTTGCGACAAGTTTTAACTCATATTTCAATAATTTTAATAAGTCAAAATATTCTTTCCTCTCGGCTCTTTTAGGATTGAGGAAAATTTTTTTTTTCCCTCTGGAAACACCGGGCACTCCCCACACGCCACATGAAGTATCACAAAACTCACAAAGGGATAGTAAGGGTTGCTGACTTTCGGTCAGTAATCATTGGCAAGAAAGAAAGATTCCAATATTTGGCGCCGTGTCTTATCACAATAATGTTTTCTGAATTCTGGTTCCCATTCTTTTTTTAATAGAATGACTTACAAATTTTCAAATGCATGTTCTGATTTTATGAGTATTATGAATTTTTTAATACGCTCACAAATATCTCTTTTTTAGTAAATTTTAAAGTTAAAAATAACCAACAGTTTTAACTAATATTTCAATAATTTTCTCTAATAAACTTTGCCACCATATAAAAACGTTGGTTTTTATATCGAATTATTTACTGTGAGGTTTCCTATCTGTGTAAATTACGGATGATAGACCCTCGGGACTATTACTCATCGTTCTTAATTTTCGACCTTCTTTGCCAGCCTCCTTTTACCCCAGTCTCCTTTGCCGAATCACTAGTTTCACATTTTTGATTATCTGTGTACTTATTCAAAATAATAATGTTAGTTCTTGAATAATTTAATCGTGATTTGTTTAAGAAAATATAATTTTTACATTATTTAAGTATAATTTTGAAATAATTTCATTTAAATTTCCAACGATCTAACTTTGCTTTAACCATGATAACCTTAATATATTTTCAATGTAATTTATTAATATTTACCTTCATTAATTTAAACAAAGATCAAACTATTAGATAAGCGCTTCAAAATTTCAAATTCCTATATTACACTTTTCAGAAAATTTCCTTGCCCAATGAGACTGAACGCGAAATCAACATCATTATTCAACTATAAAATATTGGGTTGGAGGGAAAGTTCTGTCGTATTTTAAATAAGCAGGTAATTTTTCTTCTAAATAAAAAAAATAACACCTTGTATATTTTTTTATCCTTTTTTTTTTTTTTTTTTTTTTGTTCTTTTAGCTGCTGTAGAATATAAAAGGATTCCTTTTTTACCGTTCATCATTTACTTGTGATATTTAAAGTGAAAAACATGTCAGTAGATAAAGGGCATTTACGACACCGCATTTTGTATGAATTCCAAAAAGGAAACAACGCATCGGTTGCATGTAAAAATTTATGTGCGGTATTTAGAAAAGATATTGTAAATATTCGTACTTGTCAAAGATGATTTAGCAAATTATTTCCGGGATCTGAGCCTCCAAGAAAGTGATCGATCTGGACGACCATCCAAGATCGATAATGATGTTTTGAGATCCATGTTGGAAAATAATCCACATTTAACAAGTCGAGAAATTGCAGAAGAGTTTGGCATTCATCATACAACTGTTGGAGATCACATTAAATCTCTTGGGTTTGGGTTAAAGCAAAGTGTTTGGGTTCCACATGAATTAACGGAAAAGAATTTGTCTGATCGTGTAAGAATGTGTTCGTCATATCTGATTAGACACAACGTGGAGCCGTTTTTGGACAGGCTGGTTACTGGAGATGAAAAGTAGATTCTTTTCGAGAATATTAAGAGAAAAAAATCTTAATGCAAACCAGGAACATCATCAACAACAGTTCCAAAACCAAGTATCCATCAACGAAAAGTACTGCTTTGTTTGTGGTGGGACAGGAAAGATCCAGTGTACTACGAGTTGCTGAAAAAGGGAAAAGCCATTAACGCGAATCTGTACTGCAATCAGCTGGATAAATTGAATGCAGCTATCAAAGAAAAATGCCAGCATTAGTGTCCAAAAAAGGAATAGTGTTCCACCACGATAATGCTCGACCGCATACTGCAATGATGACACAACAAAAACTGAATGCGTTAGGATGGGAAGTCCTTAGTCACCCACCGTATTCACCCGACATTGCAGCATCTGATTATTGCCTGTTCAGATCTCTGCAAAATTATCTAACGGGAAAAAAAATTCAAGTCTTTTGAAAGTGTTTCTAAGTCAGTTGCTGACTATTTTAACTCCAAGAACGAGAACTTCTACCAAACAGGAATTCACAGGTTACCAGAAAGATGGCAACAGGTTGTAACAAATAACTCAGCACATATAATTGATTAATATTAAACACATATTTTTATAAATGAATTCAAATATTTTCTTTAAAATACGACAGAACTTTCCCTCCAACCCAATATTTTAATGTCATAACTCGTATCCCCAGTCAAAACACATTATTGACATTATTGTCTGGAACTTAGAAAAAATTCAATAATTATCAATTTCAGGGACGATCCATCAGATAAATGAAAATAAAATTTGAATATCTTTTGTACACAAATAATAAGTTTCATCGAAGTTTAAGAATACAATCTTCTTTCTCCCAAAATTTATCAAAATTATTTTTAATCTATTACCATTGACGAAATATTATTTATTTTCCAATAAAACTTAGTTGGAAACTAAGTATAAGTCATGGGAATAATGGAATGCTATTATTTTTCATACTCTTTCAATCGGAGAATTTGCAGCGTTGAAACGTCACATAAACCTGTTTAAGACCAATTTATATAGTTGCATTACGGGAATTTACTTCGTAACATGAGGAAGAATAATTGGATAAAAGATACAAAACATAAATATGCAGTAGATTCGTAATTAAATACCTTCCGAAGCGGATAAATTTATTGCATCTCGGGTTACATTTTGATATTTCAGTATATTCTCAGAGAAAGATTTATCATCTCTAGAACGTTTATTAGTTGTTAAGATACGATTTAGTTGGCATTTGTATTATATTAAGTGAAAAGAAAATTTTATTTACATTAACCGCTTTTAAAAAAATGATGGGTAAATGAATTCTTAAATAATACTGGATAAAAATCCTAATTAAAAATACCATATAATGTTAATAAGCGAGATAAATATTATTTTTCCAAATTATCTATTCTTCCCCGTAGGAAAAAATTATGTTTCACCTGATGTTATACTCAGTTTGGCTTATAATTCGAAGTCATAAGATCTTGTATTACTGATTATTCCCCTTATTTATTTGATTTATTAAAATTGACAATCATTTTACATATTTTATTATTTTCTGCTTTTTTATAGTTCTGTGCCCTTCTAATCATCCATATTCTTGTTTGAATAAATGAGTTTAGTGATATTTAAAAGTTTAGGAAGTAAAAACACTTTTTTTATTAAAAATTATTATGCTCTGCATACTTTATTCGTGATGTTTTTTAACGATAAATGGGATTCACAAAACAAATTTCTGCTCTTCTGGTAAGCTACAATAAATCAAGAAAATAAAATACATTTTAATTCGGGAAAATTATAAAATAGTTAAAGATTCCAAATTTAATGTAAACAAATGAAATAGGATATCAACATACGTATTATAATTAGGTTTCAATAATTTTGAATAATGTTATAAAAGATTAAAATACGAAAATATTTTTAATAAGTGTAAAATCACTGTTAACAAATTATACGAACACCTTTCTAAAAAAATATGAAAATTATAATAATGGTTCTCCATTTTCCTGATAACCTCAAATACTCTATCTTTCTTTGAAATGACTAAATGGTTGAGTTTAGTTACAAAAATATTGCACCATTCATTTACTATGGCTATTTCCACTCATGGGCGGAAAAAAAACTGTTTCTTTTTAGCATACATCTTGGTACGCAATATATCCCCAAAATTATTCACGGAGTTCAAGTTAGAACTTTGACTTGACCGCAGCAAAACATTAATTTTTTCTCTTTGAAACTATTCCTGTGTTGAGTTGGATATATACCTAGAAGGATTGGTCTGCTGAAATATCTAAATAGCACCACCTAATAAAAGCCTAAAAGGTATCAAATTATATAAAATACTCGTAACTCGATATTGTGTGGAGTCAATATGTCCGGAGACTTGTTGTAAATTGCCCAATTCATCATGACTGAGGGTTCCCCCAAACCATTTCTCCTCCTCTCTGCCATTTGTTTCCTGAAATATTCTTTCGGTTCCTTCCTCAAATCATGTCAATAGTATTTATAATTAGTCATTTTTATCGTCAAGGTGAAATTTCTTTTCATCAGAAAATACAATTTGTTTACTTTCATCGTTCCTAGACATGATATTCTTAGCCTATGATTCATAGTTCCTAGTGATCTTTCTTTCCCATGGGGTTAACTGTCTTTGGTAAACACGGGTGACGCACTCCCTGGATACCCTAGCGATCTTTCTCTATTTTCGACCCTCCTTCTTGTCAACCATTTTTACCTTTTTTTTCAACTTCACGTCTAGACCACAGTTTAATCTTGTTTGGCGCAGCATAGCCATGTCTGGCTCTTGCGCCAATAAACTTTACATTCACTCACTCACGCCAGCCTCCTTTTTCTATCATTCTTCTTACGATTAGATTGGTTTCAAATGATTTGTGGCGCAAGATTGCCAAATATTGGTTCATGCGCTGTAAACGTACTTTCACTTACTCGCTAAAGTTTTTAGTCAATTTCAGTTTGTCTAGCATTTGATTCATCGCGGTCATGAAATAGCCCAGTGAAATTGTAGACTTAAGATTTCTTACGCAAGACCAAGTTTGGTAATAAAGTGTTTGATCTCGTAAGCATTTTTTAGTGCGACCTCGAACATCTATCGTATGGTAGCGCGGGCCTCAACTATCCTAAATGGCTTAAGTCTCCTTTTTCCAAGAGTCTCTGTGTGGCTTGCAATATTGTAAGATGTTGACCCGTGTGGTGACCGGGGATGACAGAATAGTCTCACTGTAGCTCATGCATGTCGTAAAAAGCGACTAAAATGGGTACCCAGGGTTTGGGGGTATAGCCGGGCACCCTGCCCCTGGGGATTTTATCAGGGATCTCGGGAACTTGCCTTCTTCAGGTAAGTACGGGCATCATGACCCTGAGGCACCCTAGTGATCTTTTTCTTTCCCATGGGGTTTACTGTCTTTGGTAAGCACGGGTGACGCACTCCCGGGTTACCCTAGCGATCCTTCTCTATTTTCGACCCTCCTTGTCAACCATTTTACCTTTTTTCAACTTCACGTCTGGACTACAGTTTAATCTTGTTTGGCTCAGCATAGACATATCTGGCTCTTGCGCCAATAAATTTTACATTCACTCTCTCATTGTAAGATGTTGGTAGAGTTCCCCTATCAAAGTCACACCGGCAACACATTGGATAGCCGATGAGCAATCCAAGATGTTTCCTGTGTGGCAGTGCTAAGCAAACGATGCGGCATTAAAAATGATTAGCGGTAATAAGCTGCACGCATCTGAGGCAGGCACGATGAATGAAATTCCAATCGCTGAATGACCCGTGTGGTGACCGGGGATGACAGAATAGTCTCACTGTAGCTCATGCATGTCGTAAGAGGCGACTAAAATGGGTACCCAGCGTCTGGGGGTATAGCCAGGCACCCTACCCCTGGGGATTATATCAGGGGACCTCAGGAACTTGCCTTCTTCAGGTAAGTACGGGCATTATGACCCCGAGGCACCTTAGTTATCTTTTTCTTTCCCATGGGGTTTACTGTCTTTGGTAAACATGGGTGACGCACTCCCGGGATACCCTAGCGATCCTTCTCTATTTTC
>BMAW01087077.1:3311-15811 GCA_019974015.1 Nephila pilipes
CACTCACTCACTCACTCACTCACTCACTCACTCACTCACTCACTCACATATATATATATATTCGTAAAATTTAACGCAAAGCCTACATGATGCAAGACGTTGTAATATTTCGTCATCATCCACTATACTCAAAAACGTGACAGGAAAGGGGGATTTTTTCTTTATGCCACGAGAGACTTTCCCCAGTTCAGGATATTTCATTGACATCATCAATTCTTCAAGAACCTCTTGAAGAATTGTATAATTTTATATGGGATGTACTCTTGGAAAATTGTTGCATTGTTTTAGGTACCGTAAATTCTTGTAAAACTGTTGTAATATGCAATGTCCTATATATCCTTGTAAAAGCGATGTAGTGTGTTACACTTCTTGTATTGTAAATTTTTATATTAATCTAGATACTAGAGAAAGTTCTGATTGTTATTTTGTGAACAGAAGATTTAGAGAAGAGGTGATACTTTATTTTGAACTGGTTCAGGGGATATTTTTAAAGGGGGGGATGTAATATAAAAAAAGATACTTATATTTGTAACATTTCACGCAAAGCCTACATGATGCAAGACATTGTAATATTTCATTATCTTTTCCCCTCCAGACACTAAACCTTCTCAATAGACTTAGTACCAAATCTGTCTAGAAGTACAGAACCAGTTTGCGTCCTGGAAAACCCCATAAATCATGGCATTTGGGGAATATGCCTATTCGCTATCTTTTCTGACTTTCCCTATTTAAATATCGTCGTTCCCCCTAAGTCCCTAAGTCGGGATTCATTTGTCTGTTACCAAGCATTGTAATACGTTGTCCCAGTGTTCTTCCTATGTAGGAAACCCCGTGCATTCAATAAAGACTTGAAATCCCATCGTTCTCGTTACTGGTCGCTGAAATATGTCATATATATGACAATTTTGGTAATTTTGTAAACAATTACATATAATGAGTCGAGGCAAAATTTTAATGTACTTGTTTATTCCACAATAATTGAGAGAGAGTGTGAGCATAACATGGTAATAAACACAGCTCGGCTTCGCCTACCAAGACCAAAATGAAGAAGGCAAAAAAGAGAGGGGAATTTCGTTTGCATTGAGTTTTATAGTCAGGATTTTCCACCCAAGACGCAATAGACCACGTGGTAAAGGTGTAAGGATTTTTAGGGACTTCAACTACAGATAGAAAGTCTAGTAGGGATCATCCCTACTGGTCTGAAGCCGTTGGATCTGCATTTTTAGACAGTTTTTAAAAACGCTTAATTGCATAAATTAAGTTAAAAAAAGAATGGTATCAAGAAATAAGAATGAACGCTTTACTTTTAAATGAGGGAATAGGAAAAATTAGGAAATTAAATTATTGTAAGAGAAATTATTATAAATTAAAGTTAAATCATGATATATATAGGCGGAATAAATAAAAACTGAACTGCAGTTGTAATTTAAAGAGTTTTGTTGTGTTAGTGTGTCGAAAACTGTGCATAGAAGTAGAGCGGGATATAAGTATCCTATTACGGAATGGACTTGCTCTGAGTAATGGCGCTGAACCACGTGATATATGCTGGCGGTCGAGAAATAGTATTGTCCGACAGGCAATCAGTTACCATTTCATCCACATCTGCGTCAGTTTTGAAACTAAAGAAGAGCAAAGTGATGATATTCGTTTATTAGTGGCGACGATGTGCAGTGATCAATATTGAATAATCTTGGACCGTTTGCATAAAGAATTAAAGATCAGTCGGCCTGGTCGGTGGTCTTCTGGAGTGATTTTGCTTTATAACAATGCGCGACTACATACGGCCACTCGCACACTGAGCAAATTAACAGTGGAAAATGTTGGAGCCCCCCCCATTTACAGCCCCAAACGTTCACATATTTAGTCCACTGAAAAAGAATTGTAAAGTCACCGTTTTAACTCGGATAATGAAGTCATGGAGACTATTAGAAAGTGGTTTTAATCCAGTCAAACAACTTCTACAGACAAGGTACTCAAGATGAATGAGTGAGACAAGTACTTATGGAATTTTGGTGACTATGTTTAAACTTAAACTATGCCACTTCAATCCGTGTTTTTTGTTCTGTTTTCATTTGATTCTCGTATATATATATATATATATCTTCCTCTCTATATAGACATAGAAGAGCTTCAATTTTCAGAAACAATTGGGGACTGATGAGTTTATATGCTGTATGTATTTTGTATCATCCGCAGTATAAACGATCAAAAGAACCTACTCGCCGAGTTTGACAAGCTTAAAAGGGCCTTCAAAACAGATTTCCCTATGAATAACAAAGGCAGCTTGGGCATTCCTGGAACATTTTCGCATACCATAGCAGTGACGCGTGATTTAATTGCCTTAAAACCAGGTGCAGAATTTCTTTTTTAGATATTAGGAATTTTATTGGCATTTCCAGTATAAACTAGTACAAACCAGTTTCATGTGTATTGCGTATATTGACTTTTTTGAGCCTTCTTTATCAATCATGTTAATTAAGACATTTTGAAATATTTAGCTGTTTCAGTAACAACGGACAATTGTTTGTCAGGTACGTTCAATTCCTTAATTACATATTTAGATTTGAAACGCATAAGCCAGCTGGTAGTTGCTGTAAAATGAACTCCCCCCCTTTGGTTTCTTGTTTATTTCAAGACTTTTTTTTAAAAAAAAAATAAATGGTTCACATTGTGGTGTAGCTTTACTTCTGCCAGACTCTTGTGCCGTAATATAATCCAATATAACTAACTCTTAAAGAGTCAATAACCCTATATAGACACATGCAAGTCAGTTTCAACTCTTCTATTTATTTATCGATTACTGTAATGTAATATTCAATGGGGTTTAGATCTCTCTGGGCTTCGAGACTAACCCACCTATTCAAATATTATTGAAATAATTCGCTCTTACCAAAACCTTTCCAGTTGAGGTTGCTTTGAATTGTCAAATCCTCTGCGACAGTTATCGCCAGTAACAACCCTTGATATTAACGGTCTCCAGCTAGCAAAAAACTCAGAGTTAACCACACTTTTTCTCTATCCTCTAAATTTCCCTTTACTTATATACAGTCATATCTGAATCACTTCACTTTATTTCCACCTGCATCTAATTAACATAATCACGTTTCAATTTGGTTGGGAAGAAATTGCTATTTCATGCAATCAAATCTCATTTAAAGTCCCCAAGGTTAGTGAAGAGAAAATCTCGAATAGCCCAACATTGCAACTTATTGATAATCCTGAATTAATCATGTATAAATTGCGGTGTCTGAATCCTGTTTTTCCTGCCATTTTTGTCGTTAATCCAAGCAAGTTCCTAACTTCACTGACAAGGACATTCAGACATTTTGTAATAGCATCAACTATTTTTTAATATCCGATATTTTCGCATTTCCAACTGCATATTTCCTAGCTAAACTTGATCCACTAGCATTGTTCAACTGGTACGTTATTTAGTTTATCGGAAACACTGCGAACAATACTTTTACGTTTAGTCACCATTGCGAACGGCATAACGACTACAGCACGATCTGTCACAAGTGTAGGCTCATACACCACTGACAACGACACGAGGTTAGTCACGTAGGAGATAGAGCGAAATCACTATCTGTCATGATTGGCCACTAATGTAGTTTCCACATAACGCGCATATTTGAATTTGCTGATTGGAATTCTTTCAGTTAATCAATGTTTCGGCTGATCGGTATTGAAATTAACTGACACTCTATTGTATATGTATGTGTATAAAGGCTTTAAATTAGGAATTGTACTTCAATCAGCCTTACACAGCTTAGGAAAATATGTACACAACTTTCTTTTGCTTCAGTAGTAAAACCCTTTTATTCTTCTACATAGTGCTCAAATGTTTATTTACCGAATGGAACGCTTACACACACACACACACACACACACACACACACACGGTAGCTGGTTGTTAGGCTAGTTATAGTTGTTTGCTATTTGATTAGGCTAGTTGGATTGTTTGATTACTATTAGTATTACTGTTGTTTTGTTAGTTTGCTGTTATTATTTTTGTTGATTTGCTATTATTGTTTTTTATTGATTTGCTATTGTTATTTTGTGGTTGCTATTGTTATTTTTGTTCATTTACTATTGTTTTGCTATTGTTATTTTTTGTTCGTTTTACTATTGTACTATTATTGTTTTTGTTAATTTGCTGCTAATTGTTTTATTGATTTACTGTATTATTTTGTTAATTTTACTGTTATTGTTTTGTTCGTTTACATTGTATTACTATTATTGTTTTGTTCATTTTGGTATTTTTTTGCTAATTGTTATTTTGTTCGTTTTACTATTGTTATTTGCTATTGTTTTTTGTTCAATTTGCTGCTATTATAGCTATCGTTATTTTATTGATTTGCTATGTATTGTTTTTTGTTATTTTACTATTATTGTTTTGTTTTGCTATTATTGTTTTGTTGTTTTGCTATTATTATTTATATTATTTAATTTACTTATTTGAATTAAATTTAAATGAAAGAAGATATGTAATATTGATGGTAAAATAATAAATCCTAATAACAAGATTTGAGACACATTATCTCAGATTTCTATAGTTTCTCTTGCAGTGATGAATAAACTTTGTTCATATATTTAAGTTTGCTCTCAAAATTTGTAAATCCACGACTAATGTTACAAAGTATACTTCGTACTGAAACATATGAAAGGGTGTTTAAATGTTGTTTCAAAGAATAATGATTTGTATAAGCAGTGAAAGTTTCTGCCTGACTTATATGAAAATAATTTTATGCAATGATGCAAAAATTTCAATTAATTCAGAATAATCGGTATTTTTTATAAATGTAAGCACAGAAAAGTGTCAATATATAATGCTTATAAAACTTTTGAGCTTATCATACGTTTCGAAACTCTGTCAGGGTAAAGCCTACGTTGAATTAATTTTGCATTTATAATGCGTCAGCTTGCTTTTCTTTTAGGGGCTGGCACGCACACAACACATTTATTTCCTTGCTTTCCTGGATATTTCAATCTTTTAGCCATGATAGCCAAGAAAAGACTGATCAAAACATATAAAAATACATACGAACGATGTGTCTACTCCCAGCCTAACAAGAAACATTTTCATTTCCCTCCTCTGTTAAAATATAAAAAGGAAAACCGAGTGCACTGACAAATCGCGGTCCATTAAACGATTCGACCAAAAGAAGCGAACAAACGCAGTTGTTTAGATTTTCAAATTTCCTGATCAACAGAAAAACAAAACAAAACAAAAAAATCTGAAACAAAAGCGGGAATTGAAGATCAACCTCTGTGGAACGATAGTTTATTGAAAATTTCACGTGCTTCGACCGCCATCTAATGGCTGTTAACAATTCAAATAAATCGTTCAATTTAAAAAATCATCAGTGTACTGATTATGAACCTGGTGGTACGGAAACACGGTCACATACACGATGCAAATGGACTATGAAGGGAGAAAACGCACGATCATGTATGCGTGATCACGATCTGAAACAGGTTAAATTCGTCTCGACTTCAAGCTCTTGGTTCGGAAGACTAGATAGAGTGGGGTTCAAAAGCATCGTCTTTGTCATGACCCGTGGCACAAGATTACTAGGTCCGTTACTTAATAACTCTGTGTTGCCCGCATTGATTGATTATTTGTGACTAAGTTGCACTAAGGTGAACACGAGGCAATTGGCGACGAGCTTCGTAATTTTGACCTCGGTCAAGTGACGAGACGACATTGACTTGCACTTCCCTCTCAAAACATCCACACCTCACCCTCCGGGAGGATTTGGAACCCCCCATCAGATTTGCATATATCGGTGGTGTTACACGGCGGGTCTTTGGTACCATGAGGGCTCAGACCCACGACTCTACGAAACAACACCAGTCGTAGTCTCCAATTATAACCATAAGTTATTGCTGCCACCAGGCAGCTTCTAAATACAACGTTAATGAAACAAATCAATCAAATAACTCCATAGCTACTTTCCTTACTCAGTTCGTTGACTTTAACTCATCTATCTTTTCTCGTTATTGAACAATTCGACCTTTATCTGTAAAATGGGCTACATGAATTTATTTAATTGTAATCCTTTAAGATTACTACTGGTCAGAATAGACGTAACACGACAAGGCTTTCTCCATCAGTAATTAGATGCAGTGCTTCAGCAAATAGTTAGAAATATTGGAAACATTAGTTTATTTAAATCCTTATAAAATTAAAACAGAATATGCTATCAGTCTTAGAAGAAAATACGAAATAGTTAATTAAAAGTTTTCTGGAACAAAGTGTTAAATCTAGAAACAGTAAGTCTAGTTTTTAATCCAGAATAAATTTCAGAATTTTTTTCTGTCTTAGTGATGATAGAAATTGGCTTTGAATTAAGAATGGGGTTGGGTGCGATAAACTATAATTACACAAGTTATTTATTTTAACTAGGAAAATTCAAAATAGGCGCTTTCGCTATTTTTCTGTCAAACCGCGAAATGAGTTGGATACCGTCGTTATGGTTAGTGAGTGGTATTAATAGCATTTGGCGCAAGAGCAAATCTGAGCGCATTTTAGCCAGATATTCGACAAAAAATATTTTTCGAAAACGTCAAATTAGAAAAACCACAAGTTTTTTACCACGATATGATAAAATAGTAAATCAAATATCGATAAAACAATAAAACATGGATAAAAACAATTAAAAAAAAATAATCACCCTCAAAAATCTTTAGACTGCTTATACTACCAATAACAAAAAAAAAAAAAAAAAAAAAAATGGTTTAAAGAAATTTATTTTCTTTCTTGCTCTCCATATTTGAAATTAAAGTTTCACTTTAGTTTATTCATTAAGTTTAACTTTGGTTTATTCATTAAGTATAACTTTTAGTTTATTCTTAAGTTTGACTTTAGTTTATTCTAAGGTTAAAATTGTGATGTTTGTGTCAGCGATTTTTCTTTTCAGTAACTTTGGGACTTTTTTCAGTTGGATTGTTTAAGCTAAAATTTCTCAATCAAAATGAGACTTGCTTAGGATAGAGGCAAAGTAGGTAAATGAAGTATATAGAGATAGTAGAAATTAATGGAAAATGAAGGAGATAAGGGATAGCGATTTGTTTGTCAGAGTATTTGTTATTCAGACTAAAATTATCCTGGTTTGTGAATTACAGAGTTCGACTAAAAATATTAATCTACATAGTTGATGTAGAGAACCAATTGTGAATTAAGAACGAATGAAATTTTAGATGAAACAGGATTCAATTCGCTCTTTGAAAATAATCAATTCTCAAGTGCTTATTATTCGGGATATTATATAATTTTAATTATTATTAAAATTATCAGGTAAATTTTATTTATTATTTATAAAACTTCTTCTTTAGTCCTCATCCAATTTATACATTTCCCCAAATTTTCTTGTCGTTTCGAAGGCCGTTATTGTAGAACTCAGGAATGTGAGTTCTATCTTCATGCAACCGAAGATTGCTTCAATCACGGCTTGCTGAAATAAAATAAATCAATGAACAGATATACATTATTATGTGCGTAAAAAGCATAAAACTATTTTTGCAGAATAAGTTTTTTATCAGATATTTTTGGTTATTTCTTGATAATAAATTAAACCATTACGATACCTTTCGTACATTTTAAATGGGTTTACAACTTGAAATTCGAAAAGAGATTTGAAACTTCAAAGAATTTTTATGCATCATGATTTCAGAGTGACGTTTATATACCGGTATTTATTCAAACGAAATCGAGATAAATAATAATATTGAGTAAAATCTTATAATCTTTATTTGGAAAAAAATGTCAAACGTATTAAGCAGCTGATTTTTCAATTTTTGCAACGGAGTAACTTATATTTACTAAGTGCATATGTTCTTAAGATATATTTAAAAAAGTTTTTAAAATATATATTGCTTTTTTAAAAAAGTTAAACATTGCTTTTTTTATCTAGTAATTATCGAAATCACATTATCTAGTGATGATTAATGAAATCACATAGTTATTTGAAAAAAAACATATCCAGGCTATATTTAGCTGTATTACGTTTTATTTTTTCTTTTCTTCAGGAAAAATGCCGATTTAGCAATAATAGATTCATACGATTTGTTTACATAATTCTGTTACTTAACGCTGGTATCCTTCATTGTGCAGTGCGGTATCAGCAACGGAATAGAAATTGCGATGCGTAAAATCGATTTGTAAGCTTTCCTCGATCTTCTCAACTAGTGGATAGGCACCTAATGGAAACAATTTCGCTTTTCTCGCTCATAAAACTTCACGGCCGCTGGACTCTTGAATATAGGTAATAATATTTTTAACGAAATTATGCCCGTGTGAAGGCAACTTTTTTCCCCCAGTCTTTTGTGATACTGGTTCGCTCCGATATTACCTATTAAGATGGTTGAGAAATAAATGCTTCGATCTATAATGGTGCTGTTGATTTACACGAAATTAAGAGTTCAATCTGCCCTTATTTTCTTTAAAATGCTATGAATTTGCCAATATAACAAGCAGAGTGGACTTGAAATAGTTTATTTCCTTTTACTGCTTTTTATTTTATTTTAAGTTATGCTGTAATTTGTTCACATTTCAGATGTTATACAATGAATCGTTCTCACAAATCATTATACTGCCTATACTACCAATAACAAAGTAAAATGACTTTAAGAAGTTATTTTCTTTCTTTTGCTCCTCCATGTTTGAAATTAAGCTTAACTTTAGTTTATTCATATTTTAGATATTTTACAATGAATATTATGATCATTGCAAGAAAGAAAAGTAATTAGAGTTATTAATACTTATAAAATAAATATACATGTATTAAGAAATGCGATTAATTAATGAACGCATAAATCATAAGAATAAACAAATAAAAATACTAAAACAATTATTGGAAATTAGAAATTATGAATAAAATAAAGAGAATAAGAATAAAGTAATTTTAATTGCCGTTTTAGGTTTTGGACTGAAAGTAAGTGATTAATCAAAACAATAGGTGCAGTGATTTTCTTGCAATGATTATGGATCATATCCCATTCAACATTACTGTATTATAATCTGGTAGAATTATCAAATAAACTCTGATCGAATAATTATATATATATATATATATATATATATATATATATATATATATATATATATATATATATATATATATATATATATATATATGTTATCATTAATGGTATAAAAAAGGCACAAGTGTTTTAAATTATAATTTGGTATTTATATGGTTTTATATTTTGAATTATATTAATTTGTCTTATTATTCAAATTTTTTAACAATTGTCTTCTATTATATTATTTAATATTTTTCGAATTTAAAATTCAATATTTTAATTCAGCTGCATTGGTTTCCTGCATAAAGAAGATTTAAAAGTGTGACTTCTGAGTGATTATATATGAACATAAAATGTACGATGAATATTAAATTTCTGAATTTGACTTTTTTTTGTGTGTCATCCTGCTTTAAACATTATCTAGGTGCGATGGCTTTTTTTTATATCTCGATATAAATTTGAATTATTAGCTATTAACAGTGTTAAGTAAAGCAGAAATATAAAGGAAAGTATTAACTAGATCATATAATTTAAGTACCTTTTTTTTGCGCCACCATATATTTATTGTCCTCTATTACAGTAATTTTTTTATGTGTAATAATAAGTCTAAGTCTATGAGTAATAATATTGACCCATGTCTGTGAAAAAAGCAAAAGTCTGAAGTTAGCAACGATTTATGAGGTCATATATAAAGCAAAATCAAAACCAAAAAACTTTTAAACGATCATCGAACAGCCCGTATCCTTTTCATAAATCTCTATAAAGCTCAATTGCATAATATAATATATAAAACCGTTTTATGAGTTCTTTTAAAAAGTATTTAATTTTTTTCCGAAGAGATAGTTTTACATATAATTCATTTTCTAGAGCAGGATTACGATAAATTGACAAAAATAAAATCAAAGTAATGGCCGATAAATATTGTTATTTGAGATCTTCAGTTCGAATACAAATTAAAAAGAATACAACATTATTATAAGTTAAATCAAAAGGTAATGGTTTGTATGTATTAACGTCAGAACAATGAGACTACACACTTACACTCACTCCTCCACTCCTCCTCACTCACTCACTCACTCACTCACTCACTCACTCCTTTCACTCACTCCACATATATATATATATTCGTAAAATTTAACACCAAAAGCTGATGCAAGACGTTTGTAATCTTTCGTCATCATCCACTATACTCAAAAACATGACAGGAAAGGGGATTTTTCTTTTATACCACGAGAGACTTTCCCCATTCAGGACTCATTGACATCATGTTCTTCAGAACCTCTTGAAGAATTGTATAATTTATATGGGATGTACTCTTGGAAAATTGTTGCATTGTTTTTTTAGGTACCGTAAATTCTTGTCTTTGTTGTAATATGCAATGTCCTATATATCCTTGTAAAGCGATGTAGTGTTACACTTCTTGTTAATGGGGTACACTATATTAATCTAGATACTAGAGAAAGTTCACAGAGTGTTATTTTGTGAACAGAAGATTTAAGAGAAGAATTGATACTTTATTTTGAACTGGTTCAGGGGATATTTTTAAAAGGGGGGGATGTAATATAAAAAATTACTTATATTTGTAACATTTCACCAAGCCACCATGATGCAAGACATTGCAATATTTCATTATCTTTTCCCACCAGACACTAAACCTTCTCAATAGACTTATTACCAAATCTGATACAGAACCAGTTTGCGTCCTGGAAACTTCCCCCATAAATCATGGCATTTTGGAATATGCCTATTCGCTATCTTTTCGAGCTTTCCCTATTTAAATATCGTCGTTCCCCCTAAGTCCTAAGTCAGGATTCATTTGTCTGTTACCAAGCATTGTAATACGTTGTCAATGTTCTTCCTATCTTGAAACCCCCGTGCATTCAATAAAGACGAAATCCATCGTTCTCGTTACTGGTCGCTGAAATATGTCATATATATGACAATTTTGGTAATTTGTAAACAATTACATATAAATAATGAGTCGAGCAAAATTTTAATGTACTTGTTTATTCCACAATAATTGAAGTGTGACATAACATAGTAATAAACACAGCTCAGCTTCGCCTACCAAGACCAAAATGAAGAAGGCAAAAAGAGGAATTTCGTTTTGCATTGAGTTTTATAGTCAAGTTTTTCCACCCAAGACACCAATAGACAAGGTAAAAGGTGTAAGGATTTTTTAGGGACTTCAACTTCATGAATGAAAGTCTAGTGAGGGATCATCCCTACTGGTCTACGTTGGATCTGCATTTTTAGACAGTTTTTAAAAGCAGCTTGTGCATAAATGGATAAAAAAAAGAATGGTATCAAGAAATAGAATGAACGCTTTACTTTTAAATGAGGGAATAGAATAGGAAATTAAATTATTGTAAGAGAAATTATTATAAATTAAAGTTAAATCATGATATATATAGGCGGAATAAATAAAAAACTGAACTGCGTTTGTAATTTAAAAAGAGTTTTTTGTGTTAGTGTGTCGAAGCTTTATTACATAGAAGTAGAAGCGGGATATAAGTATCCTATTACGGAATGGACTTGCTCTGGAGTAATGGCGCTGAACCACGTGATATATGCTGGCGGTCGAAATAGTATTGTCCGACGAGCAATCAGTTACCATTTCATCCACATCTGCGTCAGTTTGAAACTAAGAAGAGCAAAGTGATGATATTCGTTGAGTGGCGACGATGTGTGCAGTGATCAATATTGAATAATCTTGGACCGTTTGCACCAAAGAATTAAAGATCCAGTCGGCCTGGTCAGTTGAGATTCTGGTGATTTTGCTTTATAACAATAGCGACTACACGTACTCGCACACTGAGCAAATTAACGGTGGAAAATGTTGGAGCGCCCCATTTACAGCCCAAACGTTCACATATTTACACTGAAAAAATTGTAAATTCACCGTTTATCGGATAATGAAGTCATAGGCTATTAGAAAGTGGTTTTAATCAGTCAAACCTTCTACAAGAACAGGAATTTGTACTCCAGAAGAATGATGGATATTGAAATTGCTTATGGAATTTTGGTGACTATGTTTAAACTTCGCTATGCTTCAATCCATGTTTTTTTTTGTTCTGTTTTTCATTTGATTCTATTATATATATATATATCTTCTCTCTATATGAACATAGAAGGCTTCAATTTTTCCCAGAAACAATTATTTGATGAGTTTATATGTCTTAATGTATTTTTGTATCATCCAACAGTATAAACGATCAAAAGTTTCCTATCGCCAGTTTGAAATAAGCTTAAAAGGGCCTTCAAACAGATTTCACTCGGATATAAAGGCAGCTTGGGCTTTCCTGGAACATTTTCATATACCATAGCAGTGACATTGATTTAATTGCCTTAAAACCAGGTGCAAAATTTCTTTTTTAGATATTAGGAATTTTATTGAATTTCAGTATAAACTAGTACCAGTTTCATGTGTATTGCGTATATTGACTTTTTTGAACCTTCTTTATCAATCATGT
>BMAW01087077.1:17481-89516 GCA_019974015.1 Nephila pilipes
ACACACACACACACACACACACACACAGTTTATTCATCATTTGAGCTCTTTCGAACATTCCGTTTCTCCACTTCTAGCATCTTGACTTTTTTATCGATCGGTCTAAAAGCCAACTCCTTTACAGGATCTCTTATTTAAGTACTATTATATTCAATATAAAGTTTCCCTTTGAAAACTTTATTCATTAGAATATTTCTTGCAGTCTACTACATTAGTTTACAGAAGTTAAGGAATTATTTGGAGGTTTTCCTAACTTCTCTCTTAAGTTACTAGTTACAACTTGGGGTGCGTAATTAGGAAATGTTAGCTTAGTTATTTCTTGTTTTCAAATAATAGTTATACTCTTAAAGTTTGAAACACAAGTTTGGTTTTTAATCATCAATATTACTCGAAAGAATTAAATCTACTAATTAAAGTTCACAAGAGCGAAGTAGGGTGAGCTCTCTTGAAGTAGGTAATTTAAACTTCTATTGGAACAATTTCTAGTTTTACTTTTTAATGATACTTTCCCGTATTGCAAATTAAGATTTATCTAATTAGTGATAAATTATTACGAGCCTAATTGTTGTAGTCAGAGCAAGCAGATAATGGAACAATATTGCTTTGTTTCTATTGAAGGGGGCTTTGCAATGCTGAAACTGTAGATAAAAGAAATACAAGGAGAGATCTTACAATGAAAGCAAGAATAAAATAATACGATTAATAATATAAGTTTATATCTTCTACCATTTGATGTAGAATGAGCTAAACTGACTCAGATTTGAAGTTGCAGAGGTCAAACTGATGGTAAATTAATATTATATATTCCTAAGCCAAATCTTTTTAAATTTTTAAGATTTTAATTTATTATAATAAGTTACACTCTTCAGATCTAAATATAGTTAATAAATAAATCGGCATTTACATTCTGTTTGAAAAAGAATCTGATGTCTAAAAATTACCGGAAACAAATTTCAGTTCATTAAATGTACAACTTAAATATAGAAAATCTTCAGCCCATAAGAAAATTGAAATATAATTTATTGATTTCATTATCATCGCACTAGAAGGCTATAGGCGAAGGACCTCGTAATTTTAAGCCTCGGTCAAATGAAAAGGACGACATCTAAGCTAGCTATTCTTTCTCTAAACTTCCACACCACATCCTGGGAGGACTTTGAACCTCTTCAGATTTAACATGCATCAGCCCCAGCTACACGGTAGGTCTTTAGTGGCATCAAGGCTCGAACCCATGATTTACCGAAAACCACTGGCAGCGAGTCTGCGATCGTGTCCGCTAAGCTACCGCGGCATCTAAAAATATGAAACGGAACAAGAAAAAGAGAAATAAAAGGGCCAAAATTTTAGCATGGTTTATAGAATCACATTTCCTAGCATAACACATTCGATTTCTTATGATTCTGGAATATTAAAGTTTTAGGTCACAAGTACCGGATACTGCTTTTTCTACAAAAATAAAACACTAATAATTATTATAATTTTGGACTAGACATCTCACTTATCTAGCCCAAAAAAGTTATAGGAGGAATCTATTTAGTTTGTGATGTACTACTATTGACTGACAACAAAGAAAATGCTTGAATAAATTCAATTGCTGTTACTTTTCTAAATCTTATCCGTTAATTGAATAATGACCGTAATCAAGACAATTTTCCTTCATAGCATGCAATGCTAAATTGTAATAATAAAGATGATAATATAATATCTAACGTGTTTCGTAGTTGTCTGGTATTAAAGCTCCGAAAATCCCCCCCCCCCCTTTGCGATGTTGAGTAGTTTGGATATTGCCAGTTAGAATGGTCGAGAAACTGAATTAATCGATGGAATCCATGCTATTTAACACCTGGAATTAAGATATCTAGTCGCTCTTAGCTAATTCAGATTTAGATGTCTCTCCAGAGCTTTTAGCACGGAATATAATTAAAAAGATAAAATTCCTTCTAATAATTTTCTTTCTTTTGATTTTAGGTTATCGAAATAATTTTTTTTACTCAGTAACGCGAGTAACTTAACATGCATGAAATATGGAATATTAATTGCAAATAATAATGAATGTGATTAAGTGTGTTTAGTAAGATGTTAAAAATTTCGGATAAAAGAAAATATTTACTACTTCCGTTGCCAATCTTTGTTTTTCTCGTATTTCCGGCTTTGAAATGAAAAACTCGGAAGAAATTTAAAAAAAAAATTAAAGTTTTTTTTTTTTATAAAGGAGGGTTTTCAGTGACACAATATTGAGAATACATTTCTCTTTGTTTTTGTATGGCATTTGGACAGAGTACTTTTCGAATTATATAGAGTTAACTTTGCACAAAATAAAGTTATAAGAGAATACAGGCTTAAGTTTCTGTAAGGAAGGGATAACCAGAAAATATATTCAATACCGAAACTTATAAACTACTCAGACTGAAAATGTAAGCAATTTAACGTGGAAAACATAACAAGGATTCCTTTGGTAATTTATGATAGATTATTCTTTTTTTTTTTTTAAGCATCAGTGAAACATTGATGGTTATGCGGCGAGCACACTTAATCAACAAAATTGTTAGAGGTACCATTCTCATCCTGAGACTGGCTAAAATACTGCTGAGATACTTATGGAAGGTCAGGCAATGTTTCTGATTAATATGATCTGAGAGGTTAAGCTCAAAACCAGATGTTACAAAGTCGGATTTCCTGGGAAGCCAAACATACCTGCACCAAATGCTGCATCCAAGCAGGGGTAATTTTTTTCCCTGTCAGAGTTACCTAAGACCAATAGTTGAAATAATAATTTCGTTATTCAACCAACATGAAAGATTGTGTACCGTGATTTTGAGAGATAGAAGAATCGTGCTCAGATTATTTCCACGTAAAAGTTTCGTAGTGTACGGAATTATCAGAGATCTAAACATTTACTAGGACGTGATTGATTGATTATATATTTAATGTCGCACTTAGAAGAAACACGACGGCAATAAGTGATGTTCTTTCTAATTTTGAGCTTTGGTCGAGTGACAAGGACGACACCTGAGCTGGTACCTCCCTTTCCCTCTCTAAACTTTCACACCACGACAATGGAAGGACTTGGACATATTTAACATGCATTAGCCTTGTTACATGGAGAGTCTTTAGTGGCATCAGGACTCGAACCCTCGATTTGACGGAAACATCATCGGGTGCGAGTTAGAGACCATGGCCATAAGACTTTCGCAGCCCCATTCACTAGAACCGAGCATGTCCACTGACATTGTAACAATTATCAATGATTATTCCAGGATGCAACTAGCATCCGGAGGAATAACGTTAATTTCCTTACCAAAATGTAAGTGCATTAAGTACTGAACGTTTTGTAAAAATATAATGAATATTATTTATAAATTAGTTAAAAATAGATTAATATAAATTTGGTACTTAGAGGAATCTGCTCGAACAGCACAGTTCTATGAATTGGCGAACTGGCTGGATAAAAATGGAGAAAAAGAAATTCACCTCTGACAAGCCATTTTTGATAAAACGTATTTAAATTCATGCTAACTGTATTAAATTTCCAACAGAACAATGAACTTAGCCTACTTTCAAGATTTACAGAGAATGGTGTCTCTAATCACGTTCCAAAGCAGCTTCACAGCTCACTCTAATCTTCCGTGTAGAATTCTATAATGGAAATAAATTATTTGGATACCGCCAGGAGGCGCCTTGTCTCGTGTATGTGAAAGCGCACTGATTCATGGGTAATATTTCAGAGTACTTTTGGTTCTTGACCGCGTAAGGCGAGTTATTTCACGTTTTGATGTAATTTCATCTGACCAGGGGGCCGTGGTAGCCTAGTGGTCAAGGTCGTAGACTAGCGGCCGGCTGTTTTCGTTCAGTCGCGGGTTCGATCCTTGGCCGCTAAAGACCCGCCGTGTAGCCGGGGCTGATGCACGTTAAATCTGTTCGGGGCCCATATTCCTCCCGTTGGCGGGGTGTGGATGTTAGGAGAGGGGGGTGCCAGCTCAGGTGTCGTCCTCGTCATTTGACCGTGGTTCAAAATTACGAGGTCCGTCGCCAATAGCCCTCGTGTTGCTTCTAGGGCGACGTAAATAAAAACTAAACTAAACTAATTCATCTGACCAGGTTAAGTTATGGGTAGTTTGGAAGCCCTTGTTTGATTTGTAAATAGTGTAATTATTTGTTTATGTGTAATTGGCGCGTAGAGACTGTAAATAAATGTGTTTAAAAAAAGAATTGCTCGATGGATTATTGTTCTTGAATATTCTATGAAACATTTATGGGAAGAAATCGGCAGTTAACTAAAAAAAATATGACATAAAGAATAAGCTTCAACTGCAAAGTGCTATTCAGGACATTAGTAATATTATTATAACTGAAATGACAAAAGAACTCGTGGGAGTTATGCCATAACGTTTATGACAGATTATAAAAGTTTTCATATCTTTTTTAGGGACTTCCTACCCCCTTCCTTGATAAGTCGATTAATTTTGATTGTTGGCAAACTCGACTACACCTCTTCTGATTCAGAAAACCTGTCCGGTGGATCTTTAGCAACACCTTATACAGCCCATCTTCAGCCAGGTCAGTTATTAGACGCTTTTTACTCTGTCATTATTAGTTGGGAGAGAGAAGGTCGTCGCAAGCCCATAAGAGGACATACTGACCAATATAAATATAATCTGATAAATATAAAAATGACATTTCACAAGGCTGTTTAAAAAATATAAGATTTTTTTTGTTTCCTGTTTATGGAATTTTTTTTTGTTTTTTTTAAATTTAATTTTTAAGCATTTCGATATTCTTTTCTACAATATTTATGAATTGTATACACTATTGTGGGAACTGTCAAGTCGCACTACAGCATTACCACTTACAGGGCAGATTATCACGTAAAATCCCGTAGTGTAAGAATGTAGAAATGCGAATTTACCTTTAAAAATCTTTTTTTTTTTTTCAAAAATTAATAAACTATTTTTCTCTTAAAATGAGCGTGGTTCATTGAAACATACCGAGATCCCCCTCCACAAGGGGACTCAGTCAGACGAATCCTAATGAACAGCCACGTAATTAAAATTTAAAAGGCGAACTGAAAACAATTTGCGAACCGGCTAATGGCTTCGTCACTTGACCGAGGTTCAAAATTACGAGGTCCGTCGTCAATAGCCCTCGTGTTGCTTCTAGTGCGACGTTGATAAAACCAAACCAAGTTAACGGAGGCTGACGGATTTGCTGCCGAAAAAGCATGGACATTCGACTTCTTAACTAAGACGGTACTTGTGAATACTTATAAGTACAGACGGTACTTATATTACTAACAAGCTACGAAAATTTATATTGGCTGGTTGTGGAAACTGTCACGCTGCATTACATCAGCTCCCCCTACATAATAGAATAGTAGGTAAGTTCTCGAAGTGTAAACACGCAGAAATGCGTGTCAATTTTTTTTAAGAAAATTTCATTAATAAATGAACTAATTTTCTTCTTAAAATGAGCCGGATCATTGTAACCTATTAAGGCCAACCTCCACACTATTGAGGTGAAGCAATTTGATAATTTTATTTTTTCATGAAATGATTTTGAATTGTTAATTAAATTTCTTATTTACGGTCATAGCTATGTATACTGAAGCTTTTTCACTAGCAGTATACCACACGAAAAAGAAGAATGTAGTGATATTTATACTTACAATGCTATATAATAAAAATCATTTTGATCGATTTTCATTTGATTTTTTCATTTTATTATAAATAAGTACCTTGACATACTGAATGATTTTCTAAATGTGGTATCTTTCCAACGATAGTTTTATGTTCCCTTTTCTAGTGAAAAAAAAGAGGCTAAAAATATAAGATGTCCCGATAATGGCCAATAAACACCGCCATTCGAACCCACACTTAGGAAAGAAATAAAGTAGTAGTACTTCTTTTCGGGTATAGTTAAGGAAAGACGAAATGATCGACTTAAATAACAGAAATGAAAGACTTACCGTAGAATGAATGACCGTCTTTCATCTTTTATCATTTCATTTATAAAACCAAGCAGATTTTAAAAGTGGAATTTCCCACGAAGTCCTTAAGGAAAAGAAAAAGGGAACGTCGAAGGTGTGTTCCGAAAATTCTGTTTGGAGCGTCCAGATTTATCGTGAAGTTTTCAAGTAGAGTGAATAATATAATTGAAAAGATTCAATGCAAAATCTAGGTATATGTAATTAATGTATTGAAAGGATTTATATCGCACAAAACAAGTTTTCTTTTTAGTAGTAACGAAACAGAAAATCTTACAGAAATTATTTTCGATTGAGGCTATCTTTGCATAATCTTAAAAAAAAGGGAATCGACACTTAGAGCACTTTTTTAGACAGAAAAATACACCATTATCAATAAAATATTCTTACTTCACTATTTTATTGAGCGAAACATATTTTATTGTAATACCTACTTTTTTATTTAAATTAATCGCTTTTTTTTCAATAAAATATGTTCCATATTTCATTT
Source organism: Nephila pilipes (assembly GCA_019974015.1). Classification (NCBI taxonomy): domain Eukaryota; kingdom Metazoa; phylum Arthropoda; class Arachnida; order Araneae; family Nephilidae; genus Nephila; species Nephila pilipes. The sequence goes on from BMAW01087077.1 coordinate 23,952, forward strand.
CCTGTATTGTAAAGTTAATCGGGATTTTTCAATTTATATGCTATAAGGAGAACCATTGATTATTTGTATGATGTCAGTGAATTTGAAAAAGACACAGCATAATTAAGGCTATATTCGCGTAATGTTAAATAACTGATCCCGAAATTTGAACTTTTTTTTTCCGGGAACAAAACTCTCGTACATTAATTTCATATTCTGATATCACTATTTTTTTAGAAAGTAGTGTATTTTATAATATTATTCACATTTCTATCGGAATCAATCCTTTATGTAAAATGTGTTCCACGTTTCATCTCTTATACTGTAATGCTAATAAAGTTTTGAACTTTTGAAATGAAGCGATTTCGTAATTTTCCAAAATTTGAAAAATACTACTTTCACATGTTACAGTGCCACATACTTTCATGAGAATTGGAATAATTTTCTGCCTGGAAATGTGTTCCAAATTTCGATCTGATTCTTTGAGATTAGGTTTGTTTTCGTTTTATTAACGTCGTAGTAGAAGTAGCACGAGGATTATTGGCGACGGACCTCGTAATTTTGAGCCTGTTGATTGGGAGAGAAAGCAGTCTTAAAGGATGAATGTATTACGGATGTATGCATAAAAATTGTGTGATTAGGTGACTTTTGTTTCAGGTAGAAATAGGCAATTAGAAACGTTTGAGTAAAGAATGCTTTTAATATGCATAGAAATAAACAAAAATACATGATAACATCAAATATTAAAAATTCTTTATCAAGTAAGGTACTAGAGGATAATACGGCCGATGCTAATAATACAGTCACTTGACGGTTTCATTATTAATTTTAAAGTTAACAAATAGACGACTTTGAAAAGAAAATTAAAAAGTAACTTCAGCAGTGTATGGATAGGGATTTGTCAAAGAATCTTTCCTGAGAAGGAAGGTATCATTTGCATGGCTTCCAAAGACGGCCATTGTTAATTTAATCTAGTAAATTTACAATTTTGAGGTGGTTAATGAACTAAAGAAATGTAACACTCTGTTGATTCTGTAATATCAGCATGTTTTTGAAATAATGCTGTTACCGTTTCTTATTTGAAAAAACAGGTGCAGTTTCTTCTATTTTATTCTTATAAAACATTACTATCAACCTAATTACTTCCACTGTTAAAGTACATATCATATCGTGCAACCAGTCTCTGTAAGCCATTCTGATATAAATCTATCACCTGATGGGCTAAACACTGCAGCACGGCCTTTTTGACATCATTATTATCATGGCTCTGACCGCCTAAATGCTTTTTCAAGTGAAGGAACAAGTGGTAGTCACTGGGCACTAGATGAGGGCAATACTGAAGGGGATCATGTTATTCCCTGCCATATGAGGTGATGGAGTTTCGGGTTCGTTGAGTCACGAGTGGACGGCACTTTCACGCAGTAAAGCAATCCCTTACTGAGCATGCCACGTCTTTTGTTTTTGATTACACGACGCCGTTAAATTAATGTGTCACAATATGTCTCGGATTTTATTGTGTCGCCCCGAGGCAAAAAGTCCACAAACAATTCTCTCCCTCCCTAGAGCACGGGGCTAAACAGTGCAGTACGGTCATTTTGAAATCATTATCATCATGCCTCTGACTGCCTAAATGCTTTTTAAAGTGAAGGAATAAGTGGTAGTCACTGGGTGCTAGATCAGGGCTCTACCGAGGAAGATCATGTTATTCCCAGCCATATGAGGTGTTGAGGTTGTGGTTTCGTTGAGTCACGTGTGGACGGGCATTGTCACGCAGTAAAACAATTCCTTTTCTGAGCATGCCCCGTCTTTTGTTTTTGATTGCAAGACACCGTTAAATTAATGTGTCACAATATGTCTCGGATTTTATTATGTCACCCGGAGGCAAATAATTCACATATAATTATCTCCTTCCCCCTACTGCCTGTCCCAAAACACAGTGCACATAATTTGGCGTGCAGTAATTGTTTGCTTGAGCTTTGAATTTTTGGGGGATGTTGAATGCCTCCATTCTATGGATTGTTTTTTCGATTCCGATATCACATAAGTCACCCGTGCTTCGTTGCCAGTGAAAATTTGGCTTATAGACTCCTTACCTTTACGGCTGTATCTCTCAAGGAAAGTCAAAGCAGTGCCTATACGATTGGTTTTGTGTACATCGTCAGTAGTTTCGGTACCCATCATGAGCACAACTTCCGTTAATTTAAACTCACTACCACAATCTAAAAAAAAATACTCTTTGAAACTTGAGGAAATTCATTAGATAAAAGCGAAATCGTAAATCGTCTGTTTTCTCGAGCTTTCGTAGCAAATTTCTACACTAAGCAAATTCAGAATTTCGGTAATGACAGACGGTCGCTCAATATATTTCTTATCATGAACAATAATACGACCATCTTTAAATGCTCTCATCCATTTTCGTACCATTCCTTTGCTCATAGCGCTTTATCGATGTACTTCATTAATCTACTGGTGAATTTCTTTCAACAAGCAACTTTCCCACTTTTTGCATGTAGAAAATGAACCACAGCGCATATTTCACAATCGGTAACCTTTTCAATTTTATTATAATGGCATTTTAAATAACCACAAATAGACATAAACGTGGACGAATGCTTCCGTTCTGCGTGGCATGACGACAGTAACGCTGCAATCCATCGTATTTAAAAGCGGTACATACTCAAAAAACATGCCTTGCTGGTGATGAATTTTTTTTTTCAAATAGTTTATGGTTCATACATGAATTAACCACTGACGACCATATCACATTCACTCGAATACATGCAGGCCAACTGTTTTGTTTCACATGTACATTATATTTAATATCATTCTTATGCTGTGCTTTCCCAGTATTTGTTTTTTCATATGTTGTTGTCCAATGCACCGTACTCACCTGGTCTAGCTCTTTTTCATCTGGTCTCTCTTTTTCTTTTTGTTTCCATGATTGAAGAGGTTAAATAAAAGGACGACTGTCTGATGAAATAAAAGTAATCGATAAAAAAAGAAGGAAGAGCTGTCGTCCATCACTGCAGATGAGAATCAAAAATATTTTGAATAATGGAATTTTTAATTTTAAAATTGTAAAAAGTATACTGGAAAGTATTTTAAAGGCGATAAAGTTCTTTTTGTAAAACAATTCACAACCCCCTCTTATATATGTTGTAAGAGAAAATGTAACAAAAATTCTTTATTAATTATATTTATTTTATTCTTTTACCATTGCATATCTCATTTATAAATTTATTAATTTGCTTACTTTCTTTAGACATTATATCTACGATCTCAATAAATTGACCTTTATATCAATTTATCTCCACTCAGCTTCATTTATTACGAAATCTTACCATTATGATGTTTATTAAAACATAAATATCTTCAGGGAATCTTATTAAATAGATTTTTTTTAAAAAATGCTTCAATGAAATTCTAAGAATAAAGATAATTCACATCGTAACTTTCAGCGCTGGATAATTGGTTCTTATTTAAAACGAGAGAAGAGTAAATATAAGGTTAATTACTTTATTGTGTTTTAAATAGTTTAAGCACTAATATTTAAAACTTTCACATATTTTTAGTTTCATAGTTAATAGAAAAAGCTGAAACTGCTAATTAGAGTTACCGCGTAAGAATGATTCCTTTCAAGTGGATAGAATAAGCTTTATCCAGTATAATTGAAGGTCTTCATTATTTTTCTAAGACTGTTAATACATTTTGTATTTAGCGATACTTGAAAATAAACATAAAATTTCATTGCAATTAATTTGACTTCACACTTGAGACTCAATTAAAAAAATTTCTAATAAAAATTACTTAACTACATTTGAAATTAAGAGGAACTTAAATTAATGGGAAATGCGTATAAATCTCTCTCTCGGCTATTCTTTTTCTTTAAAATATACGGATAATCAAAAAATGTTTTAATATACTGAATTGTTCTTAGTTCGCATAACTTTGCATGTTAGTATTGCACTGAGAAATTTTATAACGGAATATTTAATAGCTTACAAATAATGAATATGATTTACGAGTGATTGCCATTCTTGTTGGAACAAAGATAGGATTCAGAATTAAAAAACTTTTACAGATCGTAATACTCGCATATGAAATACTTTAATTTATAAAAATGTATAACGAGTTCAGTGACATAATTAAGATATAAAAAGGATTCATTATCAACAAGAAAAACCAAGAGTTATTAAGAAATTATGGTCTCATAAGCTCATTCATTTTCATTTTTAAGACAACTATTATTTATTTCTTTACTTTTCTTAAATTTAAAATAAAGTAATAACATAGATTATAAAACTTCTTAATTTGCTTACCTTGAGCCCCAAGTCATTACTGGAATTCATTTAGCTCACGAATATCAATATCAGTTCAAGGCAAAAAAAAATGAGATTGTAAATTTAATCTTGGTCACAAAGCGGTTATCTTACATTTCTGTTAGAGCGTATTCTAACTGAATTGTACGATAAAAGATGGTTACAATGTCATACTCTATTACACAATGGTAATAATGGACTATACCTTCCAAGCTCAGCTTTAGGCTATCAGCCATTTTGAACACGTGGTACACTTCTCTTTGATTATTATTTAATTAAATTATTTGAAAGTCGGTGATAGGATGGGTGTTTCTTTGTTATGCAGGCTGAAATTATTTTTCTACAGCACAACATTCATATTAAGTAGAACCTTCTCACGTTGATGTAGATATAAATGAGAAGATGAATGTTCTGGTTAAAGAGGATTCAACTATTCACTTAACAGCAGATGATGCTCTGAACTACCTGAACATTACATTCACACCTAAGAAACTAATCCTAATAACACAGAAAAAACCCACCTGTCCATGACTTGTACTTTGCTAGTTCACCCAGAGGAGTACTGAAGTTTTTAGGGGATGTATCTGACCAGACTGCGCTCTCAAAGTTCTATAGTGGACATCCGAAAAGCAATAGATCCTTGGCCAGTCAAGATAATTTTCCCTTAACAATCTTGGATGGGGAAACTAGGGTTGCTAGGGTAAACGGGCATAAACTAACGGGGGTGCTAGGGTTAGCTCTTCACGTCTTCTCGCGAGCCTGAACTGACAAAAATGAACTTCATTACCATTCCTGATATAATGATGGACTTTATCTGCATCAATGGTCCCATGGATCTGGTTTTCCCAGTGGTCAGTTGAGGGTGTAGGTGAGTGGTCATGATCGTGAGCTCACGGGCGGCGTTCTCTTTGTCGAGGCGTGGTTTCCAGTTTGACTGCCACTAAAGACCAGCCTTATGCGGCGGTCGCGAAACGGCAGCGCAGATTCGAACCCTGGACCAAGGGATCCGAAGTTGACGGGCCTACCAATCAGGCCGAAAAGATATCTCATCGGGCTGATTGAGTAAGGCCTTTTAACTTCTAACGTTGAAGAGCGTCGCTGCATTACTCCCCCTCCAGTATCAACGCAGCGTGATGATACGGAATGGAGACAAACGTTGGTATTTCGTTCAGAAGGTTTTTTTTGTCAGAAGGCGCCGAAACGTGCGCCAGAACCGGAATATCACTAGTTGTGAGTAGCATGCGCTTGTCTTAAGACACACAGAGACAAGCGCTTTTGCATCGGAACATATGCAAACAGTAGGTATAGGCCGTGCTGCCACCTAGTGCTCAAGCCCTGAGTCACCACTAACGGCGATCGTCGGGCATATGCAATCAGTAGGTACAGGCAGTCTAAGGTTCAGGTTGACTAAGGTTCATCAGAAGGTTGCGTGTTCATATCACGTCCGGGTCACCAGCTTATGGGGGCAGTGGTGTTGCTAAAACCTTCCTGCTCCCATAACATCCAATCCCAGCTTATGGGGGCTGTCTCCAGGTTAGAAGGTGTAGGCTAATTAAATAACTGCGAAAGACTAAAAAAACACAAGATACCAGGAACTAACAATTTATTTCAAACTTAACAATAATTTTAAAAAGCGACCTTCGCAGGTCTGGAATCTGCGTAGCAAGTGTGTCGAGCAAAGGTTACTCCCTCCTTTTGTTCAAGTCATCTTGCAGCTCCGCAGTCAAAAAGGTGACGTCAAAAGGTGACGTAGGCAGCCGCCACACTTATAACGGGGTTGATGCACGTTAAATGTGCTGAGGCTCCAAGTAGAGTTTTGTGGAAATTTGGAGAGAGATGTACCAGATACGGTGTCATCCTCGTCCCTTGACCGAGGCACAAAATTACTAGGTCTGTTCGCAGTAGCCCTCTTAGTGTGACGTTAATAATTCGAAAATCAAGTTGATGGATTGGTTGAATGAATTTCTGGCAAGGAATCCTCATGGGATATACTATGTCAAACACAAGATTAAGTTAATTAGTCTGGAGGTAGACTAGAGGGTTAAGAAGCAACGACAACGAATTCGTGAATAACAATTTTGACCCCATGTAATTTCTACTTTCTTCCTCCAATGTAGACTATTGTATTCGTTTGAATGTGATACAAAATACATAAAAAATGCTATAAATAATGAAACTTTCAGTAAAATTACGATTTTTTTTATAGATTTTTGAAAATATTTAATGCTTATTTTAATGATTCGTATTTGGATTATTCTATCTTCGAAAAAATCGAGCATAGATATGATGCCATATGTTCCTTTTTCTTTAGTCTCGGATAAGAAGCAGATAAAAAAAGTAGTGAAACATTGAGAAGTAATGTTAGAAACAGAAAATAACAATGTTTCGTTGTGTTAGAAAAGATAAAATAAATTTTATTACCATTGTGAAACTTCAGGAGATGTCTGATGGAGTTCTTGACTGGTAATAAATCTTTTTCGACTGATTTCACTAAAATATGTACTAGCAAATAAAAAAAATTCTGCATACGCTGAAGAAAATAATGAAACCTGAAAGGTGTCTTAAAAATAAAAATTCTATCTATATATCATAAAGCAGGAACGAGCTTAAAATGCTTTGTACGTGATAAATTCTTATGTATAAAATCAAAATTTTCTTGTCTTATATTTATACTCGAGCATTTTCATCGTGAATATTCCCGTAATCTATTTCTTTAATATTTATTAAAATTCAGATAGTTACATTTGTCCTTATAGTCCTTTTTCAGAAGTATTTCTTTCTTTTCTGTATTAATATATCTAAGCTTTTATTCTACATTATTCTTCAATAACAGATTTTTTTAAAATTGTTTTGGTACTTATGTTTATGAAACTCGAAAGTATCGATTTTATATCACTTTAAATAATCTCTTTTATAAAAGTAGAGTAGAATTTTCATGACAAAACATGAATTTTCTATATTAAAATAACAAACATTTTTATAATGAAATGAATTTGAAGGTAGAGCTTTTACAGAAAACTTTTTAGATAATGAAATGAAACGATAAGGCAAAATAGATTTGTGTGTACAATATATACTACGCAATTCTATATTTTTACGCAATAAATAAAGAAGTCAGAATAACTCAAAAATTTCAATCAAGCGAAATGTGGCACGCAAGTAGGGAGACAATGGTTATGAAACTGATACGATTTCTTAATTTTCTTTCATTCATTTGATTTTTTTCCGGCAGAAATTCTCCATAAATCAATATTTCTATTCTCTTGTCCTTACGATTTTTTATGTCCACAAGTAAAGTAATTTTCAAAGGGTTGTTAGTTCCCGTGTAACTTTTTTCATTTCCTTGTTTTTTTTAATTGTTTGAAAATTTTTCTCCTTCAAAACTTGTCGAGTTTGGAGAATGTTGTTGGAAACCAGTAAAATTCCTGTTCGTTAAAAAAAAAGTCCTGAAAAATGAATTCTCTAGAGGTTTTTCTGTTCATTTTTTTTCTTTTCAAATCTATCATTACAATCTTACTCTCTGTCTCTATAACAACATTGAAATGAACAGCAGTAACTCGGATAAAAGTTTTCTGAGAACAGCGGAAGAATATATTTTTGTGTGTGTTTTATCTGGTGTTCGAAAGACGATCACTTCCTGGAGTCATGACATGTCATTCTTTCCATCCTGAAAACTATCGTATCCATTTAATATACTCGTATATTAATATAATTTATTATTTATTATCATAAGCATTATCATTTTATCCATTTTCTATGTAATTTACATAACATTTATTTATTGATTCACACAAGCCATAGATCAAAATATAATTGTCATTATCATAATGGAGCAACATTGGAGAATGATGCAATTTTAAGAACTGCTTTCCTGAATGACATGAAAAAGTTCAAGGCTTATAAAAGTAAATGTACTAATTAAAAATGGATTTATTTTGTATGTTGAAAGAGCTATTCTGTATTATAAAAATACATTACTGCATGCCCCGGGTAAAAAGAACCAAGTCTATTTTAGAAATTTTACAGGAGAGAAGCTTAAAGATATTTTTTTGTATTTCTTTATTAACAGTTCGCTTGCTAATGATTATTTTTCAACAAAACCTTGCTAAATTTTATTTTTCGACTACTGACATTTTAAATTACATTTAATTTTTAAATGTTACTGTGTAAGAGAGAGCATATTTTTTCTTAAATTTTTTAAATATTTTCTGTTGTTTCATATAATAACTATGTTTTGTTTTTAAATATTGTATTTCTATATTCTTTATAGAACTACCAATGTTTTATCTTATTTTCTTTGTTTATAACCCTTTTTATATAACATATTTTGAAAGGGGATAGTTGGGCACTTACTTCGAGAAGTCCTTTGGAAAACAATATGAACCTGTTACAGATTCAATATTTAATGTTTTTTTTACATTATTTCACATTTTTTTTTCAACTAGTAGATATTTTTTTTCTTCTTACTTTTCTTAATAAATATATTTTCTTATTTTCTTAATATATATAAACAATTCCAAGTTTGAGAATTTTCTGATCCGATATCATTCCCGCGTAAATTGTTTAATATGCACTTACTAGAGCTTCCTTCGCAAATATTTTTATTTTTTATTTTCATGGAGTATTGTTATGTGACTACATAAACATTATATTAATAATATACTTATAAACAATTCTTGCATTCATATATGATATGTATTATCATTCATTTGAATTTATTTAAGCTTTTTTAAGTTTTTCGTAAAGTTATCATAAAAATTGGTAAATTCTAGTAAACTTTAAAATTTGAATAAACTGCTTTCACACTGATTGAAGTATCAGTTAAAAATTTTAATAATAAGATCTTTATTAATTTCTGATTTTTATATAAAACATTTTTACATTGGCTATTATGAAAGAATTTTAGTTAAACATAAAAAAAACACAATAGTAAATCTCAGGACTTAATAAATTAGGAGTAATAAAAAAAATATTGTGAAGTTGATATATTCCGGTAAATTAAATCTTAAGAATACGTGACATTTAATTTAAATATAAATTTCAGCAAATATATTCTCCCAATTCTCATTTAAATACCTCTAAAATAGTCTATTTCCGTTAAAGAAATTTTTTCACAACTTTGTCAACAAAATGGATTTACATTTGAGTTTTAAACTGATTTGTAGTTTGAAGTTATTAACGAAAAAATTTCAGCAACTTTGACAGTTTTATTAATTCATCTTTCGTTCATAAACTTTGAAATATTGTCATACTCTCACTCAATTCTTGTATTAATGCTAATCAACTTCCTTGAAAAGAATTAGGTTAAAATTTTGATGATAATTTGATAGTTAATTTTCAGAATTGTTCGGATATTTATGAGTTCAAAAATGAATTCAATTTACTTGTGAAAAATGAATTGTCTTAGAAAACTGGTATGATTTTCAATCATTCATTTTAAAGTCGAAACAGCCATTTTTATCAATTTCCCCCTTATTTCAGTTTCAAATATGATAAGAATGATTATAATATTATGCATTCTATATATTTTCTACTATAACCTGATTTCCTAGTATTCGAGACTGATGAATATTTAAAAACATTTATATTATATGAAAAATGTAAGTTATTTTTCCTTTTGTAGGTTATAAAAAATATTTTTCTTTCTATATTATTCATTATAAGCTTATTGCTTCTCGAATTATTCAATAAATTAAAAAAAAACACTATAAGACTCCTTTTTATTTCTAAGGTTCATTAAAAAATTAGTTGCTTTAAATATAGATTTTGTTTTTTGAAGTTTGATTTTTTTATGCACTGAAGTAATATAATTAAATATATATATATATATATATATATATATATATATATATATATTTTCTTATAATAACATATATACTAATTTCAGTTATGTCTCATAAATGTATTCAACTCTTATGAGAAGCTTGATAAATATCATTACAATATTTTAAAAATATTACTTAAATTTTTATACTTAATTTAAGTTTGACTATTTATATAATATAACTGAAATATTGCATACATTTCATTTTCATACAAATATTGAATGTATGTGTATATTGCTTATAACTCTAATAATTGGGATGTGATTTTAGAAGGAAAAATTAATGTTTGAGATCCTCTTAAAAGTCCTTTCCTTTATTCATTAACTCGTTTTTAATTCTTATTATAAGATTAATTACTCATTATTCTGCTATACTTACTATTAATTATTCCTATTAAATTTTTTAAAATGAATAGTTTTAATGATTGTCTCGTACTTCTATATACACTATATGACTCTGAAAAGGCAAACATCCAGATGGAATGGCTAGAAAAATACGGAAATTTCAGGGCAGAAGCATGTCACCGAGTTATGCGAATGACATGAAAGCAGCAGCTTTCCAGCGCATGTTGAAGATCATATAAGGGAAGGAGCTTACAGAATGTTCAATTTTCGTGCAATTATTTCTGCTTGGGAAAACATCGTAGTAAATTTGTTTTTGTCTTAGGTTCTGATAATAGCTTCTGTTTCTCCAGACGACACGTGTAATGACATAGAATGCCTGGCTGTCGTCAAAGGAGGCTATTCCAGCAGACAGAGGATTTTACGAGGGGCATGGTGATCGATCTGAGAAGGGAAGGTTGGTCCAAACGGCGAATCTCAGCTGAGACACTCCTGCAATCATGTTCAAAACGCCCTGGATATTCCCATATAGTCTAAAACCATTTCCCATTGATTGGTTGCTAGTGGCCTGCACTTATGGCATCCATTCAGATGACTGCCATTGATCTTACAGCATAGACGACAACGTCTGCAATGACTTCGGGCTCGAGAGATGTAATGGCGCAAGGTCGTATTCTCAGATGAGTCACGCTTCTGTTTCTCTAATAATAGTCGCCGCACACTAGTGTGGCTTCGACGTGGAGATAGGTCCGATGCGGCAGCAATAGTAGAACGCCCCACCACACAGCAACGCAGCACCATGGCTTGGGACACAATTGCGTATGATTCCAAGTCATCTCTTATTCGTATTCAGGGCACTATGATGGTTCAATGATACGCGGATGATGTGCTGTGTCCAGTGACACTCACCTACCTTCCGGGGTAACCTATGCCATTTATCAGCAGGATAACGCCCAAGCGCACACTGATCGCTTCATCCAACGTACAGTGCAAGGTGTACAGATGCTTCCCTGGCCACCGTTCTCTCCTGATCTCTCACCAATTGAACACATCTGGGATGTGATTGGACACCATTTTCAGACCCTACCACTTTTGAGTTCAGAGAATAAAATGTGTCAAATGGTTTCAGGAATTGGAGAGTCATTCCTCAGGACGCCATCCGTACTCTCATTGACTCTGCAGCTAGACGTGTGGCTCCGTGTATCGCCGTCCACGGTGGTCCTACAATCTACTGCGCCGACGCTGTTCTTGTACTGCATTATGCATGTCATTACGAAATAAAGATCACTTACTGTTAGTTGTTGTCTCTCTCTGTTTGTCGAGTTTCATCGCTTTCTGGCCCCTCCTTTTTAGTGTTGCATTTTTCAAGTCACGCAGTTATATGTTCTCTATACCCATATACGGGAGGTATGGAAACGACTTGATTGCTGTTAAGAAATAACTGAGGTACATGATTAAAATTTATTATTATATTTCCTTATGAATATTATGTTGTAAATTACAGCTATTGAATTTGCAATGAATTAAAGTTAGCAATGATTATTTGTTGGTTTCAGTTAGCCGTAGAATAAAGCAGACCCTATTATCATAAAGTCTTAATTATTCTCCCAGGGATCGTAAAGTTTTAATTATTATATAAGATAGAAACGTAATTTGAGTTCTTTTTTAAGTCTTCTTTACATAATCGAGTTCCAGAGCTATACGTTTCTCCCAGCTTTTCTTGACCTTTCGATGGCGTCATTGCAGAACTCAATTGATTGAAATCAATCTTCTGCATATTGCTAAGTCTAATCCGCCTAATCTCAAAGTCCTGCTGATGGAGTGATGTGGAAATTGGGAGAGGGATGTCAGTTCAAGTGTTATCCTCGTCACTTGACCGAGGCTCAAAATTACGGGGTCCGATCTAACCAAATCTCTATACTGCAGGTTGCCATCAATCTACAGCATCCTGAAACCAAGCAAATCAACATTAATAGCTGTAAAAAATTATGTCCATAAGAATAAACTAATATATAAAATAAATTTTATCCGTTTCAAATTATCCTTTCATTTATTAGATCACACGCTCATAAAATTTATCTAATTCTTTTTTTTCAAGATAGTAAATATATCAAAATAATCCCTCCAGACTCCGTGTCTATTATGATAATTGCCCAGAATCCCTAATTCTGTACCACATGTTCCATGATGTTTTTTATAATTTTTCCTATTATATAATAGGATACTTTGAAAATTAGAGCACATTTTATCATCTCGCCATTGTAAGAGGCACTGTGGTTAAACAGCTCAAAAATTTCTTGTTTCTTCGGCCCGGCTGGTGGACTTAGCACAGCGTTCCTAAAATGAACATTTAATAAAGGATGTGGAATGTGACTCGCATTCTTCATTTATTAAATTTTGTTTTCAACTACAGCATGATTTAATGTCCTCAAGTAAAATCATTATGTATATATATATATATATATATATATATATATATATATATATATATATAATTCTTCTTTTTAATCCATATACGCTTCTTTAAATTTTTCTTTTATGAAGGATTTTGTAAACATTTATACGTGAAATACTCTATGAAAATTCTTTTCCAATTAAGCAGCATTTTAAAAGAAGTAAAAAGCATATATACTCCAGGGATGGCTTTATTATTCACAAATGAATATAATATTTCTGGTCATACACCACTTATTATTAATCAGTTTATTTTATGAGAATTTTTTATCATTTGCTTATTTCCTTAGAACCTAATAGCTCTTTCCTTTTTGGATACATTTGTTTCTTTTCAACAAAGCCTTTAACATGATTTGTATTCTGCTCATAAAGCTTGGAAATGTAGCAGCAATTACCTAAATAGAACATATTTTTTTAATGATACGCATCAATAAACATATAAGAAATTATAATAACAAGCATTTTACGAAGCGAATTATTTATCACTCATACAAAGTTTTCTTTGCGCTGTTAATGCTCATTATAAAAAAATAGTGGGAAATAATATTTCACTAAAAGTGTTTGATAACAACGAATAAATTTTGCATGAAATGAACAGATGTGGTGTGTAAAATGCCCTCGAAACAGAACAAAAATATATTTATGGTGTTTCGAAACTCATGGGCAAAAATTTAAGTGGTGATATAAAACATCTAAGCAATCAGTTTCATCGTACAATGCATAGGCGGAGAGCAAGCCGTGAACCGTTTGACGGAGCTGTAATGGAAAGCATAAAGCGCGAGTTTATTTACACATCGTCATTTTTATCGTGGGTTTGAAGAGTCATGGTCTGTTCATGATTACTGTACTTCACAGTAATCATGTAAATCAATTACAGCACAATAAGAAAATATTGTTCTTGTACAAATTAGTGGCTCAATAGCTACAAATACAACACTTGTGCAGATCAGCAACACAAACACATACAAAACAATGTTCACAGTAAAATTCACAGAATTCGCAATACCATTCTGCTTACCATCTTGCTAGTTCGTACTATGAGCAAATCTCCAACGTAATATTTTGTATGGACTATGACAGTTTCCCGCAGTTTACAGATTTCTCGGGCAGATGCAAGCCCAGAAAATTAAGGCCGCTTCTCGTCCAATTCGACAACTTCACTCGGCCGATTGCCAACCTATTCATTCCGGTGTTACATCTCATACCAGATGTGACGTCAGAAGAAAAAATCAGGAAAAGTACATAACTTTCGATGTAAACGAGATATCGGCAATATTCAAACGTTTTGGAGAACCATCATTTTGTTGCCAAAGTCGTCAAGTCACCAAAACGGTCACTGAATTCGTCGCCAAGATTGGAAGATAGTTGCTTAAGCTTTCCTTGGTTGCCAATGAAATCTTTTTTCTTCAAATAACTCTTTTTCTTCATAAGAGTACCTTTGCAGGGAAGTGTCATCGATGGGTTGTAACAATATAAATACAAATTTTTGTGAGGTTGGCTGTTACTTTTGTAGTTTCGATAGTGTAATTTTATGCTGTTTTATCAATTATATTTCTGTCAATGAATCCACGTGTATTCCCCGTTGTTCTTTATGTAAGTACGCTATGAGCAGTAATGAACTGAATCTTCAAGTTATATGTATGGAACAGTGTTTAGATGCATTCGGACAGAATATAGACGACAGACCTGATAAAATTACATTGAGATTTAAGACAAGAGCAAGTAATGTAATAATATTTTATTTTATAGCGGATAAAGCCGATTTAGAATGGTATACATTGGGTCTGGAATTTTCAGAAATTGTTAGTTTGCGAACTAATTTATTTACTTCCCACTTATGTTAAGAAGATTATTTTATGTTATCTTAAGCTGAAGATTACTTTTGTAATACCTTTCGAACCTAGAATTCAGTAAATTATTTAGTTAAATAAAAATCACCGATTTAATTCTTAATCTATCTCCTGTGAGTGTTTGAGTACTACAAACCCAAACTTCTCGATTGACTTAATCAAATATTTAAGTCAAACCTCATAACACAATACAGTCCGTAAATGGAAAAAGAAGACCAATATTTGAATTTCTTTTCGTATTTAAATCGATGAAATTCGGAGACTTAGTACACAATCATTAACGACTTCTACAAACGTGTTGAACACTTTACTTTTAGCAATCATTGTCTGAAAAATACCTTCTCTTTTACGTTTAATCTAAGTCGCAACCACCATTTACCTAGCACATATAATTTACCTTTATAACTTCCTTAACAATAAATAAAACAAAGGAATTAAAGTAAAGCAATGACGTAGATAAATATACTCAGTAGTAGAAGAATATTCTTAGCTCGCTTTTTATTTATTTGATTTTTGTATCTTTAGAAGTAAAAATTCGGAATGTAATAAAGGCTCTTATATGAATGTAAATTCTGCCGATCTTGTAAAACATTCGTATAGCAGTGTAAGTTTGTGTTCTTTATTTTCTCTATAAAACACGGTACTTATAAAATATATATAGAATGATATTTAAAGATAAAAAAGAACAGGAATAGAGAGTTAAGAAGATTAAAAAGGAACGCATAATTCCTTTAGTCTCATTTCATTCATGAATTCACTTAGTAATCCTTTAAGAGGAGGAAAAAAATTCTTTAAATTTCCTTTTACTTCAACATTATTTTTTTCCGATTACTTCTTGTATATATATATATATATATATATATATATATAAATGGTAGAAATGGGGCGAACAAATTGTAACGAGGATTCTGTCGCGTTTCTCCCTTCAGGACTTTAAATTTATATCGATTGCATTGAAAATCTCTTCCAAAATTGATGAAATGAGACGAATGTAGAATAGATTAGAATGATTGAATTGTAATGAATATTTTTAATAAACTATATTTATAAACAGTGAAAAATTTAATACGAAATTAATAGTGGAGAGAATTTGTGGTAGCGGTAACGACCAAAATTATGAGGTACCTTTTTATTATTATAAATTTTACCCTCTCATCAAAATTAAAATAAAGTTTAAAATCGAAATTAAATAAGTTTTTATAACTATGAATTAGCTATCTAAAATTAGGATCTAGACAACAAAAGCCTGGGTTTTCGGCAGAGTGAGGAACTGCCGAAACAAATTTGGAGTTTAATTTATGAAAACTCGTATTGCCATTGGACGCTGTGCCGTAAGCTAAGGAGCGTATGTAGCAATGGGCGGAGAAGCAAGAAGGGATTTGTGGTAGCTGAAAACGAAGGAGTAGTGATTGTATTGGCAAGTGTAAGGAATGTTCAAGTCATACCCTGGAAAAATTCTTCATACAATCATTGTATCGGATCCTCATCTCTAAATCTACTTCGGCCTTTAGAGGGTTTTCGGCCTCTTGGAGAGAATAATAGTTAGTGACCTTCAGCGCGTATCGAACCCGATCAGTGTTCAAAAGAAAAGATGACCGACCGCATTTTTGTTGCGCCTTTACCAACTAGGCTAAAGGAGACGTCTCCCTTGGGTGAGTTATTAAGACATTTTAACTTCTGGCATTGCAGTGAAGAGGCCTGCTGCATACTCACCCTCCAGTATCATCGTGATGACATGAAGAGAAATAGTTTGAATTTGTAGAAAAGGTCGCTTTTCTAGCCATTACTGCAATTGTTATGCATCCCCTCTCTGCTGAATTGAATTTTGTGCGGAAAAGTTTTCCATTTGACGTCGTCGTCTGTTCCTAGTTGAATGGGTCACGCAGACACGTGCTCCGTAGCCGGAATTTCACTAGTTGTGGTTTATGTGCAATTGTCTTAGATGCCCAGAGGCTAGTGTTTTTCGTCGGGGACATATGCAACCAGTAGTTTTAGGCTTGGCTACAACTAGCGTTCAAGTCCTGGGTCACCACTTCAGTGTCTAGTGGTTTTCGATTCCGTGGAGGGGGAGAGAGTTGTTAATCTTGGGTACCGGAGGCTGTTTCGAACCCTGGGCAAATGGGGCCGAAGAATGGTTGACTGATCGCTTTTTGATGCGCTTTTGCGAGCCAGATTAAAAGAGGCGTCTCTCTCGGGCTAGTTGTTAAGGTGTTTTAGCTTCTAGCGTTATTGTGGAAGAGAGTCTCTGCACTACTAAGGACTGGAACTGGATTGGTTTGGTAAGATATGTACTTAGTACATTATATTATACGTTAGGTTCTGACTCGTATAGAACTCGTTACACAGATAAAGTAGGTAGGTATTGACTTTTAAACATTCATAGATTTATACAAAATAGGTTGGTTATCGTCATTCTACTACTTTCTAACTTTCTATATTCTTTGTCTGTGATGATTCTTATTTAGGACGGAAGGAGAAGAAAGTGATAGCAGGGCCTCAAACCAACTTCATATTTAAGATTTATGATGAATGTTTCTCCTTTCAAAAAGAAAGAAAAGGAATTGCAAAAAGTTCTTCAAAAGCAGAAAAAAACAATTCCTTTTTATGTGAGCCCTCAAATAAATAAATAGTTTCTAGTTTAGAACATTGACATGAAAATAGCTTTTAGGATACCTAGACATGACGGAGAATTATGGATACCATATCTAAGATTCCTTTTTATGTAATATATATAATTTCAAATTATAAGTAGAGCTTAGAGTTTTTGGATGCCTATTGATGATATTTCAATCATTCTATAAGACAGTAAAGGTAATTTTTTTTGTCAGAAAGTTTTTTTTCCTCTTAGTTGAATATGGACTTGATTTTTGAGTTATATTTGCATTTAGATGCCATTTTAAAGAAAACTATTGCACAATATTGTTCCATAATTTTTTTTATGCTTCTATAAAGGGTACAAATGCATATAGCGAACCTAAAATATTTTTTTCTAAGTGATAAATAAATTTTAAGAAATAATTATATATATATGAAAAAGAGAAGAAAAATTTCAAAATTGCAGATTTCTATAATTTCTTCAAAGCAAATGTATACTAATATTATTTAAAATTTAGTTCACTATATTTTTTGTATTGTTTTCTGTATGAAGAATAAAATATTTTGTATATTTATGGAATATTTTCTTAAAAAATGGTACCTAAATGCAAATATATCTGACAATTCGTATCCATATTCAACTCAAAAAGAAAAAGAAACACTTTTTGACCAAAAAAGTACTTTTATTGTTCAATAAAAGGATTGAAATATCACTATTAAGCCGCAAAATCCAAAGCTTTACAAATAATTTTTAAAACATAAATGTCACAAAAAGAATGAGTCTTAAATTCAGTATTATATTTCCCCCGTCACGTCCTAGTACCCTTATAAAAAGTTATCTCTGACAAGGCGAATGAAACACCAAGAAAATAATTGGTAATTAAAATGAATAGAGAGTTACTGTATTTTGTTTCCGCAAATCATGTTCAATTTAATTTTACAAGAACCAAAGCAAATGCTACTAGTATCAGCATACACAACTCATATAACACATATGAAGACATTCTGGGGGAAGAAAAAATATATAACACAATTATCGAAAGTTATTTACCAATCTTTCTTTATTTTAAGATTTTTATAATACCCTTTACCTTTATTTTTTTTTTTTTAAAAAAATTAAAGTTGTATTTGTTTTTGAAAATAAAAAGAAAAAACTGAATATTTAAACATGAATAAGTCTTGTTGAAATTATGGAAATTGATGTGCTTCAGAAAAATAATTATCTCTGCCAAATTTATTATAAATAAGTAATTTTCTTCATTTTTGGCGCTATTAAAATGATAAGTAAGATTTACTACTTAGGAAAAATTGCTTTTCTGATTAATTATATTATAGTTGTAATTTCACTGTGTTAGAAATAATAAAATTATTTCCATTTGATTGAGATTATGATTTATAGTCATTAACTTCAAAAATAGCTCAGTATAAATAACCATACTAATTAAATTACGCATTCTTTAAAATAAATTATAACTCCACTAATTCTGTGCAATAAATAAATTAATAAACTGGATGTATTATATAAAAAGGGATGTTAATTTTTTTTATCGTTCATGTCTATTTTCATCAGTAATGAAATTATTTTTTTTAAATATATGATACTAATAAAAATTTTCTCTTCATGTTTTTATAGGATTAAAGTAAAATTTACGCTAAAAATTTAAATATTTTATCGATCGATAAATAATTTTACTTTTCATATAATGATAAATAGAGGAAATAATTGAAAATAGTATCAAACTATTAAATACTTTAAAACAATTAAGAGTCCTCCATTTTTGTCCCAAGAGTTTCGAACTATTTTTTCTCAAATTATTTCAATTCGGCTTCCTTTTGGGTATGTTTTGGTTTTGGGGCAGGAGAAGTGATTTTTACGCTATATTTTATTACCTTCACTTCTTACATTTCTTTTGTACAAATAAATAAATAAATAAATAAATAAATAAAAATTCTATTTATGAATATTAATGAAATTAATTTTTAAATATTTCATTTAATTATTAATTGTTTTAATTTAATCATTTATGAAATATTTCCGTAAATTCAGGCATTCAGTCCCAGCGGTTCTAACTACAAAATAATGCTCAACTGCAAGCTGCACGCTTTTCTAAGAACTATCTTCAGTCTTGTCGAATGCTTTCTTGGGTCAGTTAGATCGTCTGATCTCTTCCTCTTAGAGCGCATTTTATCTGATAAGAAAGAGCTTTCAAATATTACAGAAATTGGCCCATTCAATCTGACTTTTAAGACAATCTTTTACGAAATTCCACAGGTGGATAATCCGGAAGTTTTATTAGCCTATGCCTCGTCTGTGTACAGCCTGCAAGCAAACCAGAGGTATGCCAACGCTTTGTTGCCCTCCTCATATTGTAAAGATCGAACTCTGGAATGAAGTTGTTCAATTGCTCGCAAAATAGTTCCTTTTTTCTATTCATGTTTATTCCACCCACCTTATAAAGGAGTTCTATCATATATTTTCCATCAACTGGCGTTTGAGGACTTTAAAATATTGTTTTAATAGAGAATCTCTTTCAATAAATGAAACATGACTTACGAAAATTAGATGGGAATTAGCATGTGAAATGATTGATTGATAGCATTTATAAGTAGAGGAACATTCAATACGAGAGTAGAGGAAGGGAGAGTGAGTGGATGTTATCTAAGAAGAAATTAGAATCCAGCCTACATATAGAATCAAAGTTAGTGAAGATCAGCATGGGGTCACTGAGTCTCACTCTCATTTCAAGTTCTGCAACGGATTCGGAACAGTAAAGAACCTAGTTATAATATTAATCTTGCACGTCCGAATATATACGCGTGCCCATGTACTCATATAAAAATATATAAAACATTATAAGAATGATACCATGCTGTGAATTTTCTATTTTCTTTCTTGATCGAAAGAGAAGTTTGTAAAAGATTAAAGTTTCATGTTTTTGCAAATTTTATTCACTTCCTATTAATAAACTTTCAGTGTAGCAACAACGTGATATCTCAAGACATCTTATTCCTAAATATTTCAGCAAACTGACTTTCAATTAACTTCGTTAAAAATGCTTCTAATATGAAGTGATTTATTTTGACGCTTATCAAGAACGAAAATATCTTCCAGGAGTTATATTTAATAGAGTTTTCAAGGATATATTTTGTATATGAAAATAATGGATATATCGAAGAAGTATTTTTAATTAACTATAAGCTTTTTAATAATTATAAGTTATTATATTGTATTTATTATAAGCATTAAAATTTGAAATGAGCGCCCATTTTCAGCTAATTTTATAAAAAGAAACAATAATAAAATAAAGGCTAATTATATCTCATGAGAATAGAAATATTTCTATGAAATAAAGTTAGACGAAGTTTTAAGTCTTTTTGAAAAAGTATTTCTGCAAGTTATAATGAACGATAATTGCATTTAAAAATAAATTATAATTTATGTTACATTTTGTTGAATTTTCATCTTAATTCAAATTAGAATTTTCTAATGAAGAATTTTTATTAAAAAGAAATTTTAATTTCAACGAATAATGATAAAACTGAATTCACCTTTTTATTTAATAGAAGATTTAGAACATGTACATATAATATGTGCATCAACCAAAATTGTGATAAGCAAGATTAACAGTGCTCTGTAATTATTCTATTAGCTGCAAACTTCACAATTCTTCGGATGGAACTTTAAATAGAAAATAGTATACATATTTTTAAAAGATAAAAATAATTACAGCAAGCATAAATGTTTGTTTGAAGTCATTATAACATACTCAGTTGTACAGTTTGAATCAACGTCTCCATAAAGCAGCACTTTTCAGTCGCTGTGTCATTAGAAGACAGTATGTGTTCAGTGAAAATAATTAAAAGTCATATAAAAAGTTATACTTTCAAAACAAGTTTGAAACCCTGAAAGTGTACATACAAAAATTAAAATATACTTTATAGAAAACATAACGCTTGAATGAAAGTAATGCCGTCATCTCTATAATTGTTTTATTCGTTACTGGGTTTTCACAATTCTTGCTGTATCTGAAAGCGACATGTATCCTTTATGTATCACAGTATTCACTTTGTGACATAGCATCTATTCATCTCCACGCACTTACGTGAATACGGGACTAGTTGAGCAATCCCGTCAGAGAATTTGGATGGTTGTAGTTGATACTAGGCTTTGAAGGGAGCATTTATCTCATTTGTCAGAATGATGTTGATGTTCCTTAAGGTACTCTTTTATCTTTGGGAAGCAGTGAAAGTCACAAAGTGCAAAGTCGGGGCTAGATAAATTTGCAACTCTCAGTTGTTAAAAACTCGATGACATCTCTTTACTGCAGTGTCATCTCCATGCTTGTACTTATTCGTTATTTGAACTTTATTACCTTGACATTTTCATAAGAGTTTAGTTTTCTTTCAGGTATATTGATCCATTTCTTATGGTTTTTATCGGGGAATTTTTCCTTTTCTTTTGTTATAAGACTTATGCAATTAAAAATTTTATTATATTATTCTTTTTCTATATTCTGAAAAATTGTAAGTTTTCTTTGTAATTGTTTAATAATCTTTCTTATGTTTTAACATTTGTTTCTGTATTGATTTGAGCTAATCATATCATTTATTTATTTATATACTACTGACTACACACGCCCGCCCGCCCGCACACACACACACACACACACACACACATACACACACACACACACACACACACATATATATATATATATATATATATATATATATATTCTATATAAACTTTATCATTTCATTCCTAATGGTTTAAAATTTTTTTGATAGTTATAATTTTTTTCAGAGCTAGAAAAATTCGATTTTATTATTTGTAATATAATGTTTATGGGTAGTAAATTTTTACTTCACACACACACACACACACACACACACACACACACACACACACACACACACACACACACACACACACACACACACACACACACACACACACACACACACACACACACACACACACACACACAATTTCTGATTGATAATAGCGATTTACTGACCATAGCTGAATACACTCTTCTATTTTGTTTAATAGTTCAGATTATTAATTGGATAAGAGGAAAAGTAATGTTAAACTGCACTATCCGAAAAGTTGAATTAAGTAATATAAAAAAAAACTTATTTTTATATTTACTGAGTAATAAATATCACACTCTTAAACGTTTACATACTCCTACACATGTAGAAATATTCAAATTTATTTAAATTAGAACGTTATCAGAATTAATCAAGAAGTAATTACTTGAGACTGATTCAAGTGTACTATTATGTTTAGTTTAATTATTTGAAAATTTTCAATATTATTTTAATTTTAAAAATCAAAATCTGAAACAATAAATTGGAGTAAAATTATTTGGTAAATAAATAACCAACGATTATTATATAAAACATTGCACCCACATCAAAAGATATTTTACTATCGGAAAAACGTTCTAAATTTATTAAGTGACATAAAAAATGAAAGCTTACGTAGCATAAAAGTTATTTCGAAACTATTTCGATCCATACTGATCTATGAGAAATAGTTAAGAAGTTAAAAAACTGATTATAAATATCTCGTTAATGTGAAAAAATATGCGCATGAATAGTTCGACGAATCACGCAGTACTGCATTTTCAAATTATGATTACAAGACCATTTCTTTTTTCAGCTTTTTTATATAAACTAAAAACCGTACTACTAAGAATAATAACAATAAAGCTTCTTATTAAGCTTACGTGAATCGATAATTATCGCTTGCAACCATTTTACGCACAAATTGCCAATGCCAGCTTAAAGCGAAGGAAATACGCGTATAAATTCAATTTATATGTGTGTTCCTCAATCTTTCCCGTTAATCGAATAATGCACCTAATGGAGACAATTTTGCATTTCATGCACAACATATTTCTGCCGAATCGTGTTCTTGAAGAAGGCAATAATATTTAACGGGATTATATATTCTGTGCTCGTTCCACGTTCCGTCAAATATATTTTTTCCTTTTTCTCATATTGGATCGTTCGGGTATTGCCTATTAAGATGTCTGAGAAATTAAGTTTATCGATCGCATCGATACGATTAAACACCTGGAATGAAATGTCTAATAGCCTTTAGCTCGTTAGCTTGTCCTTATTGCTAATAATGAGAAATAGCGCTTAAAAATCAGGCTTAGCTCTGAAAGAGATGTCTCCTTTTCATTCTGAAATTTGAATTTTGTATTTAATTTGCAAAAAACATCGTTTTATTTGTAATAATAATGCTTTGAAACACACAATTCTTTTTTTGCCTTTATTTGTATTTTTTATGTGAATATCGGCTTAGAAAAATATAATAACAATATTCGTTTAATTAAGGCAGTATAAAATGAGATTTTGCGATTATTTCGAATTTTCTATATTTGTTTGATATGATATTTTGTTATTTACAATTTTATTTATATCTTTCACTGATTTTATACGACGAAAAAGCTTAACTTTTTGAATTTTTTTGAAAAATAATATATGGATGATAAATACAGATAGATCATTTAATATTCTATTATAGGAGTAATAATTCCATCCCATTCTAGACTCGGTTCAAAAAGTACCCGTGTTAGGAAAGAGATTTACTATTTGAAATGGAGTACCTCATTATAAAATTATTCATTGATTGCTTTTCCTATTTCAAAGAAGTCCAAGAATATGGCACTTTTCACTTCCTAAAAATCGTCGCCATTACTCTTCGGGCTGGAGAGACTGTCTTCGCCTTCTTTGGAACAGATTTACCGAAAGTTTATTATAGTTTTGATTGTTGCTTGGTTTCCGTTATATAATTCTAAATTTTGGTCTCATTGACAGTGAATATTCTTTGCAAAATGACGATAGTAGCTACATATATAATAATAATGAATTTTGTTTCGGCAGTTGCTATATATACTTGCATGAAAACAAATTGCATCTTTTAGTTCTCTACCTAAAGGCTGTAGTTTCTTTCTTAACATTCTTTATTCTAAATCTTTACGAATTTTTTCAAATTTTCAGGCATAACTCTTTTGGAATTTAAGTTTCAGTTTTATATTCAAACACATATCAAAATACACAACATTTAGAGGTTTGCCACAACATTTAGAGGTTTGCCACAACATTTAGAGGTTTTAAGGGAGCTGGGGGAGAGGATCACTTCACGCAGCATTTACCGTGTCCCCGTAATGCTGAAAATGACCACGTTTAAGGAGTATTTTTGAAAAACTGAACTTGTCTTACGGGGTCACAATTTTTTTCATTCACTGAAATATGTTATTATTTCTTTAATTACAGCATTTTTTAAAATTTTAAACAGTTTTTCTTTAAAAAAGTTTTCATGAGTAGAATAACACGTGAAAGGTTTCAAAACGGCAAAATTTAGTGTATACTTTAACCCGCAATTTTTCATGAACAACACTTCGGATTAAACTCTCATTAGGAAAATAACAACAGTGCAGTAAATGTGCAAAAATTAATGCTGCCTGTACAATCAGTAAATTTCTTAAAAATATTCCTTAAACGTAGTTATTTTTAAGTTTTCGAAAACTGAGAAAAAACCACGTAAAGTGACCTCTTTAAGGACATTATTATTATAATTTCTAGAGTTAATGAAGGAAAATACGGAGGGATATTTTAAATTTAACAACTCAATTATTGATGTATGAATATTTTAATTGCGTAATTACCTTAAGGTTGATAGGTATAATTAATGTTAATTGCTTCTTAATAACTTAATAATTGCAGCTGTATTTCGTTGCATTCTTCTAAGAAAAAGAAGTCTTTCTAATTTAATCACGTTGTCATCAGATATAACATGAAAATTGTATGATATTAATACTCAGGTTATAATTACACAACTTGTAATTCATGATATTGCTCTTTATAATGCAAAAAGGCATACGATAACTATCGATTATTTTAACAAAGTATAACTCACTAATTAACCTAGATAATTATAAATGTATTTCAATGAAAAAGATGTGTTCCTTGTAAGTATACGAGCATTTGTGTATTGTATCTATTTTACAGAAATGCCAGTTTTCAAAAGGAATTATTTTAATAAGGGTATTAATACTATTTTAAATTTAAAATGCTTCAGGTAGAAAAAAAAATGTAAGACGACCCTCCCTCTCCCTTTTATAAACTTACTATATAATTATTATAAGTTATTGATAAAATATTGTCAGAAGAGAATTCTCGACATAAGTAAAATAAAATTATTAAGTACTTCACCTATGAATTCCATGCGAAATGATGATAGTAATTATAGGATAAAAATTCTAGTTGTTGAGTGAAATTTTAATGAGTGTTAACACTGTGGTTCAAATCATCAGGGTCGTTACCTTTGTAAGTCCCAGTTAGACATTATTATAATTCAGCCAAATTCTTTTATATAAAATTTATATTATTCATTTCATATTGCATTATATTTATATTTAAATGTTTCATGCACATGTTTTAAGAAAAAGTACCGATGATTCCTAAATTTTGCATGCGAATTTTTTTTACTACAATTACAAATGATTAGACTCGCGGCTAATGAACATTAAATTCATGATATTTATCCGAGTAAAATAACTCGCTTATATATCTTTATTTAAGTACGGAAATATTAAGGAAAAAAGCAATAAATAATTTAAAAGTAAAATTTTATAATTAAGGACAATACTGAAAATTTAATGATTCATAAATAAGAATTATATCACTACAGACTTCTCTTTAAATGTTAATTAATTGATTGTGTTTCAGAATTAGCTAACTGTAATTTATTCCAAAGTGTACTAATCTAGTTCACTAAAATTGTGAAATCACAATTTTAATATAAAATAATTAAATAAGAAAGAAAATTACACTAACCATTATAGCTATTTTGAATTAATTTGTCATTAATTTGGAACTTAATTTTATTATTACCGTATATGTATAATAACAATAATTTCCGACTAATTACTAAGCAAATACACATGAATGTTGATCCAAAATTTATAATTGTACAGAAATATATTTTGGAGCACACGGATATAAATATTCTGTGGCTTAAGAATGGATTTTTAATAAATATTATGAGTTTTAAATTTTCTGCATCTTTAAATATATAAAGATGGAGTAATACCAACGCAATGGCTTGTAAGTTTATATATACTTCAAAATACCAGTTTTAGAATGAAACATAAGACCTGTGCAGTGTGTTATCATCATAAATATACTATTAATTAATAATACATTGCACAAAACATCAGAACTGAGAATACGAATATTATAGTTTATTATAACGTTTGAGTTATTTACTATTGGTATTTATCTTTTGTGTAGAGAGAAAAATGGAATTGTATATTTTGCTATAATTGCTATTGGATAGTTCATCATCTTTAGTTTCACTGGAATGTCAAAGCAAATTACACTTAATGAACAGAATTCTTACAGAACTCTCTGAGGTAAAATAGAAAAATGTTCTTTTAGACACTTTATGCTTTTGATGTATGTTTGAGTCAAAATATGTAAGCATTTGAAAGATTTTTAAATAATTTCTGGTACAAATAAACACTGATATGTAAGATTTAATACTCGCACGTATATACATG
The DNA here is from genome assembly GCA_019974015.1 of Nephila pilipes. Taxonomy (NCBI): domain Eukaryota; kingdom Metazoa; phylum Arthropoda; class Arachnida; order Araneae; family Nephilidae; genus Nephila; species Nephila pilipes. Next base: position 50,896 of record BMAW01087077.1, read on the forward strand.
CACGCACACACACCCACACACAAAAAGAGAGAGAGAGGTAACATCAAACATCCCCCCAAGAAACAGAAATTCTTATTTCCTTCAAAGATAATTTACACAGTTTAAGGCAACCTTATACTAAAATAAAAATAATTTTATATCTAAAAGAGAAAGGAAGATATGAAATTAAAATGTAAATTGTTAAATAAGTATCTCTTACGTCTGAATATATTTTCCACAAGCACTGAATTACCAATAGTCATGGAATACCTTCTAATATCACATGGGACTTTCTTTTCGAAGTGCGAAAACTCAACTTGCCTTTGACTCAACAAGTTGCTGGACAAGTTGCCGGATACAATATTCGGCTATGCTCCTTCTATAGTAGTCTATAATTACAAAAATGTTGAATACACAGGATTTTGTTAGCGAACTGACCTTTCGATCATGCCCAGATATGCTCGATGATATTCATGTTTTACTATCTAAGTGATCAAATCATTCGCTGGAATTGCCCATAATGTTTCTCAAAAAATCAATCGCGAATGATTCTGGCCCGGTGATATGGCCCATTGTTATCCTGGGAAATTCAATCGTTGTTTGGGTACACGAAGTTCGTGAAGGGCAGCAAATGGTCTCCAAGAAGCTGAACATAACCATTTCCATTTAATGATTGGCTCAGTTTGACCAGAGGACCCAGCCTATGCCACGCAACACTCATCACTATGGAGTCCTCCTTACTTGTTGACGATTTAGGTGAATCAAATAGTAGGGTCTGTGCCACACTCGAAATCTACTGTCAGCTCTCACCAACTGAAATCATGACTCATCTGATCGAATAACGTTTTTACAGTTATCTAAGTTCAATCAATATATTCATGAAAGCAACAGAGGTGTTACATCATATGACATTATTTTGTTAGTTAAAGCCCTCGAATCGGTCTTCTGCTGCCATATCCCATCAACACGAAATTTCATTTACTGTTCTGATGGACGCATACGTTCATACGTTCATGTCATACGTTCCACATTGATTGTTGTTGTTGCTCAGTAATGATAATCTGGCAACACTGATTACGCACTCGGCAGTCTCGGTCAATAAGTAGACATGGTGGGTCAGTGTGTTATCTACGGGAGGGGGTAATGCCTGATATAATATATTCTCGACACATTGTGGACTTTACGGTTCGAGGAATGTTGAATTCCCTAGCAACTCCCAAAATCAAACACCCAGTGGTTCTAGCTTCAGCTAATATACCACTTTAAATGTTTTGTGAACTCCGGATAGCTTTTTCTGTCAATCATTTGAGCTCAAATGAAAGCCTTGCGAAAGATGTCCCCCAGTATACATTTCTTATACAATAATATTGGCATTGGGATATTTGCATATCCCAAGAATATATATATTTGTTATCCCAAGGCTTTTGGTATTTTAGTGTAGTTTCAAGCTAATAACTGGTTTAGGATTTAGTAAAAGTGTCAAAATGATATTACTTAAGATAAATCTAAGAATTGAGTTAAATACAGCAACTTTATATAAAAACAAAGTTTTGTGTGAGTAGAACATTTATTTTTATACAGAATGAATCAAATTTATGATTGTACGAAAAAAAAATGTTGCCAGTCAGAATAAAAAGAGCATATTTTAAAAGGAATAAATATGATATATGACTATGATATAATATTATATAAAAAGCCTTGAATATGATATATATATATATATATTTCTTACATGATTTAAATTTTTTTATACATTCATATTGAAGTAATCACATTATTTTTGAAAATTGGTATTATTTATTTTGTTCAAAATAAATTACAAATTTATTCTATTCAAATCAATACTAAGCATTCTAAAATTAAAAAATGGGGGATTCGAAAAAAAAAATTAACTATTTAATAATAAAGTTTTTACTAATATTTTAATTATACTACATCAAGACGTTCTAGAGATTGCTTATTATCAAAATTTTAAACTTAAATTAACGAAGTTAGCACTAGGGAAAATCTTAATTATCGTGGAATTAGAAGGAAGCAATTAAATTCCATCAACTATATACTACTACATATATAAAGCAACTACATTATACTTTAAAATGAAGAAATACTTGCAATAATTGAGTTTCATAAGAATATAATTATAAAAATTAGTTTCATTACTTATTTTTAAAATTCTTGATCATAGTCTTTAAAGAAATAGGTTACTCTTTTACAGAATAGTTTTGACAGTAATGTGAGCTGAATTGAGAGCTTATCTGTAGCTCGAAGTCATATTAAAGAATGCCAGGTTATATGAAAACTTCAGCAATTCTTTTATCTAGAAATCTTGAATTAGTGCCATTAGAAAACTCACAATCCTTACATTTTATTAATGAATTCTTAAACGAGTATATTTTCGACTAAAAGTAGAATTGATTGTTTATTTGAAAGATTATTCTGATACTTCTGAAACTTCGGAATGAATAATCTTGTAAATAAAAATGGAATGATCTTATGATAAGTGGCAGAAAATTTCTCATTTTAAATCATTCCAATTCGAAGACTAATTAAATTTCTGTGTTGTTATCAATTGGTGTCCAATACAAATCAGACTGTATTAAAACTGATGCAAATAAAAGACTCATTTTATTTTCACCCAGTAAATCAGGAAATGTGCATTTTATGTATTACTGATTAAAATTTTTGGCATGACATGTAAATGAAATGATTTTTCAATAAACTTCGTGTGTGTGTTTGTGTTCTGCAATTAAAATACAAACTCCACTAGTTAAAGATTTCATCAAAACCTATGCTTACCCCCCCCCACACACACGCACGCACTCACGCACACATATGGATAGTATTTATTACTATAATAAAACTATAAGCGATTATAAATAAGTGCATACAATAATGAAAATCTTCATGAAATTGGAAGGAAACTTCCCACTTTAAATCTTAAATTAAATTAAAGTATTTAATTCGTAATTAAATTTAACAACAACTTTATTTGATATCTTAGAAAGTAATGGCATTATGGAAAATATTGTTGACGAAAAAAAGTATTCCATTAGCAACAGTTTAATGATTTAGGGGAAACTGAAGACACATTCAAACCAAAAAGGGTTACAATTCTTTTTGATTTCAACATTTTTTGATTAATTAGAAATTTAAAATTTAATAAAATTTACAATAATCGGTTTCATGAGTAACATTTCTGCATTTAATTTTCTTGCTGTTATTACTTACAACAACCAATTATGACTGAGTTCGGATGTAAAGTGTCGTTACTAGAAATCGTAGCGAGATATTCGTCTCTGTAGGGGTTCTTATGTTAATTAGCTAGGAGTTATGTTATATTCCATTGATTAAATAATTTTAATGGAAGGGAAATGATATTGACAATTAAATGATATATCAAAATCATTTTAAATAAAAGTGGCAGGAAATAAGTTAAATTAAGAAGAAATTTTTTTGAATATATCTAAGCATACATAGTAGTCTCACAGTAAAATTTAAATTATTTGATACTGTTTTCAGTAGTTTAGTAAATTCCTGAATATAGATAAATTAAAAAATTCCATCGACCAATTGGTAATTTTGTGTGAGTGTTACTTTAATTCCATAAGTATAAGTAGTTGATAATAATATTGATTTAAATAAACAAAATACACACACGTTTCTTTCTTTGAAACATATCTTCTGAGTTATAAACTTTCTTTTTCACTTTCTTATTCTATTTTCTTAGCTTATATATAAATCATTGTACTTTTATGTATTACTTAGTTTTTAACCTTACTTTGGATCTTAATTACCATTTTGTCTTCAAACTTCAGACAGATAAATGAAACGTAGTGAAATCTGAAAACTGATTTTTGATTCTTATCTGATTTTATCGCATTATGGCATGTGTGTGTGTGTGGGGGGGGGTCATCACTGCACTTTACTTTTAGCGTATGCGTCAACAGCGATGAATTATCAAAATCTCTCTCTAGAATGCTTCTCCATCACTGGGGTGTTGTGTAAACAAAAATCTTACACACACGTCTCTTCCATAGCTCCCTCTAAAGGCGGCTATAATAATATTAATATTACATGTTTATGTAACTTAACACAAATAATAAATAATAATATAATGTTTCAGTAACTTAAGTGTTATAATATGTCTTAAGATTTTGTTCATTTCTGGGGAAAACAGCAATGTGAACAGCGTCACAAAGTACACGCACTTAAGTCCCCAGACTTTTTGTTCTTTATACAATTCAAAGAAATATCCCTATATACCTAGATTTTAGTTTTGTGACAATTTAAAATAAATATATCCCTTATATCTTGCATAAGTAAATTTTATACTTTGCATTCTTTAATATATTATAAGGAGCTATGCGTTTTTTATTTGTAATTCTTTTACAAATTTTCTAATGTATTATTTTAAAATAATGAAATATATAGAAAAATATTTAAAATTGAGCGATCTATATTAATAAAAAAAGTGTAATATATTTCCTGATGCTACATAATATGTACACACTTTCTGTAGTGACTGCATAGGTTTAACATAATTGTCTTAGATACGTTTAAATCTTTTTTTATGTTTAAATATATATATATAAAACTTTTTTAGCATTTAAAACAATTTAAATTAGTTTAACAATTTCGAAGCTTGAAAGTTTTACTTAATAATATATAACTTTATATTTAAGTAAAATATAAAGTAAATTGAATGACATTAAATTATTTTTTAATCCCTTATAAGCTTACTCGTTTTTCTACGATCTTCTGTAATAAAAGTGATTTTTTCGTTAAACTTTTGCTACACTTCTTTGAAACCGCATAAAAGTATTTCAAAAATGAATTGGGTATCAAAATATTCCTCATTTCTAATGCGATTCTTAGATCTAACACTCAATTTTATTTTCATAGAAATATTATAGGTACATTAAAAGCTAAATAGTTCGCATATCTCTTTTTACAGATAAAACTGCTGCTTGAATTTGTGTTTTCCAATTTTAGAAACTCTAGAGAATTATCAAATAAAAAGTTTTTGTGGTTGTTAAGAAACAAATTTCTATTTGACTTAGTAAAAGAAATATTGTTTCTCGAATTATATTCGATTATCAAATATCAATAAATATACTTGAAAATATAAATATCGAATTTAAATGTTCCAGGAAAAAATTCGATTTACAGAAATTTTTGTAAAACATGCATTCAAATTCAGTCGTGAGCTCTCCTTTACTACTTCCTTCTTCATTATTAAATTTTTTACAGTAATCTTGAATCGATAGTGAAATGAAGTGAAAGTGCAATAATGATGATAACCAATTCATTTATTCAAAATAATAATAATTACAAATACAACATTTAATCTTTTGCCTACTTTACCTGTGGAAATTATTTCTTAGTTTAAAGTTTAAATAAAATGAAGATTGATACTCTTACCAACCCTATCGGGTTCGAGAACTTAGACAAATGAAAGACGAGGATTAGAGTTACTGATAGTAGGTTCTATGTGGTTTTATTCCAAAGTTTTCTTACTGAACGTAGGTCTGGTACAGTTGTTTTTCTTGATCAATTCAGCTCACTATCTGCATCACTCACTAGCACTTATTAAATACTTCACAGATTATACGTGCTTTTCCTATATTAATCACACTTCACAAATCTAATCTAATCTACATGAATCAATCATTAGGGAATTTTCAATTTTAACAACACCATAAAAATATTCCAAAGTTTTTGTTGGTGAGAAAATCGCGATAGAGCCAAAGCAATAAATTTGAACACAATTTTAAAATTCTGCTACACACTAGATATCCATATTTTTTTTATTCGCATTCAACGTCTAGAAAGCAATCCATTTACATTTAGCTTACGATTAAATGCTTCCTGTTTCCACAACTGAGCACTCCATTTGTCTTTTCCATTCCTTTAACAATGAATAAAATGAAATAGAAGGAGATACGCAGTCTCTTATTTATATCTTTCACTTGTTTCTTTTTTATTTGATTTTCTTATACATTTCGAAGTAAAAATTCTGTTTGTAATAAAAGTTCATTTATAGGTGTAAATTCTTCTGAATTTGGAAAACATTCATGTCCACTGTAAGTTTGTGTACTAGCCTTTTCTTTGTAGAAACAAGTATTCATAAAAATATACAATGAAAAGTTCTTTAAAAAGGAACAGTGCTGAAGTAGAGAGTTTTAAGTAGATAAAGAAAATTGCTTATTTTTTTTACTCATATCGAAACATACACATATTTTCACTTCACGTTCACTTAAAAAAAGTACAAAAATTAAAAAAATTCCCTAGTAACATTTTATTAGGAATCTTTTTTAGTTCTTTTTATACCTTGTAAAGATGGAAAAAAAAATCTGGCAAATAAATTCGACTTTTAAAAATCGAAAGGATTTAAAATTCTTTTTTTTTCTATATGTACTCAAAAAGTTCGCAAAAAGAAAATATTCGGAAAAAAAGAGTTGAAAAGGAAAAAAATGTAATGTTATTTCCTTATTCTGACAAACATAAATGAATTGATTAAGATCAAAAAATAATTCTAAAGTAAGAGGCTAGAGCTGATATGGAGGTTACTTATAGAATTACAGAAGGAATTGTAAATTAAAGAGAACAAATATGTATGGAAAGTTTTCAACGAATTATTTAAAATGAATTTATTCAAGAAATAAGAAATTGAAAACTTTCGAAAATTTCAAATCTTGGAATAAAGTAACACAATTATCAAAATAGATTTATTTATTAATATTTCCTCTTTTCTCTTCTTTCACCTGAAAAAAATTAGTCTTTTGTTTTAAAATCAATTTAGGATATTTCGAATATATAAGCAAAAGAAAGTCTTAAAAATTAATCATATGACTATATTTCAAAAGAAATCCTCATTTTTTTTGAATGAAGAATCTTTTATTTTGACAAGAGTAGATAAAGTTATATAAAACTGATTATTTTAACAACTTTTTCTTTTTTGGTTTTTATCTACTTTGTAGACGCAATCATATTGTCATTGTCAAATTTATATATATATATTTTTTTTACAAAAGTCTGTTCGTTAAATAAATGTGATACTGTAAATTTATATAACAAAGTCTTGTGCGTCTCAGAATGAATAGTTAGTGAGTCAGTGAAACATATTTAAGCTTCATAACTTTTTAAGTTAATGAAACTCATTCTCTTTATTTAAATAGGATTAATCTGTTCCAAATAAAAAATAAAGCTAAATAATCTTCTTGAAATTTGGTCTTTTTAATTTTTTAGTATTAGGGTACTCTTAAGAGCGACGAAATTATTATTATATATTCGATACTTTATGAAAACTAATAGTTAACTCTTCATATTTAAAGTTTCTATTTTATCGATGTGTTTCTACCCAGATACTCTGAGCTATTATTTAAATAAATAGGTCATTATGGTTCTTAACATAATGTTGAAAATTCTTTGTTTTAATTGATGATTGATAACATTAATTTGAATATACACAAAAATTCAAAATAATATCGAATTTATAATTAACATAAAAAATGAGAATTACTTGAGTTAACTTTAAGCCCAGAGAGAGAGAGAGCAACAGTCTCTTATCTGATGGTATTTCATTGCATATCCATGAATTAGCATTAAAACTTCGCGAATTTATATCTCAAAAAATTTACGTTTGTGCATTATATCTGATTATGTAAGTTTCTACTGTGTTATTATTTACAAATCTATACCGAATAATAATCTACGGTGATGTAAATAGTGCGTGCTGCTGTTATAGTTTTCTATTCCTGATGACTCACACAAGACTAGACTAAATTCATCATATCACTCTCTCTCAAAATTTCACTGTATACTATCTGAATGTATACTATCACTGTATACTCAAAATATTACTTTATATCTATAACTATATACCTGAATAAACTCAAAGAATGTTCACGCAAATTAAACTTGTCGAGTTCTACACCATCCAGAATATGATCTAATGAGGCCGGATTTGATGTACATTTGGGACAAATGGTGCAAAATATATTACCTTGAACGAATGTTACGATTTTATACGTCCACTAAAGAATCTACAAGGAACTGTCCGCTCGCCTCTGTCTCTATGGAAATACAGCAATGCACCAGGGTCTTTCCCACGTACTAATTATGAAAAGGGAGAGAGAGATAGAATGCCATAATTTATAATTTGAAATCTTGATCTTCGATTTCCTGAAATATGAGTTCATCTACAGGAAACAATACAATCTGATGTTTCTTTCTTAGCTAATTTGTCGGCAGTTTCATTAAAAACAGGCCAACATGAGATGGAATCCACTGGATATGAATATTAGAGCAAGTACAAAGCAAAATACTTATAGTGTTAATAATATTGATGCTGTTTTATCACAAATGTTTCTTATTTCTTAAGATACTGTTCGGCTATCAGTGATGATCCAAACATCACATTTGGAAACAAAGAAAATGACTCTGACCGGAACTACCTCCATTGTAATTAATTCAGAGCGAAAAACGGAGCAGAAACCCGAGTTTATTTGTTTCGACTGATGACGTCACTGGAGTGCCTAATAACAATTCCTCTATATGGCTCTTGCTTCATTTCCATCTGAAAACATGATGGATGGCCGTTATTTCCCTTAGTAGGATAAATAATAGTATTGCGTGTTCGGAACTTAATCTGTGTGCGTCATTAATATATTCCATAAAAAAATTATTAGTTTTCTCACTTATTTAATGACGTATTCTTTTCTTCCTTATGTATCATTTATGGTTGCACGTTTAAATTATATCTTTATATTATGTTAATGAACAAAATGTTTGAAAACATGAAAGTTGCAAGCAGTCATAGACGACTTTTAGTCGCATCCTTCCTTTAAAAACTCTGTTTCGAGAAATAATTGCAGCTTCCCACACCTTTGCTTCTTCGTTAAGCAGAACACTGTCTCTGCCTCTTGGAACAGTCACTGCTTCCCGTCACTGTCGCTATTATGGTCACAGTGAAAGATTACAAAATGATATTATTAATAAGAATGGTTAGTTGGTTTTATTAACGTCACACTAGAAGCAACACGAGGGCTTTTGTCTACAAATCTCGTAATTTTGAACCTGAATTCAAAAGTGACGAGGACTATACCTGAGCTGGTACTTCCCTCGCTTAAATTCTACACAAACCAACGGGAGAACTTTGTGAGCCTCGACCGATTTAACGTGCATCAGCCTCGGCTACATGGCGGGTCAAGGCTTGAACCCACGACTCGACGAAAACCGCTATTATGACCACTAGACTGCTGCGGCCACAATAATAAGAATGAAAATTGTTTTGTGTAATTTTATGTATTGTGTTTTTAAAAACTTAATAATCTGAGCATTATTGAATGAATATCATTGAAAAAAAAACAAATTTTATTTTTACAACATTCTTGCAGCTTCTCATTTATGAAACAAGGTCATCCTCTAAATAATTTAATGTGGAAGTGTAAGAAAATACTAATATCATGCATTTCGATCGGCTTAAGAGCCTTGTTGCCTTTAGCAAATGGGGGTTCTTTCTTGATCCATCGTGGTGAAGCGAAATGTCACTGTGTAATGTTTCTCGTACTGACGCTTACGGCTTGTATTGTGGTATTGTTTTTTTTTTTAAAAAATTATCAAAATAATTTATTAATATTTATATTTTTGAATTTTTAATTATATAAGATGCCGAATATAAGTTTTTAACATTTTTTATAGCGATAAATTTCAGATCTGGAAGTTTTTGAAATAAAAGAATTTCTCTTTGACATTTCAACGATTTTTTTTTCTTTTTCAGTTATCATAATGTTGATAGTAAATTGAATAAATCAATTAAACTATAGAAAGGGCAGAGATTCGAGTGTTTTTTATTATATCTGGAATAAGTAGCCAACCTATCACTAAAGTACTAGAAGATTTATGATGGTGAATCGAAAGACAACAACTAGAAAAAATAGATCAGAATTTTTATTTTAAAGGTTTATCATGACAAGAGATGAAAAATGTTTTAAGATAACATATCAATGACAGAAATATTTTAGGAAAATGGATTGAATGTTGTAAAAAAATTATTTGCAATATTATGTATCACGCTAATAATTTCGAATATTTTTCTAGAGGGTAACTAACAGAAACACCAGCCTTAACACGAAAGATTGAGAAGAAGATGTTTAAAGAAGACACTGAACTTAAGACCAATGATTTCAACCCATTTATTTTTTGATAGAAAAGGAAAGCTATATAGTCCTGATAAGAGGAATTTTTGTTAACATGATATGAAATAGAGATTTTTTTCCCCTCAAATGTCAAGAAAGCTAGAAATATATAATGACGGAAAATGTTTTTCTTATATAATGGCGCTGATTTTCTTGAATATTTTCAATAAGAAAATTTTCAAACGAGTATTTTTAGTGTACTTTATCAAATGTAATTTTACTGGTAGCAGAAAAATTGATTTTTATTAAGAAAGAGCTCAAGGTAAAAGTGAACATAATCTCTGATGAATAATGCTTACAATTTTGACTGATTAGCTAGAAAATCCAATCTTATATCTATGTAAAAGTTGTTGAGAGATTTAGTATCGTAAGTTTGCCATAATAGACGATATTTTTTCCGAACTGTGGAACTGAAATCTACGACTAAAAAAGAAGGCTTTAAAACTGATCCTGAACTCTGTCACAAGAAATTTTCCCTTCACAGAAGAATATATGAAATTATTGAAAATTACTAATCTACAATCAGATTAAGATTTGACTTTTAGTAATTGTGTAATAATTTGAAAATTTCTGTACCGCTAAAATGTGGCAATGTGACAAAAAATGGTACAATTTTTTGAGAAAATTTCAACAAACACTTATGATTTAGTAGAGTAAAGTACTAAAATATGTGTGCACTTAAATAATTTAATATGTGTATGGATTTGCTATTTCTTTGCATTGAATGTGTTAAATAGGTGATTTTTTTTAAAAAATAGTTTTTAACACAGCATCTGAAAAATAAGCTTTGTCTTAAAACTTGATATTTTTGATTTATTGTCATTATGTCACATGTTTCAGCAAAATTTATCGAAATATATTTATTTCAAAATTTTATAAAAGGGATTTAAGTTTATTACTAAACTTCAAAATGTTATAAAAGGGATTAAAGTTTATTACTAAACTTCAATTTTTTCATTAATAAATTTAGTTTTTTGAACGTTGGAGATTTCATTCTATGACATTAATGTAGATTTTGAAGGCACTAATATTTTAAATTGTTCAGTTATAAACAAAGGGGCATTTTAATTTTATGATTTATTTGGCCTAAACCTGTTTTATTTATATTAAGTTGAGATTAATTACTTTTGTTCCCTGTTCGCACTTTCAAACCTAACTCATATTTATATTAGAATTTTTTTTAATCTTAAATTATTTATCATCTAAATAGATAAAAAGCTTTGTGATTCCTCCTTAAATTTCCAAGTAGATATAAATGTGAGTTTTTAAAATTATTAATATTAGTTTATGTCATGGTGGCTGCATAAAACTTTCTTCAGAACAACTGAAATTTGCGTCAATGAAATATTAATTAAGAACTAAGAATTTAATTACATTTTTTGGGAAGTTATGAAATATTTCTTCCTTGAATTCTGATAATTTCTGCAATTATAAGTATTAGATCTACCGGAATATAATATCCGTTTGTGTAGTGAAAGAAAACAAAACATTTTTCATAAATTTAATGATATTTATTTGTACAATAAATTTTCTGTCGCTACTTATGAACTCGTGCTTTTGTAATTTGTCGTTACTTATGACAGTAATTTGTAAATACCATTTTTGAAAAATGCCATATCTTTAGAGGAGAAGAAAGCAAGCAATGCTTGGTTGACGTATGCTTCAATTCTGATATTTTTTTTCTTTTAAAAAAATGCTGGGATATATACAAGTGATAATTAGAGGATGCTAAGTATGAGGAGTATGCTGGATGTGACAGAAATTCCCAGCCTAGCTGTGTGAGCTTTTGATGAATCCCCAAAGAAACACGTGGTTGGGTATTATCATGATGCAATATAATGTATTTTATATTGAACATCACCTACTTCGTTTCTTTCAGTGCTTTGCTTAAACCATCCATTTGCTGACTCTATCTCTCCAAATTGAGTTTTTTGTTAGGTTTCAAAAGCTTGAAATGTATAGTTTCTTGGACGTCCCACCACATGCACAGCGTTCTCTTGTCCAGGCTAAAACTTGCTTTAGAGGTGGAAAGGATAGGTAGTCCATGCTGCAAGTATGTTCTTTTCCTTACGATATATTCGAAAATAATCTATTTTTATTCACCAGTTATCATCCGGTTCCAAATGGGTTTGTTTTCGTTCCGAGCAAACAGAGATCTGCATATGACGATTAGATTAAACAAATTTGTCTCACTTAACTGGCGAGGCCCGCATCTGGAATGTTTATAGACCAATCCTAGTAACGATGGAAATTTTATTGTACAATAAATATTATTATATGTATGAAAAATTTATTATTTTCTTTCACTTCAGAAGTAGACAGAATTTTCCGGTTGACCAATAGGAACGAGCCAAGAATAAAGCTCAAATTAAAGCCTATAATCTTAAAGATTGTAAAAATTGACAATATCTTTCTAATTTCTTGATTTAAATTATTGATTAAACATTTAATCTTAAATTAGAGGTAGTGTAACAATTATTTTAAAATAATGCATGAAAAAATAGTTCATCAGGCTCTAACATACGATATTTTTCACAAAGTTATGAATAATTATCAAAGGAATGAATTTCTTCATGAGAAGAAAGAAGTTGCTAGCAAAAGCTTTTACAGTTGACTTTCACCAAATACCTCAAACAGCGTTAATACTTTTAAGAGAAGAAAGGACGTAGATGTGTTACTTCTATCAATGAAATGTAACTTCAAATACTTTGTGAGATAAATTATTATTTTGTTACACATATATAAAAAAAAATCTTGTGTTTTATTTGTATTGTATTTTATCCTGTCAATTTCTTTTGTGGTTTGTATAACTTTTATGTAGATTACAAACATTGAAGCCTTTTGTGAAAAAATTTGTGAAATGATAAATAATTTTCAATAATTTTATTTGTAAATTATTTGAAAATGTCTTTCAATTTTAATAACTAAAAATTATTATCCTTATTTTTTAAAACATCATTCATTTATGTTATTCTTACTAAAATTATTAAAAAAAAAAAGATGCTACATTTACACCCCTTTTATAAAAATGGGATTTATTGGGCTTTTACATTTACTTCAGATCAAAAGCTAATGTACAACAACCTATATAATTTTAGACAGTAGTCAAGAATAGAAAACTAAGATTACCGTCAATTTAACCATGTTTCTATTGACTATAAATTCCTGATTGTGTTCTCAATGCTCATTGATAGAGTAAGTAAGAATATTTAAAGCCAAATGCGTAAATGATTAGAATCTAACATCCCGATATTTCATACTATGTACAATCGTAAAAAATGTGACATCCTTAATAACTTCCGCAATTCTTATCTTTGTTAGATAAAACTGATACCATTTTTAATGGTTAATGACTTAATGAGAACTATAAATGCAGTAATTAATAAATTTAATTAACATAGTTTATTTAATTCAATTTTTTTTTTCTTTATGTAATCTATTTTTTTTTGTAGAATAAGATAGATATTGACTCAAATAGTCATAGTCTAAATTTCATTGGATTAAATTCATTAGTTCCAAGGATATCCAAAGAAAAACGTTGGGGATACTTAAATTACTTTCGTGCAGACGATTTATAATTTTTTTCTCATTTTTTAATACTAGATAATTAAATATTATATAAAATAGTCTTAATTTCGATCATAAGTTTGACTTTTAATATTTAAAGAACTATTGGGGAAAATTACATTAAACTTTGAATTTAGGGATTTTATGACACGAAGAATATGAATAAATAAAAGTTATGTATGTTGCTATTCCTTTTTTTGTATGTGCACTTAATAATTCATATTTTTAATGATATTGTATTTTCAATTTTTATTACATTTTTAAAATTGGAAATATATATATTTATAGGAGTAAATATGTGTTGAAAAAACAGATTTGCTGAAAATTGTTAAGTAGCAATTTTCACATATTCTGATGATGGATATAATCATTTAACAATAGGAAATCCCTTTTCTTAATTGCTCATAACTCAGAAACTTTATGTAGAATTTTGCGGTTAGAAAAAAAAAAAATGGATTATATAGTGGGAAAAAAATTCTATTTGAAAAATTATGTTCAGTCGATTTATTAATCCCATAACATCAAATAATATTTAGTTTCATTTGAACTATTTAGAATGATACCAATTTTGCCCAGTAAATTGAAGAAATGATTAAGGGTTTTGACGACTCTACTTGAAAAAGGTTCAAAATAATAATCATGGAATGTTCCCATGGTGACTACATTAGAAGTTATCAGCTGGGGAACTCAAAGACAACAATAATTTATTAACATAAAAATCTTTAAAAGAAATTAAAAATTACAAAAGTAACTACTGACGATCTAGCAGCCAAAAGAACAAAGTAGAAATAGGCATCAGAAGAGTGGAATTCAAGGTTGAAGGTACTCTTTAAATATCTGATGCAGGACTTGAATTCATTACCTCATACTTGCTCGTCCACACTAGCTGGTCCTCTTCTCCACAATTGCTGCCTATTTCTCATGATGACAGTTTTGCAAGACGCCGCGCAAGCGCATATTCTAAAAGATGGAAAACATCAACGGTACATATCTATTACACCTTTTCGGAACAACACGCATGAAATACAGTTACGTGTAAGTTTTGAATTAGCCTAAATACTAGGATCCATAGCAATTGCATTACATAATGAAAATATTTTTCCTTGTTCTTTGTTCACACCCTGCGCTCAGTCAGTGCGAGCTCTAACTTACACGACTGAGGTTGATACAGAAGAACAACGACTTCTTCCAAGTAGCATTGCCGCATCCCCAACGTAGATCATTTCGTACGTAGCTATGGATTTTTAAGTTGCAAGATCGACCCCAATGTATAATCCTAACTTTTCATTTCTCTTCTTTTCCTTTGTTTATTATTTATACAATTTTCTAAATTGAGTCTGAAGCTCAATATTAATGAAGATGAGGTATATATTTTTTATGGAAGGAGCTCCTTAAATTTTCTCATTTTCGATCTAAATTAACGAAAATACTGTTATTCAAACTGATTCCTCCAATTTCGAAATTCCATTTTTTAAGAAATGAACGACACAGAATGATAAGTAATACATAAACGCATAGGGAAACAAAGTTTTTTTTTTACAAGTGTTCAATATAATTCCCTTTAGTTACGTATGTAATGCCAATTCGATAAGTAAATTCCTGCCAAACTCGTTGTAAAGTGTCAGCGGTAATTGATTGTACAGCAGCAGAAATCCGATGTTTAAGTTCAAGTAAATTTGCCAGTAATAGTGGCGTTACACTATATCTTTTACATACCCTGTTCGGAAAGTGTAAGTGAGCTGTATATTGGAAATGATGACAATTACTTGTTGTAATTGTTTATTAAGATAAGTGAGTGAGGCTTGTTGCCTCGGACCTTGTTGGTCTCTAGCTCATGCAAAAAGTAACTTCGAAAAAAACAATTTTCTTCATTCACTGGCACACGCCAGGGTTGCTACAATTTGAAATGGGAGCCAAGTGATCTCGGTGGGAGTACGCCATCGCCAAGTGGCGAGAATGAACATACCCTCAAAGGAAAAAATGGCATGGGGCCATATCCGGTGTCTTAGGTGGCCAGCTGAGTAACATCAAGTCAAATCGAAAGCTTTCGTATAATAGTTTCACGAAAAACTCTCTAGAGCAATCTATTTTTCACAATTTTAAACTTACGCATTTCCCCTTTGTATTCATGTATTTATTACTTATCATTCTTTGTTGTTTATTTGTGAAAATAGGAAATTTTGAAATCGGATGAATCATTTTGGATAACCCTATATTGGAGTTCCTTCTTGCTTAGAATATTGACCATGCTTGTATGCAAGATGATCTCTATTTGTATGTGGCAATAACAATATTTTACTTAATGGAATATGTACATACGGTAGCTTAAATAATTGCTCTTAATTGAAATTCAGATATATTTATACCTTAAGAACATTTAGTCGTACTTTTTTATCTCACGGCATTTTGAATTAATATTTCATTGATACTTTTTCCATTATGAGTTTTTTTGTTTATTTGTCAATAAATATATTTTTAGTTTTGTTTCAATAATTGTATTCTAAGATTTTTGTAGCTTTTTAATTTTACTAATCATGCCTCTATAAAATTAATCTACATTGTTACTTCCTTTGAACACTGTTATATGAAGTCATATAAATTTCTCATTCAGGAATTATGTGTATCAAATAAAATTTATTGAATCCCCCTATTTCGCTCCAAAGTATCAATCCTTTGTCTTCGTAATTGTCAAGTGTAGATACCGTAATCCTATCTTCCACAAAACTTCTATAGATTCAAGTATACGAAAATAGGATAATAATGTAATAATCGTTGACCTAACATCGATTTATAGCGTTTTGCGTTTACAGATCTAACTAGGTCCCATTAATTTATTACGCATAAGCGATCCTTTACGACCGAAGAAGCAGCACACTTCTTCACTCCTTTCTCAATCCACCCCCCCCCCCCCCTGCAAACGAAGAAGATTGAATGATTCTTAACCGAAAAGCTGGAAATCCCACCGTGGGAGGATTAACAATGCCAGATCGGATTAGCTCTCATAGGGGGAGGAATAGTGATACTGCACGTGATCGGATATTTTCCAATCAGCTCTCTGCCCCGCGACGCCTAATGGAATCTTATGGGGAATTGGGCTCCCCCTGATCTTTTACAACAACAAGACCCTTCAGGGTGAAATAATAGGCTTTCAAAGGATGTCCCGGGTCCCAAAGGAAATTTGTTAGAAACATTAAACGAGTCGTCTGTAAATGAAAACAGGGAGGAAATTGTTCAAGGGTATTTTTTTGGAACTCTCTTTTTCAATGGATGAAATTGGAACGGTTAATTGAAATAAAAAATAAAAGTTAGGAGAGAGGGAAGTTTTCTTGGGTTTTACGCGTTAAATTATTTATTGCCAGTGGATAATCGTACATATTCTAAAACCTAGTGTTTTTATTATTAAGGCGACTTACTTAGAAAAAAAAAAGCGGAATTGAATTGGGATCTTTTGTTCGAAAGAGATCAAGCTTTGATTTGGAGACTGAATTAGTAAATTTTAGGTTTTATTCCAGAGTTCTGGTTTTAAAAGGGAAATAAATATCCCAACAATATTATAGTACTAAAATATCCCTTAATTCAATGTATAAAAATAGCTTTTAAAAAGCGTTTAGAGAACCTCTTTTAATAAATTGAGTTTATCTAAATAATAAAGGTTTAGTTATTTTATAAATTAGGAAGACAATTTGTTTTTATAATCTAATTTTAACTTCAAAAGATACCATCATTCATATATCGACTCAGAAGGAAAACTTAAGACCAATTTAGACTGAAAACTTGGACTACAAAATATTTACTTTAGGCAAATTAATATTACATTTAAATTTATGATAATTGTTTTCATTATACGAGTATTAGATAGTTGGACAGAGTACTTTCATATATATATATATATATATAAACTTATGCAATCATTTATGAGAATACAGCAAACATTAGCAATGTTCTACATGTGATTTAAATTGTGCAATTAAATTAATTGAAAGGCTAGAAAAATTTTGAAAACTCAATCATTTTAACTAATCCACTTAAAATAATTTTGAAATGCAAATCTTTTCTTCGTAATAAAATGCACATTATTTTGAATTGTGAAGATTCTGTTGTGGGTGAAAATTCTGTATTTTTTCTTATAATTTAAATAATCGTTACTCGTAAATCATCCGTAATTTGCTTGATTCCCTACGTGAAATTTTATTATTTATAATTGTAATTTAGCGGATTTTTTTTAAATCTATGATTAATTCTAACTCTAGAATTTTTCAATTACTCTACATTTCTTAGAAAACACATATTTAGGCTACAGCATTTTTTAACAAGCATAATGAGCTAGCTATTTATTAGTCGCTTATTAGGGGCTATTAAAGCTTACAAATGCTTAAGTTTTTTATTAATCACCATAACTCACCAAACAGCTGTCTTCGCCTCAGTTACTCGAATTCGTGATCATGACGCTTTTCGCATATAAAAAATTCTTCGTCATAACTTTTCCGGAAAATGAGATAATCTTTGTCTTCTTTAAGGAAGATTCACCGGTATCAACCCAGTGTTTAAATTTTTGCTTGATTTCCAATTTGGAGACAACTCGACGCGGCGGCAATCAAATTTCGATTTAGTTGTAAATGGCTACCAAATCAAAACTAACTGATGAATCAATGTAAAATTTATTCTGACTCCGTTTAACAGATGGTAGCACACAGTGGTAACAATTTATCTTAATAATGTCATCTGTCTTCAAATACAAATACTTTTTGAACCATCGTATCTAAATTTGAATATGCACCTTATCCGTAACTGTACTCGTTATGCGACCTTTTTGCAATTTATAATGACTGTAATAAAGAAATTATATATAACATTAATTTCAGAACTAATGGAGTAACATGAACTTTAAAGAAATAAAAAAGTTCTTCCTAGAACTCAAAAGATTTTCTAATGGGGAATGTGTTGGATAAAGTTCCTAATAATTATGCAACTACTTGCAAAAATTACTTCTGCGTTTTGATTCATGGAAAAATAATTATTTTATTGAAAATAAAAAAAGAATATAGGGGAAAAATAATTGTTTGCAATAAATTATTGAAATAAATAATATTAAATATCCACATATATTTTTAACACCTGAATTTCAAAAAGAACCAATTAAATTTAAAATTGGTACTAATGGCTTTAATAAATATAATACAAAATTGATAAATTATTATAAACTATTTCATAAAAAACAATAAATAATTTGAATCAGAACGAAATTATTAAAAACAGTTCCGCTATTATTTAGCATATTAAATGCAAAGAAATTTGCTCTGTACATAGTTGTAATTTTGAAGATTTTACTTCAATAGAATAAGATCATCAAGTGTAAGGTTACCTTACAAAAATACATTACTTTAAAATAACTTTAGTTATTTTTAAGCAGTATGATACTCGTATCATTTCTCATTAAAAGACTAAATATTTCTTTAATTTATCACTCAAAAAAGTTATTTTAAAGGAATAGTAAAATATATAAGCGAATTATAAATATGTAGCAAGATGAACACCTAGTAAAAATAGATTCAATAATATCAATTTACATTTTTATAAAAAGAAATATTTAAATACAAGGACTTTATACTATATAAATATATTGATGATATTATATTTTATAGTAAGTATAAACATAAAATAAACTAAATTTTTCTTTCTTACATATCTCATTTAAATTTAATTCAAACAAATTATAATAAAATAGAAAAAGATCATTTAGACATTTAATTAGAAATTATTGATTATAAAATATACAGTAATATTTTTGATGAGAAAAAAAGTATTTCATGTTCATGGGGACTTTTACTAGAATTTCAATATTCATAATAATATCTTTAGGAATATAATCTGTAACTATATCTTACGTAATAAAAATCTGATTGGAAAAAAATTTAGATACTATAGTTAATTTGAAGAAATTTTACATTTATTGTATTAAGTAAATATTCCTATGCATTTTTGAAAGCTTATTTAAAATATGAAAATAGTTTTTGGCAATTTAGAAAGTCAAGAGTTCACTTAATTGTAATTACCATTTCTTTATAGCAAAGAATAAAGATTTAATTTTTTACACTAAGAAAATATCTTAATTCTTACAATATTCAATAGATGGTGATACGAGATTTTAGTTCTTAAATTTATTTATATGATTATTTAGCAACAAAAAAACTGAAAACTACAAAATTGAAGTAAATAATTTTTAAAAATATTTTCCAATTTTTGCTATTGAGGACTTTTTGGTGTATTATAAAAGAATTTCTCGCAATTTTCATCAGATTGAGCGAGAGATACTGAAATAGGCTTTTTGAGCCTAAAATGCAGACGAGTGCTTAAGATGTACGATATTATATTAATTTAACTTCCTGATAATTGATTGTAGTAGAAAATGTATGAATATTTATTTTAAGTACGTTAAATTTGAATTACATCTTTCAATATTTTTATCTTAGTATTATATTCTGTATTTTTGTGTCCAAAACATTTGAAATGTTAACTTGTAATTCTGCCTGTTTTGTTTTATCAATTTAATTATAAAGAAATTCGCTGAGTGAGGTGGTTTCATAAATCATATACAACTACATATTTCTATCTAAAGTCTGAAAAAGAAATTTAAGTAATTTATCTCCATTCTTTAAATATTTTTTTATCTTCTCATTAGTTCCAAATTATAAAAAAAAAAAAATTGAAATAGTTCTTTATTTGCTTATTATTATCCTTTTATATTTATAATTGAATCAATCATAATTCTTAAAACATATGCATTTATTTAATTTGATGTTTCATCATTAATTGTAATTATTATTTTTACAATAGTTATGAAAATTAATTTTAAATATTGATTACATACTTGTTTCTTCACTCCTCTTTATAAATTAATCATAAATTATATATATATATATATATATATGCTTTTTCATATAAGAATTTTTGTAATTTTTCAACTAAGAAAATTAAAACGAACTCTTGTATAATATTCTTATATAATACATATAATTATTTAAAATTCCAGCTTTGATGGATGTGTTAGGTCCCGTATGAAAAATGTCTCGATTCACTGATAATGTTTTATTATGTAATAAATCTGATGTAATTTTAAAGTGTTTCTTTTCCTTGCGTAAGTTTAAATAAGTTTTCTTTTAATGTTTAATTATGTTTATAAAAAGTAAGCCTTAATATCACAATATATCTTCATAATTAATCAAAAATTATTATCCACAACATAGAAAAGTCTTTCTCATCAAAGAAAAATGAAAGCAACAAATTTTGAAAATAAAGCCATTGGTGTTATTCTTATTTTACTAAAATAAAAACAACAAAGAATTAGAACCTATCTTTCTGACGCATAATTACGGGGAACTGTTTAAAAAAAACTTCGATAGTAATAAAAGATTAAAAACTAGTGATACTGTTTCAGGAAAAGAGAAATTGGCAGATTGGGAGAACTTTGGAACAGTAAACATTGTTATATAATTATACGAGCATAATAATTTTCATTATATATATATATATATATATATATATATATATATGATATGCATAGTAATAAATAATTATAACGATAAAACTGTTCACGAAGAGGTTCGTGAGAATTAGATTTTTTAACATTTATTCGCTTTTCTAAAAAAAAGAGACAAGAGGCCTTATTCTTTTCTAATTTTTTTCGTTGCCTTAATGCGTATGCATAAAAAATAGAAGAAAAAGTAACTAAACTTATAATCCGAGCGGTTTTGTTTATCTTTTTAAAGGAGGGGAAAAAAGCTAGTCATTTTCAGTTACTTCTTAAATATGTTTTGCTTTTATATTAAAAAAAAAGTAAAAAAATTATGGAGAAAAAAGGAATATAAGTGAGAGGGGAAGAATGGTTAAATATTCTTAGAATTCGGATTTTGTGGTGGCTCCACAATTTATTTCAAGGCCATTTATAAGTGAAGAGTATTATTACATTATCAATAAAAAGAAGAAAAAAAGCAATTTTCAGTCGGCATTTAACAAAAGCATTATAACCAGTGGATGGGAAATCACCTTCATTCTAGATAAAAAAAAAGTACTTTATTTGGTAAAAGAACTGTAAAACTCTAATGGCTTAGAATGTTTTTTTAATTAATTATTTTCGACGATAGAATTGTTAATGATTTTTGGCACAATTGATCAAACTGAAAAGAGGCTTTTAGCGCTTTCTAAAAAATCCAGTTTGCTATTCTAATTGTTGTTTTTTTGCCTGACTTTAGAAATTTATTGAAAGGGAAGCTGTTAAGAATGATTTTTTTTTACGAACTATAAATTAATGGAAAAGTGCAATTTTGTATTTTTTATGAAATAGTTTGCTTTTTTTTGCTCCATTTCTTTTAAAGTAAATTAATTCAGATTAGCTTTAATTAAATCAGCCGAGGGCTGTTTTTATGTATTTGAATAAAAACACAGTATGAATAAGACAAGGGAAAAAATAGTTCTTCCTCACATCAGTTTGAAATTCAATTGTATTTTCAAAACGTGTTTATATAATTTTTTTAAAGTAACAAGTGTATATTTTTGTTTTCTGAGAATTAACATTAACTATCAATATATATTTTTCGTAGGATATTCCAATTGAAAAATTAAAATTGCTTACATTATGCTGTACTTTTAGATATCAGACTTTTTACAAGTGGAATTTTGCTAAAACACTTGTCGAAATAAATTTAATCCAGGAGAATATAATAGTAGAGATCCTAATATATAATTATAATTATTTATTTTCATGTAATAAATATTTAATGTCTTTGATAAACATAGCATTAAACTATTAACATTATAATATGAAGTAATATTTTGTTTTAAGGAAATCATTATAAACAATATATTTCTACCTATATCGGTATCTTTCGAAAAATGTTTTTTGGTGTTAGATCCAGATTTTTTATTTTGGGGTACTCACAAAAATTCGTTTTTTAAACCATGTTTTCAAGAAAAGTTTTATACTCGTTGAAAGAGGGGATATCCGACCCTCATGAAGAATACCCGAAGGCGCTACAATGGTTTTGAAAGTATCTGTGTTTCAAGATAGAGGAAGTTGCGATGGCAAATTGGTTATCATTGCATACAGTCATTTCTTGAAACAGAGCAAAAACAAATTTGACTCTGATTCATAGGTTATTTTTGATTCGGCAGAGAAAGGCTTCCATAACAAAATTTAATTGCTGCCACGTCAAGTTGTCGTCGTTATTTCGCGTTGAATTTTTATCGTAGATCAGACATATATTCATCATTGCTCTTCAGGAACCAAGAAACAATTACGGTAAATCTGATCCAAAGAAGACAGACGGTCAAATAGGTCAGAAAAGTTATGGCGAAGATGTTTTGGAATGCGATGAGCGTCTCACTCATGAATTTATTAGAAAAAGGAAGGACGTTCA
Source organism: Nephila pilipes (assembly GCA_019974015.1). Classification (NCBI taxonomy): domain Eukaryota; kingdom Metazoa; phylum Arthropoda; class Arachnida; order Araneae; family Nephilidae; genus Nephila; species Nephila pilipes. The sequence goes on from BMAW01087077.1 coordinate 74,054, forward strand.
AAGGACAATATTATGTGGAGTGATTCCATTTTCATTTCTTGTTCTTAATGCTCCTTTTTTCATACCTAATACGGTTTTTATAAATGTTCTCTAAAATTTATATTTATATATGTTTATATTTTTGTCTCTTTCTATATATATATATATATCTATATTTAAAACACTTCAATTTTAGAAGATAAATTTTTCAGATATTTTATTAACAAATACATGGTCCCGTTAGAGATAGGCTGATTATCCAAGAAATTATTTTCATTATTAGATTTTTAATTAATGATAAATATGTAATAGTATTTAAATGTCTTACAAAAACATTTTAGCAAGTCTTTTTAATTTCGTCTAACATGCAGAAATTAAAAGGAGAAAAACAAAAACGATTGAAAATGAAATTCTTCCCTATATGTTAAATTTACATTCTTATATTATGCTAGCTGAATAGTGAATAAAAATGTTTTCAGAACAATATATCTGACTGTAGTTATTACCATTTATTTGAAATATTTTACATCCCAAATATAAGCTCTTCGTTCATTTTCACTTTTTCATCTCATACAAAAAAAAACATTGCACCCCTGCCTGGAAACGTAAGAAAAGCAATAAATTTAATTTACATTTTCCAAATAAATATTCCGAATAAATTTCAAAGTTCTAATACAAAACCATCCATCACACATTTGTTTTAGTCTGCATAATTTATAATTCGATTTCTTCTCACATGTAAATTATTTTCAAACAAAATTCCAAATACAAAGTAATAACCATGCATTCAAAGTATGCATGTACTCGTACTGTTTCTCGCAGAATTTTATTTTCACTGATAAGCAAACGGCCACAAGAAACTGAAGAGTTTGTGCAATTGTACACATAGTTTTGTTAAATTGTTGTGCCAACAAATTTTCTGCGCGTTTCACTGAATGTCATTTAGCACGCCAAGATTTAAATCTGGAATTTACTACGTTTATTTGAAATAGTTCTTACCGAAACTTTTGTTTCTGTTTATTTTAACAATTTTATATCATATTTTAGAACTTGGTTATAATAGTCTGCTAAACATATAAAAATTATAAAGCTTATTTACGTTTTCCAGTTAAATATTTTGTTTTAAATTCATAGTTTAAATGCACAGCCACAGGTCGCCGTCTGCATAATTTATAATTCTACTTTATCTAACTCGTAAATTTGTTGCAAAAGAATTCCAAAGTATGAACTAATAGCTATAAAAGAAAAAAAATTAATGGAACACATCGTTACCATAGCTACAATTTTATACCATAGCTATTTTATTCTTTTAAGTAGTTTAATACTTTAGAAAAGAAGTAGTTATAATAGTCTGCTAAATATATAAAAATTATAAAGATAATTTACGTTTCGTTTTCCAGTTAAATATATTGAATTAAATCCATAGTCATAACGCATGGGGCAACATGTCTCTGTCTGCGTAATTTATAATTCTGTTTCATCTAACTCGAAAATTTCTTCCAAAAGAATTTCAAAGTGCAAACTAATAACTATATAATCAAACACAGTGAAAGTACTTTTTCCTTTTAAAACTTTCCTCTTTGTTGATGAATGAGATTCTGGAAGAAAAACGAACAGCGTAAAACTTTATGAAGATGTACGCTGCTATGTAGCTCCATTGGGGTAAGTTGTTGAATCACCTAGTTCCAGCAAGTTTTCTCCGCATCATACTCAATAGGACTTAACAGAAGAGGAATTTGACAAATCTCAAGCGTCCCTTTCTTGACAGTCGTTATTTATTACTTAGGGAGAATGTTCGTGAAGGGATGAATGCATATTATCCTGAGCTAAGAGAACAAAGAGGTTCTTTGTCTGTCCTTCAGCTGCTTTGTTGGCATAATTGTTCGTAGATTTATTCTGTAAAACGGTAATAAGGCAGTAACAGGGACATTAGGAAATAATAAAACGTATAGCTAACAAATCTTTGTCGGAGTAATTGTATTTAAAGCATCTGTTAGTCATTGTTTATTTAGGCTCTGGTGTGTATAAAAGAGTTAGATATAAAACTTAATCTATATATTACATGTAAAATTTTAAGCACAGAAGTTAAAAATATATTTGTTTAATTTATATAGTGAATTTTATTACTAAAGTCAATTGAATTTTCTATATGAAACGTTAATTTTAAGGTATTTATAACTTTCAATTTCATTTCACTATGTGATATTAACTGGAACTATGTAGTATCGGTAGCCAAGTGGTTAGGACCTCAAGCTCGTAGCCAGCGTAGTTTTGTCGGGTCGTGGGTTCAAGTCCGGATTCCCCTTGGATGATGCACTTTAAATCTATTGTGGCTCTAAGCCTACTGTTAGCGTGGTGTGGAAGTTTGGAGAGGGAGGTACCATATCTCAGGTGTTGTCCTCAACACTTGACCGAGGCTCAGATTTACGAGGACATCTCCAGTAGTCCTCATGTTACTGCTAAGTGCAACATTAATAAACAATCAATAAAAAAAATCGAATTATAGTTTTTTGGACATAGCTACCTTTAAAATTGATATATCCCAAAATTTGAGAAAAATTAGATTATTGTAAAGAATCGAACTCTGAAATAAGGAATTGTTGAAAATATTGTTTTTCAAATTATGTTGTGATATTCGCTACATCAATAGGCTTTGCAAGAATTTATTGTGAAATTAAATTTGTACAAAAAAGTATTCTCTGTTCCTTCTATTCACTATTTTCAATAAATGAGAAACTTAAAGTACGACTTGACGAATCTCTATTAAAAGCGTATCACATTTATTTAATATTATAAGTAATTTATGAATCAGTTTTCTTATATTTAGGTAAATTGTCAACATTATTAAATGAATTAAAAATTAAGTTTATAGGAATGAACACTTAGAATAAATTATTGATGAGGCAGTTGAATGTAAAATGAAATCTGTGCTATAAAATAGAATAATTCTGAAAAAAATGATTATGTTAATGATGCTGTATTACAATTTTCCAATAATTTTAGCTTGAATTGTTGTAAAAGTTTTCAAAGCTGCATATAAACATGAAGTTCTACGTAACTATCACGCAAATTTCAAAAATGAATACAAAAATTGATATTAAAGACGAAATATACAAAGAAACTGATCAGAGATTGTTTTTAGGAAATAACGAACAAAAAAAAATTATACTTGCATTTACGTGCAGAAAATGGCAAAAGTGAATAACATTGTTTTAAGCCATGAAATTAATATAATAATAAAGAAATAACGACTTTAGTGAAAAATGCAAGAATATTTAGAATCAATGTTTTTTAACTGAAGAGTTTTGAACTTAGAAATTGACTGCATTAGGAAAGAAATGACTTATATTGAAGAATATTGATTTAGAGAAAATTGTCAACGAATAATTTTATTCAACTATTTTTAATGGTTGGCTTTTATATCCTGGGAATGGGGATGAAATATGAATGATCTAAAACTTAAGTTCAGAAATGATCTCGAGTCATACAGAGAATAGGTAAAGTGTTGTTGTTGTTGCTATTCCCATCCGATTTAGTTAATGACTTAAATCATATCCATGATCCTAAAAATACACAAGATGTCAAATACAAGAAAGGATGCTTAGTCAAGTCCTATCTGGAAAGCTCCAGACAGAAAAGATGTCCAGGAGAAGACTGTTCAGAGTTACAAATTCTACAGACGGAAAGATCGTAATACTCTGGTCAGATTTGAGGCACCTTACCTGACCGTTTATAAATCGTGAAATTGCAGGTCTGCTGGACCCGTTCAACCTCAAAAACAATGGCTCCATCCTGCTGTTTGCCACAGTACCAGTCATGTGGCGAAGGAGAACGCCAAGAAAGGTTGATATTAGATTTAATTCTTGAGCAAGTCTCTAGAAGACAAGAGCAAGTATCTAGTCAAAGTCATTGAAGTGTACTCCTTAGTTAGGATATCAACCACTTCAGTCAAAAAAGTTCACAGAATTGGTCAATGGTAATTTATTGAAAATTTGTACTATATTTTTATTTTCCTTTAGAGAACTATACTCTTGCAATTGTACAACTATTCCATCATTCATAATATCTTTTCAAAACACTCTTGGAAATTACTTTGGTAATTTTTGGTAAGTGCCTTCTTTCTTCAAAATTTTTGGTAAATTTTGAAGTGAAAATTTGGTAAGTGCCTTCAACTTTTTCATCTATCCTGGTGGTAATAATCGTGGACTCACTGTCGGCGTTGTTTTTGTCGAGTCGTGGACTCTAGACCTGCTGCCACTAAAGAACCACTATGTAGAGGGCTGAGGCACGTTAAATCTGGTTGAGGTCCCAAGTCCTCCCGTTGGAAGTTTGAAGAAAGAATTGCCAGCTCAGGTATCGTCTTCGTCACTTGACCGAACTTCAAAATTATGAGGTCCGTCGCCAATAGCTCTGGTGTTGCTTCTGAGTATGGCGTTAATAAACAATTACCTTAGCCTTTCTGCCTCATTTTCCATCACATCTTCGGAATCATCAAAATGGCGATCGTTAAATCTCGTTTTCAACATTTTAAGGGGTTCTATTCTCACTTCTGCAACAAAACGCTAAATTTGATATCGGCACGCTGCTCTGATGACATTTCAAAATCCAATAAATGAAAATCCCTCTTTATCAGAAACAACCTGTAGTTTTGGACGAGAGTTTCGGAATTGATCTTTTCGGATTCGACAACCTAACTCGGTCTAACCTCAGAAAGAAAAATGTTCCCTCCAGTGAACACACGTTTGACTGTAAGTAACAATTCTAGGAACTTTTGACTGTACTACGAATGTTCTTGATTTCATTAAACACTCGTGGTGAAGTTAATTTGGCTACTGCTCATAAAACGGAACTGGACCTTGTGGCAGAACTGTATTCCTATTCGCCTCTTGTGCCATAACTCAATCAAATATACTAACACTAAAAAGTCAGTAACTTATACAAGAAGACGTTAAACAAATCTCACGCACAATATTTATTCCACACACTTGCACTATAATGACAAATGAATAACTGTTCTTCAAGGTAACACCCTAGATATATTCGCCCGACTCACTAACACCGAATTAAGAGTGTCTTACCACAACTTTCTCGGTTGAAGTTGACTTGATTCTTAGCTTCACACGATCACTCTCACTCATAGCCACTCTTGATCCCGTCTACCACCTGTAAGACAGTTATTCAATGCTAGTGATACTCGACTTCTATCGCGTGAGTCTCGCTTTGCTTATATACTTTCCTATGTACACCATTTCACTTTATTTCTACCTGCCTCTAATTTAACTAATCACGTTTCATTTCGGTTGGGAAGAAATTGCTTAGTTAGTGCAATCAATCTTAATTAAAGTCCCCAAGGTTAGTGAAGAGAAAACCGCGAATAGCCCAACGTCACAACCTAAAAATCCTTATTTTATGCAGTGTAGAGATATTGTTTACATGTCGTCCTCCAATCCTGATCGTTAACAAAACAATAAGATGAGAGAATTGTTGCCAATAAATCTCGTGTATATAGTTCTAGAATGCTTTAATTCAAATCAACTAATCTTTCCCCTTTGCTATTCTAATTCAAATCAACAAACGAAAGTATCATATACATTACATCAATCATCATATGAATAGCTTAACTATGAGAATAGATAAGACAAGCCCAGTTTTAATTTTATGAATTTTTTCATGGAGATTGGTTATGAAAGCTATACGAGAAGCTGTGAAACTAGTTATTTGAAAAACTTCTTTTGCAATTTCTAGAAATATTTTCGTTCATTTCAACCAAATTGAGATAAACCAGTTTTTCATCTTTGATTTCCACATTCAAAGGAATAATGTAATGTTAATTAATTTACAAGACTCATTAAATTTACAAGACTCATTTTGAAAGTAAGTTCCGTTACCATTTATAAAGAAAGGAAACAAAGTTGGACAAATATACATATTTAACAACTATTTACAAACATTACAATACTTTACGTCATACTCATCTCTCGCATTAAGACATTTATCGTATCAATATACAAGGTATTGTATACTAGTACAATAGAAGATGGCAGTCTGAGAGGTTAGTCATGAAGTTATGGCATCTTTCTCTCCTTTGTTTTCATCAAATCGTTGGCGACTCAAGGAATCACTTCAAAAGCAAGCATAGGTGAAAGTTACTGGTCAGGAATATACGGCAGATTATTCATTTGTTCCTGTAACGGAAGAACTTGTTGAGAAATTGAGTCACATGAGTAGCATGTGGCTTGGCATTATCGTGTTGTAAAATGACACCATCAATGTTTCGCCGTACGCCTAATATATTTGCCTATAAATTTCCCATATTCCTTGAATTCAAAAAGTAAATTATGAAAAAACTTAATAATAGACCGGGATTTCGATAGTTTTAAATATTTTTAGTGCAATTTTTACACGTGTCAATCTTTCACTGTACGAACTTTAATGTTACGACGTATTCCTTTGTCGTTGAGGGCACCATACCTCATCGTCAGATTAGTCCCATCTGTTGGAGGCGGGGATCATAACGTCTTGGAACTTACTTTCCGAATCACTTTCATATGATTTGAATGGTTAAATGCAGTGATGACTATGATAACCACCAATTAAATTAATAATTTTTTATTGATATTGTATTTCATGGTAGTAAAAAGATGTAATAAAATCATCAATATTTATATTTTTAAAACTAACTTTTTTATTTACTTTCCAAATGAAAAAAAAAAAAAAAAAAAAAAACCTATTAAATATTTAATATACCTCATTAATAAGTTTTAAGTGTTTTTTTTCTACTGCAGATTGCGTTTAATAAGAACAAGAGGAAGATCTCATGCATCAGCCCTTGACTTAAATAAGAATGTCTAGTACTTTCTAAAGTAATAGAAGAATATGAAATACACTGCATTTCGCTATCAGAAAATTAAAAAACAATTTCACGATGGAGTTCCAGTTCTCTTCATTTATAATGCACAAATATTTAAATGAATTTGTATTTGTATTCTGAGTACAGGAATATAGTCGATAAGTAAATTCTAAAGCATCATACATACTTTGTGTACCTACTTTTATTACTAAACAGAAACTATCCCTTTTCTTAGATCTGGGTTATTGATAAGCAAAATACCTTTTGACACGTGTAAAATTAACGCTATATATGACATGACATTAAGGCAAAAGTAGAAGGACATATCAAATTCTGATACATCTTTATCTGCAGACGCTTTTCAAAATTGCACTGTATTTCTGTCTTCAGAGAATTCCGTTCGAATTCTTAAGGCAAAAATCTGTCGCGCTGCATTTCGCAGAAATTCTCATCCCTAAAATCTAACCAAGTCAGCCGTGCCATTCCAAATTTCTATTTTCGCGAGATATTCCAATGTGCCAGCAATGTGTTTCAGGTTCTTTATCTTCTTGCATATAGAATCTGATTTTAAAATTCATTACCTGGCATCAGTGTATTCGACGAGAAATCCCATTTCGGAAAACATTGTATTGCCCTCTCGTGATTCCAAGTCTGCGTTTTTCATATTTTTTTTGTTTTGCTTCTATTTTATTTCGTCTCATTTATTTATTTATTATTTCGCATGGAAATTCCAGATTTGAATTGTTTCTATCTTTTTTTGGTACTTTTTTTTGCCTTTTTGATATGCGAGGAATATCGATTCTTTTTTTTGGGATTATGGAATTTTTTGAAAAGCCGAAAACAAAAATGCCTATTCTACGACTTGAAATTTGCCATTTAAAAATTTGCGTAGAAAAAAAAAGATGTCTTTTATTTTTGTACTCTGAAATGATATTTGTGATCCTTCCCTCTTAATATTCTTTTGTTTCTAAAAAAATATCAATAATACATCAGGCGCGATCAAGTCATAAATTTGCTTACTTGTAGTTTGTGAATATGTGTGGTGCTAATTTTAACATTAACCGTATTTATTTTAATATTAATATATAATGATTGGAAATATTCAAGGAGCGACTACTTAAAGAATGTTAAAAACGAGGTAAAATACATTATTCTCTTAAACTATTTTTAATTTTAGCATAGATATTTAGTGCTGATTGAAACTTTATTTATGAATGCAATTAAAAATGTAGAATTTTGTAACTTTTCATTAATCTTTATATAAACATATTCCCATATTAATGAAAGCAATTATTTTGAAGTGAATTTTGAATTACTTGGTGAAAAGTAATCAAAAGCCTATAATTTTTTTTTAAAATTTTAAATCCAAATAGATGTTCTTTTTAGTTATTTAAGTACTTCATTCCTAAGTTGAATACCTATTTTTTAATGAAATTGCAATTTATTTATTACATTAAAGTTATATGAAACTGAAATCTAATAATAATAATAATGCAACTACTGTAGAGTAGAATTTTTATATACTCCCTTGATTTTTTTTTTGTTTAAACGTTGCTTTTTGAATAATTTGATTTTGTTGTAATTTACTTATGTAAATTTCTAAAAGTTAAGTTGTAAATCTCTAAGTTGTTCTTTCATATATGCTATTGCATTAATTACAAAATTTTTAAGAAAGTGTACAAAATAAACAAAATTTATTGAAATTTATTATTTGTTCATATAGGAAACATAATCAAAAAGTAATAGTTTTGCTAGAGGACAGTATATTAAAATGAAGCTTGTGCTTTGATTAGTTAAAGTTAAAAAAATTTCTGTCCAATTTAATTCTGGAACAACTTTTTTTTGTATAAACCTCAATTTTTACTGTAGTTTTTAAAATTTTTTAAAAGAAATCATTATTAATTGAAGAATTAAAGAAACGCATTAAAGTAAATATAAAGGTAAATCTTAAAAAATTTGCTATCCAAAGCAATCAAAATCAAACGAAGGAACTTCGGGGCGTAAATTAAAACGATAAATGGTTATCCGTTGTTGGTACATTTATCTGAACTTTTATTATTATCCCTTAAGGCTTATAAAACAAATTTTGAATATAATACGCAATATATTAAAGAAATGCGAAATAAATTCTGATAAATTTAACAATGTAGAACTAATATCTTTTAATAAGGCAAATAAAGGAAGAAAGAAAAACCTTTCCATTTTGGATGTATTGCTGAAGCCTTCGAGTTTAAAGCAATGCCTACTCTAGCAATACATAAAATAATACTAATAGTTATGTATAGTTGAGAGACTCTAATACAGTCTTCCTAACGATTGCTTCAAGAAAGCTATTTCTATTGATTTTCCGAGGAATTTATTTTGCAGATTCCTTAAACCTCTCTGCAGTTCGAATGACTTTTTTATCGTCCAGTTCATTATTTAGTATTAAAAAGACGTTTCGCCTTTACGTAACTCGACACCACAGGAGTATCGGGATTCTGAAAATGGCATTCTCTTGCAGATAGAAAACCCACGCCTAGGCTATTCCAACGAAGAATAAAATTGCCCGTGCAATGTGTGTGGCTTGGGTTCTTTGGGGGAAAACGTAGCCATCAATATCGGGAAAAATTTTTGTTTCCCTACTAAGAGCGTGTCTTTTAGGTTCTCGTTTTAAGGAAAATTTATTGCGCCTTCTATCGGTTGTTTATAAAAGAGCCATTTATCTCGGAGGTTCTGAAGAAAAGTGCTCCTCGGAGTGGTAAATTTCGAATCCCAGTGTTGGGTTGGTGCGAGGCAAAAACGTGAAAACAAGTCTTCGTAATAATGAGGTCATTTATTATCATTAGTTGGTTGTGTCGTTGAATCCCAACTACTCTTTTGTTAATGGCCGAAGCAGGAGCTGGAAGTTGAAAAATGTGCCAAACTTGGCGAGTGTCGGAGCCAGACAACTTCTGTACATGACTTTGCTTTGCGGTGGGATGAAATTCGATGTTTTATGATCGGTTATTTTTGAAAATCTTCTTCCCCTTGTTACTTTTATTCTCGAAGGTAAATATGAGGTTGGCGTACAAGAGATAGCAATGGTTTCTTCAGCCTTTTAAAGTTGTGCATGGTCGGAAGTCACCTGGTCGTTGGAAGACCGTCGAGTCAAGATAAGACCAGCATTTTATTTTTATTCCGGCTCTTTATTGATTAGGCGGTAGTGGGAACTTTACGTTATGAATTTTTGTGTCTTGTTATATTTATTAAAACTAACTATCCTTAAAATACATACATTAAATTTTCTTTTATTTGTCTTAAGTGAACCGAATTCAATTTCGGTGCTGCATCACACACCTAGCGTACGTTATAAATCAGAAAATTGACTAGTTTGATTATTTAAAAGTTGTAGAGCATTTTGAGCGAACAAGAAAATAACATAAGGCATTAAAAAATTCTTAAGAATCAGATAGTGTTTCATTTTTTTTTATTATTTTCTTTCCTAAAGAAATTGTCTGGTTTTATTAGACTGATATACAAAAGTTTTCTTATTATCTAGCATAAAATAAGCCGAAAGAAACGAAAAGAACAAGAAAAAAAAATTTAACAGAATTAATTTAAAAATGAAGAGAAAAAAATTAACAAGACGTTGTACGAGATGGTTAAAATAAGAACAGAAAATATAAAAACCAGCAAATTCATCGTCCTATCTATGATTCTGGAAGAAAATACTAATATTTAAACCTAAGATGACGTTGGTATGGTATAAGATGACGATATGATATGCTATTACGTAACTTATGATTATTCCATTTTCCCGTATTATTTTACAACTCGAAGAAAAATCAATTATAAGCTTGAATAAGAATTATATTTTCAAACAGTTAAAAGAGACTTTGTAATCACTATTGCTTTAAGAATTTGAGAAATAAATTAAAATTAAGAAACATGGCTTTCCTTTCTTTTTTTGTTTTGATCATCGCTGTAAAAATTTAGTTTTGTATCAAATGCATCATATATTCGAAGTTTTTACATTAAACTCAAGCTTAAAACCAAGAAAGATAGGGTATAGAAATTCACGCGGTATCACTTTCCCATCGTTAAAAGTAATCACGTGCTACGAACTATAGAAAATTTTAACATTGATAATTTCATTCTTAAATTATGATCGAGAATAGACGTTGACACAAATGCTATTCGAAAAAAAATTCTTTTATGAAAAAATAAAAATAGAAAAAAATAGAAATATCAAATAAAATTAACAGGATTGCCCTATTATTTTGACAATCATGTAAATGCTACACCCATTCCAATCTGTTGTAAACTATAATTATTAAATAAACACAGTTTGAGGCTAAAATCCATCTTAATTCCTAGTCTTGCTTAACTGATTAATTATATTAAATAATCTACTATATAAGCACAGCGAAGAAATTATTTGGATTAGGAAAGAAAAAAAAAAACACATAATGGGTATTGCCAGGGAGTATTCGTAAAACAATTAATGCTTTCGAATACACCCTTCCGTTATTCTAAAAGTAAGAATTAATAAAAAAATACTTTAATAAGGAATTAATTCAATAATAACATAATAAAAATTCACCATAAAGTCTTATTTTGAAATTCTGCAAATTTGGGAGAAAAATGCGAAACGAAAATATCAAAAACAAGGAAAAAAAATAATAAGCACCTAAAAGTAGAAAGAAAAGAAAAAAGAATAAGTAATTACCACCACAGTAAAAATAAGTGTATTTAATATGTAATAATATAAATCACATTAAGTACATTAATTTCGTTGCCTACATCTATTTTGAGATTAACACATAGTAACAAGGAATTGAATCCAACAATCAAATCAAGTAATTAAAGTAGGCACCATATAAAGTAGTTTCTATTTTTTTTATCATACATGAAAATCATTAATCATAAAAAGAAATAGAAATTCATTGGTTATAAAGTATACATTCTTAAATTAACATACAATCGTATGCATCTCCTGTTTCTAGGTAACGATGTAGAGGGAAAAAATGTAATAACAAATCATATAGATTTAAAAAAAAATTAATTAAAAATATACGAAACCGTTACTTAAAAGAAACAAATAGTTCAGTTTGGATTTGAAAAATAAAAGAAATACATTTCAGAGTTGCAGTTAATTTATTTTATGGAATTTTTTTGGCCAAAATCGAAGTGAATTAGGAGGAATAATGAATTATATACATTGCCATCTGAATATTTTATTATTTAAATCGGAAACTGAAAAATATATGGATAAAATAAATAAATATAATGTAGAACATAAGCAATAAGTAGCACTAAATAGCAGATAGTACACAATAGTTTTCGTGATTTTTATTTATGAATTTTTCAGTTTATAATTTAACATCAGGAAAAACTGAATTGAAGTTATTGGTATTATAACAATAATTAATAAACTACCTACCTCTACAGATGGACAAACTCTACAGACGTCAAATTGTACGAAATTTATGTAAAGAAGAATTTTTAAAATAATTATATATCGATAGTAATCTTATAGTATCCCCTAAGTTTGAAATATAAGGAGCACACACACAACAAATACATACAATATATATATATATATATATATATATATATATATATATATATATCTATCTCTATCTCTTCTTCTCTATATATATATGTAATAACCATATATATCACTCCTGCTCCTGCTCTTTATATATATATATCTACTATTTTAATTTTTACAATTATTAATCATTTTGATGCATAATTACTTGCGTTTAAGAAATTACATTTGCAAAAATATATTTGTTTTGACATATGTATTAGTTGAAACAAATTACAAGATGTGGCTATGAAATAACGAGACTAACGCTGTAAAACATTTTACTTTGATGTCATGCATATTTCGTGTAATTAAATTTATTATATATATACCCCTCCTTTATTCCTACAACGCTCTTCGAATCTTCTATTGTTCGAGACAATATTGGAAGTCTTCTGTCAGCTCCTTCAGGAGGCGTGCCGCTTTCTCTTTCACTACTGCAACGAACTCAATTCTTGTTTCTTTTAATGCAGATGATTTCAACTTAGGAAACAGAACGAAGTCGCATAGCTCAAGATCAGGCGAATAAGGCGAATGGTCTAACATTGGGATGCTGTTCTTGGCTAGACAATCTGGAATGAGTTGGTACATGGTCTTGGTGGAAAAATTTGCGGTACGGATTCTTAGTCAATTCCTATGGTCAGATGGAATCAGATAACCGATATTTTTGCTATTGTCATCGATTTTTGATGTGGAAGGGCGACACGAGCATGAATAATCTTTTCGGGCATCTTGAAAACGCTTAAACCACTCAAAATCACGTGCACGTGATTATTCATTGACATACACTTCATTCGATAAATTATAAGTTTCAGTTGCGGCTTTTCGTTCCTCACATATCATTTTTCAGGCGAAACAAAACAAAAAAACTCCAATAAGAATGAATGATGCAGGTATACGGATTTGAGCTTACAGAATTGAAAGGCACTACATTCAAATGTGAAGGCTTCACGCTAAACAGCTGTCTGTCGCTGGCGTTTGGCCCATGCGTACTTCTTCTGTAGCAACTTCTGTTTCATTATTTGATCCACACCTCTTATTTAAATAATTATAAACATCGAAAAAGCATGATCTGTTTCTATTACTTGGATTTGCTAAGACTTGGCTAGGAAAATTTCAGAAAAAAATACAGATTCCGATTTTATTCTATTTTTGATTAATATAATCAAATGTTTAAATTCAAATATATACACTCTAATAATTGTTCTTTAGTGTTAGATACAACCATTTAAATTCACAATAAACGTAAAAGTTTTAGTAAAAATTTCTAAGCAAGAGATAAATATCTTTAAAACAGTATATAAGTAGAATTACTTTTATTATCTGAAATTAGCTAATGCTTTCAACGCTGTTCCAAAAGCTTCTCGTTTATTTCAAAATACTCTTTTTCACACTTAAGTCAGAAAAATAACAAATTGATTGCATTTCTAGTTGAATAAATTTACCATTCATTTCTCTAATCTGTTCTTCGAACAAAAGAATAAAAAAAGGTAAGAATTGATACTTCTCTAAACTCCTGTTCCTGGTGTTCCATTAAATTTTTTCCCTCTTAAAATAAATTATCTAAACTAGCTCTTAAACACTCTCCTTTATTTTCTTAAAAATAGAACAATCTCTTCTACATACCACCTTCTTAAATAAGATAACATACTTTAAATTGTAAATTGACTCCCTAGGACCCCTTGCGATGGCTAATCTTCTAGTACAAAGCTGTAATCTCTAATCTTTGTTTCTAAGAGTTATATTTCTTTACAGCCTATCTACGTTCATGAAATCGCCTTTGAAACAATAGAAGGAAGAGTTAGAAAAAAGTTTTACTCCTAATTTTAGAGAGCTAGTGTTAAAAATTTAGCAGATTTTTGTTACGTTTCGCGAGAATTTGTTGAAAGAATTGTTTAAGCGCAGTTGAATAGATAATTCTAGAGAAGGAACAGTTAATACGGCCGTAACTAAAGGGAGAATTCAAAGAATTTTTTTAGAAAAAATTCTCCAAGGCATATCTCTTTTGAGTTTTAGAACCTTCTTTAAATGTCGTGGAAAATATCTTAACCAAGCTGACAAGCGGTTTGAAGTTCTGAAGGTTGGTTTGAACTATTTTTCACAACCAAAAGTCTATAGACAGAAATTTGAATAAACGTTCTCGAAGTCGTTAATTATTCATTGTGATCTTAAAAAAACGTTAAAACGTCAATGTTTGCAGCCTTCAAAGGAGAAAGATTAACGGTGATAGCGATTAATAAATCACGCAAGAATAAATTTTAAATTTATATTGGTCAGAAAGACAAGCATAATTCATTCTTTCAGAGCCTTTTTTGTTTACCCTGTTTATTTGCGTGATAAGAGACTACGCATATTTCATTTGTTAATGCGATTTAGAGGGGCATTCATTAATAAAGGAAAATTTCCTATTTAAAAAGTAAACGTGGATAAAATGACGCATTAGATAAAATTCTATTCGAGAGAATTTAGATTTTTAAATTAAATTCCAACGTGGGTTATTTGATTCCAAACTTTTGAAATTATTTTCGTTCAATTGAATCATTGCTGTTATGGTTTTAATAATAATTAAATTATAAATAAAGTTCGGCTAAAAATGCTTTAAAATGACTGAGGCATAATTAAAGCTTATGTATCAAAGCATATAGCACGATTTTAAAGAAGAATCTAAACTTTAAATATGTCTTATAAAGTAAAAATTAAGTAAATAAAAATTTCAATTTGATAAACTCAGGGCTATTTCGATATCTCTACAGTTTTTGTATTTGCAAAATGGAAGCTTTTATTTGCGCAGTATTTATTTTGTTCAACATGCTAACATGAACGTGAATGATCAACAATACCCTTTTTTTATAAAAAAAAATTAATAAGTTCTAAAACACACACTCACACACACACACACACACACTCCACACCATTAAATTCAGAAAAACGTTGTAAAAAGGTGAATCACTTATTGGCCTCCATAAAAGCTTTGTGGACTAAAGAGTTTTTTTTCCAACTTCATTTATCAACGGCTGAAATAATAAAAAAAAATTTGGTACTGATTTTAGATTCCCATTCTATGGACGATAGCAATGCGA
>BMAW01087077.1:94097-166362 GCA_019974015.1 Nephila pilipes
TGTGTTCATATGCATACAAATATGCGAAAAATGATAGTGAATTTTTTGATGGATCTAAAATATAAGCACTTTATGTTGAAAGTTAGAAATGAGAAGTCATAAATAATTCAAACTACTAGAAAACCAGAAAAATTTAAGAAAAAAAAGAACTTTTTTATTTTTGTAGAAAAGAAGACCCTGATTTATTTTTACTAGGTGTAATAATCGAGACAGTGTTTATTTGTGCATAAAGGAATGAAGAATGGCATTTAATTCATTACAAGTTTAAAGCTCATAATGAGTTTTCGAGTTTATATAAAACGAAATAAAATCATAAAATTTAAAAATTATATTTTAAACTAGTTCATGAAAATACTTAAACATGAGAACTTTTAAATGCTAAATATATTCAAAACTATCAGTTTAAACTATCTTTATAATACTTTTTTACATGTTCAATTATTTGCTTCGAATACATTAATATTGTTGATGTTTTCATAATATCCATCTGTTTGACAAATCACAATCATAACATTTAATAACACCATTATTGTTTTATTATCTGAGAAATCATCGTAACCTTACACGAAAACTATTTTTAATGTAGGTCTACGAAAATGACATATAGAAAAAATACTGTAATCTTCAAATGAAGTAAAAAGGTGTTCACTTGATGTTTTTCTTTTCTGTTAAAAGAATGATATAATAAGATTTTAAGGGTTTAGTTTGTTATAATTCCTTGAAAATTTGAATGAATATACTTTAGAAAAGGATTTTAATATTTTTTAACTTTGAAAAGTAATTCGATTATCAACAAATGATAATCGAATTAATGAATTCGATTATCATATATATAAATTTTAAATGAAATTTTAAGTAATAAAAAATTTAGTAAATAAATGCAAAGTTAAATTAAAAAAAACAACCTCAATTAATATACTTTTAGTGCAGCTTTCATACTTAATTTATTAATTTTTATACTTACTATTTATATATTATAAAGTTAAGTCATTCAGATTAATTTCAAATACATATATTTATACAAATCTCTCTAAGCTGGTTTTTAAATCATAAATGTTTATACTGAATTTAATTTAAAATCAATTAATAAAGAATAAGAATGAAACTGGAGAAATATAAGTTGTAGAATGAATAAATATGTATCCTCGAGATTCCAATTAAAATTAAACTGCGCATTAAAAACTAGTTTTATTCCTAAATAAATAACAAGAGTTTGAGTTTAAATTTTTGAAGCTAGTACTTTTTCTTTATTTAACATTTTTCTAATGAAATTAATATTTAGATTCTATAACATTAATAAGATAAAAAGAAATTTCCATAACTAGTTCTGTAATATAATTTATAAAATACATTACATAATTATCTCACTAATTCTGTATATTTCTTAAATAGTATTTATTTAAAGAAGAGTAAATAATGTTCTTTATGAGAAACTCTTATGTAGTATCGTGAATTAAAAATAAGACAGTATTCCTCATTATATAAGCTAATTGGGTTATTTTAGAATGAAGAAACAACAAATTGCAATAAAATGTACTTTTAGATAGATTATTAAATGTAAGTTCAAAAAATATCTCAATTTAATTATCTTTTTTAGTTTAAAATTATATCGAAAGAACTGAACATTAATTTCATTCATTTGCACACATATGTATGAAAAGAACAAAACCACATTAATAGAAATTAAATCGATTTGTAAATTAAATAGTTTTTAGACCATGTCGGATATTCATATATATATTTCAAAAATTAATTTAACTTTTATGAATTACTTTTGTAATATTAATTGATTAGATTATGAGGTATATGGAACAATAAAAGCTATAATCCCATTTTTTTTAAATTTAAAATTAACTTGATTGAAAGTTATTTTGTTCATTTGTCAATTTATACACATAAAAGCTTCGTTGATCAAATTATTGTTCAAACTTTTGTAGTGGGGCCAAAGTATTAATATCTGGGTTTTTACACATAAATAGAACATAATTCTACTTCTATTTCGTAGAAGCAGCTGTGAGCCATTCATCATGTTACTTGATGGACTGCATCAAAAATTTAAAAAAATCTGAAAGCTATTTTATAACTTACTTAATCGGTACTCTATTTCGTGATACACATCACGTAAATTGCTATAACCAGAATAAAACAAAATCTCGAACTTAAAGGTAAAGTGAAAACATGAAGGGATTTACGGTAGTTAAAAATTCAAGTAAAAAGTTTAATTTCACTGAGTTTGAATAATATTTTTTTCTAATAAATTATCAGGTCTTTTCAAATACGATGATAAATGAGCTCCCAAAATGTCTATTGCCAAATGATTCTGAAGAATGTATGTTATTCACCTGATTTTCATAATTTATCAACATACCCTTTTGAGTCTTCCTTATAAATTGGAACTGTATTAAAAGTAAAGGAATAAAGTATGCATAGAGTAGAATAAGAATGTCTGATAAAGTAAGTAAAGTATGTTTGATAAAATCTCAAGAAACTGAATGCAGGATTATTCAATTTTATTCAAAATATCTATCGTGCATTAGACATCAATCGAAATTTTGAAACATATTTTCTTTCAAGAAATAGGAGTAATTAATGAAAACATTATCCTTTTCAAATCTCGCAAGCTATGGTTTTAAGCATTGAAGTAATAATTTTTGGTGTAAAACTTTATGATAGAAATGTGCTTGAAGCGTTAACAATATTAAAGCAATATTCCTATAATTCTACGAAAAATTTGCAATACATTTAGAAATAATTATATTATATCTAAACTCAGAAAAGACAAATGGTAATGCTTTGTCGTATCTGGAGATCTTTTATGGACAAAATCTCTAACAGCTCGCTTAAGAAATAATAAATAAATAATTAATAACTAAAAATAATAACATGAGTAAATATTATAATTATTATTAATAATAAAGGGATGATTTTGTATAGGGGAGGACGGCGTAGTGCAAAACAGAAAATCTCCAGACGCGTAAAATGTTATAGGGTGTAAATATGGATGCTGATGGTGTTCACCTCGAAGCAAATTTTTCATAGTTCTCTTAAGATTTTTAGAATTCAAAACTGAAGCGAATTTTCGGTGCACTTTTGAGCATATCTCTTGAACGAAGAATCATGTTTTTTGCAGTATCTGAGTGATCGAAGTTGTTTTTCAAAAGTTGACTGACTTTGTTTCGGAAAAGTAAATTATTTAACCGATATTTGGCAAAAACAGAGCTGAAAACACATTATTCCTTATTTTTTTTTTTTTAATTTTTAAATCGTTCCATCCAAAATTCTGTCAGCAGAGATGAAAAACAATGTATGCATACGGTGTACGGAAATAACGTTTGTCTCCCTCTTAAAAAAAAAACTGCGAAAAATATCAAATAGTTTATTTTATATAAATTTTGAATTGCACAATCAAAGAGCAAGTTTAGATCTTCCGTTTCCGCTATGATCTCTGCTCCGCTAAGCAAAGCTCTCGCTTTTATTTCGTCACGTGATATCATGGGTTATCTTTATTCCCCACAATTTATTCTTTCTGGATGCTTTTGGAGATTGTTACATTTATGCATTAAGTTTGATCTGTGTAGTTTCCTCGAATGGGTCACAGCAAAAAATAATTATTGTAACTGTTAAATAGTCAATATTTAAAAACTTGTTTGATTTCTCTAAGTCAGATAGTTTATTTTTTTTACTTAATGTTGTAATATTTTTTTAAATTTAAGGCTTCCTTAATATGTTATTTATTTACCCCTTATTTATGACGATATTTTCTTAATTGTACTGTTCTTAATGCTGAGCGAGGGCTGTATGTTTCCTATGCTAAATTAGCTTATATATTATAGTAGTTTGTATGTTATCGATATAATATTACCGTGAGAGTATTTGTGACAGTATTGCATGCTGGTTGCTTAGAAATTTATATGGCTTATTTAGTTTCCAAAGCACAGAATTGTTGAGTTTTATTTTAAAAATTCATCCTAGAGAAGAAAGGGTTTCAAAAGAGCTTTAACACGAAAGCACAGATGAAGTAAGGTCAAAATGTGTTAGTTAATATTCATGTTTTTGATTATATATATTCTTCGTAAAATATTTATGTATACCAAGAAGTATAGAAAATATATTACATTCGGAATATTATATTGCTGTTTTTTTTTTTTTTTTTTTTAAAAAAAATTTAATACAATAATTTTTTTTTTTTTTTTTTTTTTTTGCTTCCAAAATTGCTGAGTAGTAACATTTAAATACAGGTATTTGAAATAAAATATTCAAGTTTAAATTTTATTTTGCATTGAGAAATGCATCGCAAAGCATATCTTGTTTTAATCTATGTTTTAATTGCTGTATTAGTCTGTTTGTCTACATGTATTTCTAATCAATGAATATCAAATCAATATATCTTAGCTCTTATTTACTCCAAATTTGGCGAAAAGATAGATTTTAATACGAGACAAATGACAGGAATAATGTAAATCTTTTTTTCGTACAATTAATTAAATTTCCTATTGGAAACGAATCATGTGAAATCTAATTTTGAAAAAAAAAAGGCCTTTATATTATGATTATTTTCACCAGTATTAAGTTTAATTTCTTAAAAAATGAGCTTATCGATAAAAATGTGTGCCTCGGTATTTTCTTTCCTCTACCCTTACATTAGAAACTATTTTTTTTCCTTTAGGAACCTCCGGAAGAACATTTCAGTATATTTTTTATGTAAAAGTAAAAGCTAAAAATATTTTATATCCCTTTGTTCTTAATAGATAAGCAGTTGCGTTTAAATATTTTTTGAAATACGCCTTTTAATTATGCTTAAAATTATACGTATATTTAAGTATCGCTTTTTCCAACTGTAGTAACTCGCAACGCACTATGTGAGAAGCGGGGTTTGACCTGCTTGAAATATGCAATAAGAATTAATATTTTTCTGTGAGGGAATCCTTTTAAAGTATTTTTAAGGTTGCCTAGAGTAGAAATTTTAACATTGTCCATTGGTTTTGCAATTTAGAGGTTTCTTCCTCTTATAGAGTTTTCACCCACTTTATTTTTACATTAAAATTTTTTTTCACACAAAAATTGTTGTGTAAACTTATCTTTCTTTTTATGTATGTACATATTTCTATGTCAATCAATTCTTTCCGTAAACATGACCATCTAAGATTTTTCTTATAACTTAAATTTTAAAAATATCGACAAATAATGGGAAATGCTGTGCATAATTTTACAGAAAATTATTTTGATAGTTTAATCTTTTTAAACATAAATACCTATTCTTGAACTTTTTGGATTATTATATAGGCACTAATTTTCATCAATTGAAAGTATCAGTTTCATTTACAATGTAATGATTATGTATACTCATTTCAACTCAAAATCTGCTTTATTTAAAGTTAAACTTTAAAAATGTTTTCGTGTATGTGACCTCACTAATAAATAAATAACGCGCTCGAAATTAGAAGTTGCTTAATCTCTCTTTCAACTATCTAAGTATAGAATTCATAAGTAAAAGCTTTAAAATTATTTATCTCAAAAGGAAGAAATATAACCACCGGGAACAGTCAGTTTAACTCCCAATGACCACTTCGGTTCGCGCACCGCATTTCGATGTTTAATATATGCAAATGGCGAAAACCAAATGTAGAGATTCCGGAAAAAGAAAAGAGAGCAGGCACATTAGAAAAAGCAATCACGAAGAAAGGGAATGTTCCAAACCAGCCAGCAGTTGCAGTAGCCTTCATTACCACCATAACTCAATGAAGCCGTCTCAGTGAGTTGGGTGCTATGATGGATTGGTAAGATGGAATCGCATGGATTGCTCGTCCATCACACAATTCAAGTTTTGGCGAACGGCAAATGGTGCAAAGGAAAATTTTTCTTCTTTTCTCCTCTTTTCGTTATCGTTTTCGGCCTGTTTCTCCTTTGTTGAAAACCTTCATCTTAGTTTACAGGCTCATTTATTTATTCGTGTCGGCGAGCCTTTTTTTTTAAAAAATGAACCAATCAACGCTGACTCTGCTCTGAATGGAGTTTTCGTTAGTTTTGTTCCTTTTTCGGTTTCTTTTAGTCGCTTAAATTTCGATTTATGGCCAGATTCTTTTGTTTAAGATTAGAGAGCGGTGAAAGGATCTGTACGGGGTTTTGATGCAGCTCATCAATTAATTATTTATCTGTTTCGTGGTTCAGGTTTGATAGCGGGCTTCGGTGTTGGGAAATGTTTGTAATAAATATCGGGTTTTATTTTAGTATTTTATAACCAATAAGTCAGGAAGAGTGAAATAAGATGTTAAGAAATTTATCTTGTTTTAAAATCACATTTTGTTTCCTATTTGTAAGTTCTAAAACAAGATTTGTTCGTGTTTTGAAATTCAAGAAGGTTAGAGTTTTCCTCGTTCCTTAAGAAAATAATTTAATTGATGAATGGTAATTGGTTAAAATAAATCAGATAAATGTATAATGATTTAACTGGGAAATTAACGGTAATGTATATATACATATATATACTAGCTGATACCCGCCCGCTTCACTGTTGAACATCTAAATTTAAAATTTTAAGAAATAGATTGTCTGTAATAATGGTTATCTACGACTTTCAGATATGTGAGAAAAATAAAACTTTTTAGTAAAAAGTCACCCCACATATATGTAATATGGATAAAATGCATTCCTCCGTATACATGTTACACCTAGTATTGACAAAGATGCGACCTTTTGTCAGAATATTCATCATGTGCTTAGCTTTCAAATGAAATACACTTGCAATAACATTGTGTCTATCATAAGATTTTTATCCTTGCCTCAAGACATCTATGATTTCTGACCATTTAGGATTGCAAGTGACTGCAACCCTTAAAAAAAGTCGTGCATGTCGGGACGTCCAAAATGTCTTACGTATGTCATAGTCTCTTGAGTTCGTTCATGCATGTAGCGAGGTTCTCCAGTAACCGAAGATTGTCTTGCGCGGGCGCTACTCCGTAAGAAGTCGCCATATTAGTATTTTTCAAAATCCCTCTAAGTTTCGAGGCTAAACTACACTTTCACCAACCGCGGGATTCCAA
Organism: Nephila pilipes; assembly: GCA_019974015.1. Lineage (NCBI taxonomy): Eukaryota > Metazoa > Arthropoda > Arachnida > Araneae > Nephilidae > Nephila > Nephila pilipes. The sequence goes on from BMAW01087077.1 coordinate 101,138, forward strand.
ACTGATTTATTTCTATCGCTATATGTACGTTTCCTATTTTCGACATGCACAAAATTTCACATAATTAGCCCCTTCTCCAAAATCTTGCCAATCCTCCATCAGCGCTTCAATATTAAATTATTTGGTATTTTTCCATTTCGTACGCATAAATCTCGCCAAGTTAACTTAATTGGTGGTAATATACAGTATACATATAAAAAAAATATATTCCGTTTGGCGTCGGTCATGTCATTTTTCAGTGATAAAGTCGCCAAAATTACATAACCGATGGATAAGAGTAGATTAACGAATGGAAATTACATTTTGGATGAGACTTCCGTAAAATCCGTTCTTAGTGAGCGTCTACATCGCAAAATGAGTAACTATACTAAATTTCAAGTCAATCGGTTGAATAGTTTTAGAGATTTCGTGATGAGTCAGTCAGTGGTATTTCGCTTATATATATATATATATATATATATATCTTTCGGTATGAAGATAAAGTAGTTTCAATTTTTTTGGTTTGAATTTAGTCTGTTGGATAGGTTCAGTAATTCGTAATCTTTCAAAAGTCTTTTCAGAAAATTCAAAATATGTTCTTTGCTGATGTCATTTTTCAAAAGCTTATAGAAAGAAGTTATGTTTCAAATTAAGTTTTATTTCTTCGTACACTATTTATTTGATATTTGTCATTATTAGAGAAATTCAAGCTGTAAAACTAAAAGTTATACGGGTGAAATAAACTTTAATAAATGGAACATTATATAATCTCTTTTATGATTTGTCGTTAAGACGATAGAATTTTTTAAAATAATATTTTGTCTTTTTGAAATGTTAAAATATTAATGCAGCTCCATATCTCAGTCTTACCTTTCACATTACGTTATTCCTTTTTTACTTTAAATTGATAAGGTGAATAAAAATTATTAATGCTTAAGTGAATAGGCTATTTAATGTTTAAATTGACTATAGAGTGTTGAAAATTTGATATTTGAACTTATTATAAGCTTTTGCGTGGTGAAGAGTAATGAAAATTATTTTATATGTTTAGACATAATTTTTAAAGGGACCAAATACATTATTTAAAAAGACGTTTGGAATTAACTAAACCGTACTTCATATTATATGTTAACCTTTTATAATTTTAACAATAAATGTTAATTATTATATCGTTACAGCCTATTAGAAGTGATACTAATAACGACAAACATTAGAAGTTTATGGATGTAATATATAATTTAGGTATATAAAAAATAGTTTTCTAAATGCGCCAAAGTTTTTAATCAATTTCTTCTACAGCGTGCTTATTTCCTTGGCTCGTGGCAGCGTTGTAACTTTGTCTACAGAGCAATCGTGTAGAAATCAGGTGATTATAAATTCTCCTTAGTTTTTCAAAATACAACTGGGAGGGGGGGGGACTACATTATGTTAAATCAAATAGACCTCAAAATTTTCGTGGTCGCGGTAACGAAGTGGTGATGGTCGTGGAATCACGACCGGTGCTGTTTTCGTTGAGTCGTGAGCCCATGTAGTGAGACTGATGTATGTTAAATCTGGTCGCGGTCCCAAGTCTTCCCAATGGCGCGGAGTGAAATTTGAAGAGATAAATGCCAGCTCAGGAGTCGTCCTCTTCACTGGACCGAGATTCAAAATAAAGGGGTCCATGGACGAAACCTTTGTGTTGCTTCTGAGTATGACAGTAATAAAGACAATCAAAAGAAATGATGGATAATGAGTTCTTAGAAGAAATGATGGATTAATGTCATTATAGACTTAACAGGAACAAATGTCTTAATCATAACGAGGGATCTTGGCTACGCTCCTCGCAATATTAAACCATAATCAGGTAAGTGGGTCATTTGAACTGATAATTAGCCCTTCTAACTTCCAACACAGTTGTTGTTGTCATGTTCAGTGACAAAGTAGAGTATACTTCAAATAGTCTCAAAGGCCCGAATGGCAGTAGCTGCCCTAACTAGTGTTTTAAGAAGGCGGATAAATTCCTGTGGAGATAAATAAATGTACGGAACTAATCCAAGTATAAAAAACTTCTGTAAAATGGTCGGATCGTAACAAATAAGGTCTGATGCCAATGGGGTATTCAGACAATTGATGTAGGTGTAGGTCCTCGTGTTGTCTGGTTGAATTTTCATTGTCTTGTAGTGGTTTATCCCGAGTCTTGCTATCGTAGATGCGATAGAACGGGAGTAGTTATAGGATTTAATTAGAATTTCTTCAGAGGTTGGCTGAAAAGTCTGACCTTAGCTAGCAGCGTTTGCATCAGCCAGAGAGATAATTGATGTCGAGTTCATTTTTTGTTTCTCCTTGGCTAGAAAGTCAGCACACATTGTGACAAGTGTAGTTGAATGGTGATGTTGAAATGTGTAGGGATTCATTGAAAGTCACATGAATTTCCTTTATTCTGGAATTGCTTAGGTAGTTTACATAAGGTGCGAGGGATGTTAGGTATACTTTTTTAATCGCCACTAGAGCAGATTTTGAGAAAATAAGCAATTCGTCATATGAATCCATAGCCGAATTCGTCCAGTTCGTGATGACATTAACCCTTTAACATACAATGACAAGTTGCGGTCATCATTCATTTCATTTGCCGCTGTAGACTTTGACTAGTTTAACTCGTCAAGAGCTGTATTCGGATACACGGACGCCATGCAGTATATTATTTGATTACCCAGTATCTACACTCATGAGGCAATTCAATACTGGTTTGTTTACAATGTTCAAGATGCCCCACTTTCTTTATACGAATAACAAAGCTACATCCACAAATTAGAAAATAAGAATGAAACATATTGAAAGCAGTAATTTCGTGTGGCGAATGCCATACTAGACAATATTTGAATTTAATAAAAAATATATATAATCCATGTGATTCCTTACGAAATGTTTCCAAAAAACAACTGCGTATTTTACATCCATATATTCCAAAATGCTTAGAAACGTTTTACACTTTAAAAAACAGCTAAATTATTATTTTATAATGTACGAGGTGTGGCTATTAAATACCGAGACTGACACTGTAAAACATTTTATTTTGATCTCATATACATATTTGCTTACTATCATCTTCAATATACTCTCATCTTCAATCCCTACTGGGATGTTGTACTTGGCTAGCAATATCTTGATGCACAATGTGGAATCAGTTGGCTCATTGTCTTGGTGGAAAATTTGCCGTACAGATCTTTGTAAATTCCTACAGTCTTAGTGTCTTGGTAATCATACGAATACTCAAACGATGGTCAGATCGAGCCAGATTACCGATTTTTTCGATATGATCATCCGTTTTTGAGGTGGATGGGCAATTCGGGCTTGAATCTTCCTCAACGTCTTCTCGGCCATCCTGAAAACTCTTAAATAAATGAAAAACACAATCTCGCGATAATATTCAATGTCATACACTTCTTTCAATAACTTATAAGTTTCAGTAGCGGATTTTCCAAGTTTCATGTGAAAATTTACAACAATTCGTTGTTCAATTATGATTTTTCCGGAGAAAAAGAAAAATACCTCAAATGCGAATGAAGGCTACAGATACACGGATTTGTTTACAGAAACGAGATGCACTGCATTCGAAAGAGAAGGCTTCATTCTAAACAGCTGCCGGTCACTGGCGTTTGGCGCATGCGTACTTCTTTTGTGTTATCCGTCAGTCGATATTTAACAGGCACACTTTATAATTTCGTCCGATCCTTCATAATCAGAAACCTTAATGTGAATTATTGGACATATTACGTATTCGAATTTTGCAGGAAATGTAATGCAAACTATTATCATTGCAACATAAACTTTTTTTAATGCAGAAATTATCTTTAATTCCTTTTAAATTCTTTAAAGAATCCGTTTTTCAGAGAAAACTATTATTTGCCGGATTAGATTATTAACGGCGAAAATTTCAAATAATCATACTTAAAAAATTTGATAAAAGTTATTTTAAGTAGTTTAACATTTATAAACAGTTGTTTTGAAATTCTCTAAATGTTCTGTTGATTTATGTTATGTTAGTATAAATTTAAATAAAATGGATTAAGCTTTGTCGAGTGATTCTGAAAAAGTACATGAAAAATGTCTAATTTAGGACAATTTTTTAACTAACGGAAAAACATGTTGTGAAATATGAAAGGACGCGTTACCTTACAAAATTAATTCTAGTTAAAGTGAAATATTTCTATTCTTAGAATTAAAGCTTGCTTATTTCAGGAAAAAATAATCAAATGGGATAAAAGCATTTTCATTTAATCTTGATTTATTTTGAAACTGAGACTTTCACAAATTCTAATATATTCTTCATATTCCTTATTTATTCCCTATATTTTCTTTACACCGTATTTTATTCTAAATTAAGTTAACTAGTTTACTATGTCTGGTGCAAAATATTAATTTAAAATCTTTGACTATTTATCAAACATTTTTAATTTTATAAAATAGAGTAGTTGTGTTTTAATGTGGTATCGATTGATAATGATATTAAACTACTTAAATATGACAATTTAATGATAATTAAGTATTGTGATAATTAAATCAAAATTATTTTAAAGCTTAGCGACATTAATTTTTCTAAAATCTCAATTTTCAGTTTATTTAAAAATGTGTAGAATTCAGTTAAATAGGAGATATATATCAGTGACTATGCATGTAATATTTATTTTAATTGCTGAAAATAGAATTTATTTAATCTTGATTAGCATTTGAAATCGGATTTTAGTTTTGTATTCTGAAAGGCAATTACTTTTACACAGCAAACTCCTACCATAAGCCTAATTGGATGTGATTGTGTTCATGTTTTCGCATATTAATAATAAATAATTATCTTAAAACCTAATTAAATAGGTTTGATCTCTATTAAAAAATATTAACAAATACATCAAAACATTGCGATAATAAAATTTATTCGCTTTATCAAGGACTTTTTTAGTCTTTTTAGCTTCCTCGATTTATTGATACTGAAGCTTTTTGGGTTTTGTCCTCGTGAATAATGGTTAGAGATAAAGAGGAATATTCTGACATTTCGTTTCATTTACTTAAAATATTCTATGGATTTTTTTTAGTCTTATGTGATAAAACGACTTATAAAAATATACTGATTTAAGATGTTTAAAAACGATAAATTGGAGATAAAATTTTACATTAACGTCAAATATAATCACTACTTTCTCAAAACAATCAAGAAAAAGTAAAAGCATGGGGAGTTCATAAACTACTAAAAAAGACACAATTATAAAGTATTATAAGTATTTGTGAAAGAGTATTATTATAATTTTTTTTATAAAAAAAAAGTATTTCTTTAAAAATTTCTGAAAGCTTTTTCAGAAAAGAATTGATTACATTTCCAAGCGTATCTCCAATCCAAAAAGTAATGAGTTCCCCTTTGATTTTTTTTTTCGAACCAGAACCTTCAATTGCAAATGGTTGACAATACAACCAACCGCAATTATGTAGCAAATAATTGCTCCTCATTACTAAGATTTAGGGGGAGAAATAATGTTCATAATACTTTTAACAAATGCTTGCAAATAACGGAAAAGAAAAAAAAAAATAAGAATCGTTAAATGAACAATTAAAATATTTTGAGGCTGGCTTACCTTGCTTTTTAATGAATGACTTCCATGCAATATCAACGTTAGGAAGAAATCATTTAATAAAATATGCAAGGGTCGAAAATGTTTTTACATTTCCGTGGAATTTTGAGACTAATGAAGAAAAATTAGATTCAGGATTTGTAGATACTGTATTTTAATGAATGCGAAGGTTGCATCATTTGGTTGTAATTTGGAAGAAAAATAAAAAATGGGGAACATTTCTTTATTGTCGATTTGAGATGGCAATCTGTTTAATTTTAAGTGATCGGTTAATCTTTGGTAATCTTCAAGAGAATATGAGAAATGATACTCAGCTTGTTATGCTGAATAATGAAGATTCATTTTAATGAAGATAGCTAACCAATTTTATTTCATATTTTGCATTAGTACGAGTAAAGCTTTAATGAAGTCTTTTCTTAAATTGAAAGTGTGATACGTACTTATCTCGAAAAATTGCTACTCAGATATGATTAAAAATAAAAATTTTTCAATAACTATTTTCAAAGATTACTTCAGAGTTCTGATAAATTTAAAAACAAAAGATAATATTTCCTTCGAGAAATGCTTATCATGTAATAAAACCCGAATCTTATTCAGGTTTTGTACGAATAAGCGTAATTAGGACTAATTTTCGAAAACCAGTTTTATTTTTAAATGTACAATATTGATCTGGTAAAACGCTTGTTTACAGGCCGGAAGTTCCCGGGTTTAAGATCTAATGATGACAACTTTAAAATTCCTCTGGGAATAACTTCTACGGCCCCCCATAATATTCTTTACTTTACTAAAGCAGTATTCTCTGGAATATTCTATTGTAATACATAAATCTAAGTATTTTCGGTCTGAGGGAGTTCTCAGTCAAGTATAATAGGTGCTCGTAATCAGTTAATAAATCACATTTCTGAGGTATCTATTGTGTATTCGATTCAAAAACTGCTCGATAATATTCTACATTTATATGCAATGATCTATATATCAATCATGTTATTTATTTTAATCATAGATTTATTTATAATTCGTCTACTTTATTTCTTTTGTGTATTTGTTTATATTCAACTGTATATTGGTGTTATCATTCCAATATTTAATATATTTGTAACACATTTCAAAGATCATACAAGGTGTGGCTGTTAAATAACGAGACTGGCGCTGCTAAAGAAGAATTGCGCATACACCAAGCACCAGCGACCGACAGTTGTTCAGCGTGAAGCCTTCTCTTTCGAATGCAGTGCCTCTTGTTTCAGTAAGAAAATCCGTATACTTGTAGCCTACGTTCGAAATTGAATTTTTTTTTTCTTTCGCCGGAAAAATGATAAGTAAGCAGTGAATTGTGTACTTTCACAAGAAACTTGGAAAATCCGCTACTGAAACTTATAAGTTATTGAAAGAAGAGTATGGACAATGAATGTTTATCTCGTGCACGTGTTTTATGGTGGTTTAAGCGTTTTCAAAATGGCCGAGAAGACGTTGAAGAGGATTCATGGCCGGGTCACCCTCCTGCGTCAAAAACAAGTAACGTTATCGAAGAAGTCGGTACTCAGGTTCGATCTGACCGTCAATTACGTATTCGTGTGATTGCTAAGACTGTAGGAATTGAAAAAGAATCCGAACTACAAAAATTTCCACCAAGGAAATGCTCTGGCTCATTCCACATAGTCTGCCAAGAGCTTTCTAGCCAAGTACAGCATCCCAGTCTTAGACCAACTGCTTTATTTGCCGGATCTTGCGGCATGCGACTTCTATCTGTTTCCTAAGGGGAAATCTGCATTAAAAGGAATGGGACTTGAGTCCATTGAGGCCGTGAAAGACAAAGCAGCACACGTTCTGAAGGAATTGACAAAAAAAAAGTCTTCGCACACTGTTTCGAACAATAGCAGATTGGGATGGTGCGTTGTAGAGATACATGAGGAGTGTATATTGAAGGTGATACTAATTAAATATGTATATGACATCAAAATAAAATGTTTTGCACTTCCAGTCTCTTTATATAATAGCTACACCTCGTATGTGTGTACACACTTATCAAAATGTTAATTTTTTTCAATAATATATATTCTTTTTCGTCATTTTTTGACTCACATCTTAAAAGAGCTAACAGAAGAAGACTGCCTGCACTGTTTCGAACCATTGAAGATTTGCATGCAGCCTTGTAGGGATATAGGAGGGATTTATATGGCTGGAGATAATAAGCCAATATGAACGAACTCAAAATAAAATGTTTCACAGCGTCAGTCTCATTTAATAGCCTCACCTTGTATTGAATTGTTTTGTTTATTTGCTTCTAATGAGTTTAAAGTAACAACGTCTTTTATGACGTAGGTTGCATTATAAATTCGATCTCTACATTATTAGTATCCAACTACGTTTGAAGCAACCTTTTAGTAAAAAGGTTGCTTCAAAGGTAAATGAAATGACTCTCATTTTTATTCAGATTATGTATAGAATTAAGAAAAATGGAAGAAAATGAAAACATTAATTAAATAAAGTTTAATAAATTAAGGGATTTAATGAGAAATTTGGTGAAATTTGAAACAAACGCAAAACACTGAATACAAAATTCTGTTATATTAATTTAAATTTTTGTATCACAAATTCGGCATTGGTAAAGACAATAAACTAATATCTAAAAATATATTTAAATGTAAAAATGTTCGTGTTCATCGTGATATTTTCAGTTCACTTCTTATCGAATTTACCAATGTCATTACGCAAAAACACATTTAAATTAAAAAGTATCGGCTTTAAAGCTTAATCTTTAGTTCATAATCCATACTATAATGAAATTAATAAACAGTTCAAATTTTATACAGATATATTTTGTAAATTCATTTTTTAACCAAGCAATATTTTTAAAAAATCTCATTTTCCAATAAATATGTTTCGGAAAGCCAATGAACTGGGCTTTAAAATGGTGCAATAAAATATAGCGTTTGATTTAAAATCCTGTTTTGAACGTAGTCGGTCACCTTATGTGGCGAAAATGCTTGAAGTTCGGCGAAATCTTCATAGCGTATATACACGCACACACACAGGGATATATATATCTGTACCTCTTTTCATGAAATAGCTCAATTTTCTAAATTCAGCTAGACACTTTTAAATTGCCATAAAGAATAACTAGTAATACACTTAGAGAATTAAAAAGCATTTGCAAAGAACATTTTTGATTTAAAAAGTCATGACTATTAAAACAATAATTCGGCGAGAATACCTATTTTAAAGTCTTAACATTCCAATTTATATAAAATTATTAAAATTCTATTCTGAAATATTTGTCTGATGTAGCTTTTTGTATCTTTTGTGTCCCACATCATCAAATTGAGAAAAAATATGGAAAATTTTTCGCTCTCATTTGAGAAAAATTGTCTGAGAAAAAAGAAAAATAATAATAATCAGTTTTGTTAATTTAATTTTTTAATGTTTTATCATTTTTTCTTCCTATCAGTCCGAGGAAAAGCCGAATTACTCAGAATGAATATTAATTAGCGTAAAGTAAGCGTACTTCCGAGCCCTAGGGGATCAAAGAAGCAATTGCTATCAAGAAAGGAAAATACCTCCTTCAAGTTCCTGATGTATTTTGAATTTCACAACAAAACTTTAAAAATGAAAAAGGTTGCCAATGTTAACGAGAAAAAAAAAAATAAAAACAGACGAAAATGCAATAAAACCAATTATTAAAATAAATTTTAAAATAAGAGCAAACAATCAATTATTAAATTAAACTTTAAAATAAGAGCAAGCAATCAATTATTAAATTAAATTTTAAAATAAGAGCAAACAATAAATTATTAAATTTACAATAATATTCTGTTACAAAATTAAAATAAAAGCAGATAGTAAAATATTAAATAAAATATATATTAACAATGTAAATATACCTTTAATAAACTGAATATAATTATTATAATCATAATGCATTATAATATAAATCTTTTGAATTTATATCATGCATCCTTTTATTTATGCTTACGCATTTTTGTTGACGCCATTTTCTCAACGCAACGTGTGAGCACATGTTAAAAAAAAACTTAAAATATAAATTCTGAAGCCGATGAATTTTTTGAATAAACTATGTAATTACAAATAGCAACATATGACTTAAATATTAAAAATATTTCTACGCTAAATGCTTTGAGAAACAGAGTTTTATTTGATATCACCTTAAAGATTCGGTAAAAAAGAAATAAAATTTCAAAAACTTGAAAATGAATTCCATCAAACCAGAATTGAAAAACTGAACCGAAAAAAGTCAATTACTGATACAGATTTTTTCGGATCCTTAATTCAGTTTCTAAATAGAAAGTTCTAATGTGATTCTGTTTTTTTTTCTCGGTATGAAAAAAAAAAAAAGAAAAGAAAAGTAGGTTTAATTTTGTCACGATTTTATAAAAAAAATTTTCACCCTGTTTCATATTTCACGATAAGTACGAAATCTCCAAGAGAGAGACGACTAAAATGTTCTCTAGAGAGAAAATTCCCTTTAGGGATTATACTAAGGGAAACATCATTTGCCAAAGGAAAATTAGATTTGTATCGAAGAAGAAGAGAATTATTTCTTCAATAGATGGCGCTATAAACCGACAGATTTTTGGTTAATAAATTAGGGAATAGATTCTTCTCGTAATGTCCCTAAGCTCCAGTGTTAACTAAACTGTGAAACAATTGTGTAAGAATTGCATTTGTTATCACTGAGTTGGGAATTTGTCGATGTTCAACAATTCCAATGAGTGAAAGGCGAAAACAAAGAACATCGCTCTTTCACGGTGAATTAGAAACTAAGTATTTACTTCGCCAGCATGCGACAAAGTTTTGTTGTTTCAATAGCGTGAAAGCCAAAGGATGCTTTTATGATTCTTTATATTTTAAATGACTCATAAAATACAAAGCCTTTTGATACTGATTTCGGAAAAATTGAATAATTCCTTGAGATAACACGTTTGGCTTTATTTAAAAAGTTATTGTATTTTCAGCAATCCAATTTCTATTTATAATTTAAAGCAATATAAGTTATTACTTTAAATTAAAATGCGCATTTTTATAATAAAGTAATTATTCTTTATTATAAAATATACATTCTTTTTAGAGAGAATATATATTTCATACTAAAGGGTATATACTTTACCTTATAATAAAGTACACATTCTTTCTATTTCTACGATAAAATAATTCGAATATTTTGAAATTATTTAAAATATCATGAGTTTTTTTCATTTAACTTTTTTGAAAAAAGGAAATGAACCAGACACTAATTTTTTTTAGTATGTATGTATTATCCTTTTTGAAATTATAACAATTAAAAATATTTGCAGTAATTTTTATGTCTTCAATATTGTTGCGAATTTGGTTCAGTTCTTTTCAAAATAGAATTCGAATATTTTACACAGAAACTTTTTTTGTGTCTACAAAATTTTCATAAAATTAGATTTTTCAGTCTTTTACTGTGACTTATTATTTTTTTTCTAATGCAATTCAGTATATAATGACTATAGTTGTAATAATTATTTCCAAAAGCTTTTTTCTGTGACTGCCAAACTTCGAGACTAAAATTTTTCAAAAAACTATTTTTTGTACATTTTTTTATGTTTTTAGTAGAAATAGTACTTCAAAATTTGAAATTTTTTTTTTTTTTAAATAAATATTGTACTTTTTGATAAATTGGTCATTTTCAAGGAAATTTCAGTATATTTTGACTGAAACGGCTAACACCATATTAAAATTTCTAATTTAGCTATATCGCTTTCCCTTCCACACAAAATATAAATAACAATTTTATTCAAAATGAACCAAACTCTAAGTGAAAGAATAAAAGTTAAAAAAATTTACAGGTAATTTCACCTTTTAACATGGACATTTCTGCAATTTTTTCAATTTCATCTTTATAAAAACAATCCTAAATAAAAATACATTCACCTTTCATCAAAGATTTTGGTCCATTTAATTAAGAATAATATATAAAATATTCTCAAAAAATTTCATGACATTATCTCGATTTTTTCTTCAGATATCATGTAAATGGTTTCAAATTTGCTTCAAAAACACAATTTTGAGAAAAATACATTTAACGTTTTATGTTGCAGTGAAAAGCTACTTACCCTTATCAAAATAATCTAAAATTCCCCGGGCTGATATGTCAGTCCTTCTTTTTTTTTTTTACTGCAAAACTTTTATTTTTCTCCAAGCACGTGCTTTTTTTCTTTGTAATTTTACAAGGTGTAAAGAATGTCTTTTTCCATCGGTGAAACGTCGAAAATCATATTGCTTTGAAATATAGAGCATAACTACCGACATTTAACTGCAATTTATTCATTACCTCAGTGAAACCACTGGCACCTTCATTAAACTGAAGAACAGCTATGTTAGCACCTAATTGCAAAGTTTGCAATTCCGTAAAATGTTGTTTTGGAATAATATTCGAAAGAACACCGCTGAAACTTTCATGGGCATTTTGTGTCATGCCATGCAAACGCATTTTAATAGGTTTTGATCGCATAATTTCATATAAGTTGGTTTAATTAAATTTATAATATTTTGTGAAAGTCCAATGGATTTATCAGGTAATGTTTTACCTTGTGCTTTTGCTTGCTGAAATTTACTCCAGCTGTCTTTTCCTTGTGGACACTGACCATGCATAGGAAACTCTTCACTGGAACAGCAGTGGTAAAAAGCAGCAATAACTGCTCTTTGCATGCTTTCTAAATTGTTTATGTTACTGCGAATAGCAATTCCATAATAATTCTGCAGCTTGTCTATAAAACTATCGGTTAATTTTCCTCTTCCTCCAATCCCTTTCTTAGACTTTTTTTAATTTCCGTAGATGACTCCCAACTCTCTTCTGAACATGGCCAATATATTCAAATTTACTGACTGTATTTGGGCTATGCATATTTTTAATGGACTCATATCCTTTTGAATCGCCGCCTCCAAAATAATCCCTGTATTGTAATTTCCGTAAATTTTCCGATCGCTCAAATATACGATGCACTCCAACTGTCTCCATGCTAGAAGCAGAACCCTTATGATTGCGACAAACATGTGAACCGGGAACAGCACTTGGAGTATTTGATATTTTATTGCATATTCTACAGTGATGTGACATCATTTCGACGTCCAACACCTTTTCAGTATCAATGGATATGCAACTAACACAACCATTGTGAGATAAGCAGCCCCGTTTCTGCCAAGTCCCATCCATTGACACTCCTCAGCAACTTATATCTGTTAATGCTTTTCCTTTTCGAATTTCACCTCCTGCATTGAGCATTATTTTTTTAGCAGCCTCAGATGCAGCGCGTAGAATTTTTAACTTGATTTCTAAAAGCTCTTTTGGACAGAAAAGGCAAGTCTCACATGCTAAACAATTTATTTCCCGCTGTATAGCCCTTCCCGATGAGTCTTAATGCATAAACAACAAGAGTATTTAAGTTAAATGCATTATTAATCTTTTCAGATGACACAAATACCTTAATAAAATCACAGTTAATACATTTTACATAAGAATTTGAGAATATGCCAAATCTTGAATCCTCTGTCAATCCGAGGTTATCATGGAAACAAACAGGGCAACACAATACTGCAAATATAGATATTAATGTTCTAATATCATATATACGATGACCAAATAGTTCACTGGAACCTTCAGAGTATCTGTTATCAGAAAAGGTTTACTTCAGGACCTCAAGTTTTGAAGTACTAGCTGTTTTCTGCTCATCATTACTTGCAGTAGAAACTTCATTTTCAGGTTGAGCATTGTTTAGTATCGGTTTTAGTTCTGATTTCTTGAAAATTTTCGTTTCCTTAGGCGGTAATTTTTGCAGTGTCCTATATTTATAATACTTTGAATCGCTTTTAAGCAAAATTGCAATGCAAAATATAAATTATTTCTGAAAAAAAAAAAAAGATCAAAAATACAAAAACAAAACATACATTCGAATGTAAACAGAAGCTATTTGTTACCAATTCTTGGCAACAAATCATTAAACTAAACTGTACAGTAGTGGCTAAAACACTAGAAAAAATATTAAAATATTATTTATAAACGAAAAGAAAAAGGAAAATGTAGAAATCGAGTAAAAAATTGCAATTATGTACAACTTCCGGTAACACAATGCTACTTCCGGTTCTCTTTTGCAACCGACGATGTTTTTTAAAATTGTTATATCTTTATTTCTATCTCACGTAAATTAAAAAGGAAAACATATTTGAGAAGAGAAATGTTGAAATTAAAAGATTATTAAAGAAAACAAATTGACCCATGTGGTCAAAAACTGACATTTTGTACGTAGGCAGTCACCTTAAATATAACCTTGACAAGTAATAGACAGTGAATAATGGATCAGTGAAAATAATTTAATGTCTTTCACTGCTTTTAAAAAGTATTTGAGCGATCGCATTAGAACTGAGTTGAATTTCGATGAAAGAAATAAAAAGAAGATAAATTTTTCAAAATTATAGTGAAATACAATTATACGTTATTAAAATAGAGTACTTATAATGTTTGTCTGGGACACAACTAATTTAAGAACATTTAAAGGGAATTTCTTTCTCCTTTACGAGGTGTGGCTGAGACTGACGCTGCTATAAAAGAAATAAGCATGTACCAAACACCAGGGACCAAACAGCTGCTTAGCGTGAAGCCTTCTCTTTCGAATGCAGTGCCTCTCATTTCTGTAAAAACATCCGTATAGCCGTAGCCTTCGTTCATATTGGAGTTAAGCTTCTGTTTCGATTGAAAAACTGTAAGTGCATCACAAATATTCTTATTTTGCAACATAAAAATTCCAATTGTTTGATTTGGATAAAACATTACCTCAGTAACAAACATTGGATTATTGTGTATCCAAATTGAAAAAGCAATTTGGTGTAAAATATAATTCTGTACAGAAATCTGAGGAAATCTTAGGATTATTTCTCTCCTAGCATTTAATTAATTGTATATTTCGGAGACGATAATAATTACCTAGTAAATCACATAAAAATGGTGTTTAATATTAATGTTTAATGTATTAAACTAAATGAAAATTATTAATTGTTGTTAAAGATGGTTAATACACATAAAGCTTTCAATTTTGAGTTGTTTTGCCAATACTGTTTTGTGTATTAAATTGTGTTAGTTATTTCCCTCGAAAATTCGTTAATGTCTATAATATTAATGAATTAAATTTCTGGTTTATTTCTTTCAAAAACACTCCTACAAAAATAACAATTTTAGAGAAAATAAATCAGTTCGCTTATTCCTTAAATTAGTAGCAAAAATATATAAGCTATGAAGTAATATTATGAATAGAAATAAATATTTCTGCGCTATTTTTAAAATTAAACATATAACTAAAGCACTCTAAATTATTTCTAATCTAAGTGAAAAGAAAAATATTTTTCTCTTTCTCAACTCCCATTTCTTATACAATATCAAATATACTGTCAATAGAATGTTAAGAAACTTTCACTCACTTCTGAAATGCCTATGAACGGAAACTAAATGACTCAATTTATCTTCTGTTTTCGGATCAAACTTTCTCTTTCCATATTGTTTCGTAATGAAAAAAATAAAACTTGCAAGTGGAGCCCTAACTTGCAAATTTATGATGCTAATTAACATCATTAGATTGCTTATGGCTTGTTACCTTTTATCAGGGCAACGTCTAAAACTATTGGAGTAGCTAATCACTTAGACACAATAGCATTAGTCAAAGGTTTAATTACTTATTTGAAGTGAATATAATGGTATGAGTTATATATTAATCATCATACAAGTCGAAACTTTGTATGCATAATATACATGCTTTGGGACAATTTATTATAAATATTAATTCATACAGAACTTTTGGTTAAATATTTATACTTTGATGTAGGAAAAATATTTTATCTTTCGCACTTTAATAGCTTGTAATTTTCAAAATAATTTGCTATAATACTTTTAAAATCTATGTTATTTACATTAGAAAAACTATATAGTATGCAAATATCAATGCAAAAATTGATTTTTTAATAATATAATTAATCGTAACTACTTTTTGTTAATGTAATTAAAAATAATATGATCTTAAAAATTTATGATTTAAATTTTTTTTTTTAAAGTCCTTTGTCATAATGTAATAAGTTTATTTATTAGAAACAAAACATTATATTTACGCGTTCATGAGGAGTTAATTGTTCATTTGTATTTCATTCATTAATATTTAATGTGTTTAACATAATAAATTACACTTTTTATGATTTTAGGTGAATTATTTGTATTTGTAATTTGTATCAAAAATTGAAAATTTTTCGCATCGAACTGTAGGCATTTAAGAACAGTTTTCGAGGGTGATAAAAATCCCGTGAATTTGGAAGATAGAGAAATGTAATTCAGGAGCATTTATAACTGTCAGTCGCAATTAATATATGTATATATAATAAAAGAAAAGATGTTTATGTTCATTTCTTGAAAAAAAAATTGCTCAATTGCTGTAAATGTTTTTATTATGTCTAAATAAACATATAAAAGTGCATATTTTCAATAACTCTTATTAACAGCTCTTCAAGTATCAATAATATTTTCAGTAAAAACAAAAATATAATTAAAATAGTTTCACTAACATACGGACAAAGAACTTAGGAGTCAAGTGCGTGTTTGGGGGGATTCAGATGTATGAGAAATAAATTGAACGTAAGAAAATTGTGAATTGTTTTGAACATTTAAGGTACATTCACCTAATTGGTCATTACTCTTATCTCAGAAGGTAGCTTAAAATTAAACCTGTCATTCAAACATTTTTCTTATTTGATAAAACTGATATGTGAGATTTTCTTCAGTTTCATAAATGTTTGAATTGAGCAATTTTATCAAAATTATTTTTCTAACAGAATATAAAGGAAGAGCTATTTTTCGCATTATGAATATTTCTCTGACGCAAATATGGTAATCAAATTGACGGAAAGACATAACAGCCTTTATTTATCTAAATAAACTGACTATTTTGTTCTACAGTTGATTATTAATCGACTGTATATGTGCAAATGTACTATAATTTTACTCTTTTTTTTTCCTTTATGATTATCGTGTCTATGAAAAATTACAGAAAGTGACAGAATTTTTATAAAAATCTTGGAATCAACCTTTCATTGCAATTATTTATAACTTATTCTTATATTTTGTTCGGAATAACAAGAACGTCGTAAACATAAATTGAAGAAAATATATTTTAATTTTTCAAGAATTCTTAAAAAAGCCTATCAACTAAATTGAGTGAACTGAACACAGCAGGCATAGCTCGACACCAATTAAAGAACTCCTTATAATTTTCCGAAATCCTTTATAAAATCACATGTACCATTCTTCGCTTGGGTCGCGACACCAACTTTCCTTTGATCTTCTCTTGTTGCAGTAATAGGAAGACTGATATCCTGATCAACTGAGAGCAGCAGATTTCAAGAAGGAGGGCTGCATGCCCCTCGTGCACCACGTCACTTCAATAAAAAAATTTAATTGGGCATTCACATGTGTTAATTGAAGCGCAAGTGAATGGAGGTCTTTATAGATGAGTCTAAAATTTGTTTGACAAGTAACTCAAGAAGATTGTTGGTTCAGCAAGAGCAAGAAACCTGCCATTATCTCGATCATATTTGTGAAAGAGATAAGTTTGGTTTATTCAGAGTATTTGGGCCGGTATGCCTTTGGATAATCGTACTAATATTGTCCCAAGGGAAACCATTAACATTCAGTTATATAGACATAACACTTTTGCTTCAAGTACTCAGGTGCAGTAAGGGACTCCTTCATCCTACAAGATGATAATACTAGACTTGACAGAACCGGTTGATGGAGAATTACATTCTTAAGAAACATTAATTCATAAGAATTACATTTTCCGTACTTGAACCCGACTGAACATATTTAGAATGTTCTAGGGAGATGTATTACTGCCCTGACACTCGCTAAAAATCTTCATTTTTCCAACTGCCTTGATGTAACAATGGAGTTTGAGTCCAAAAAAAAGTAAATGCCATCACTTTGAGCATATAATAACTCTGTCGTGCCCGAACAATTATTAAAGGAGATTTCTCACCATATTTAAGCTAATCGCACATTGAACTGAAATGCGATGCTTTTTGGTATGTTTTCAATTTTCATATTTTCAAGACAGAAAATCAGATTTTTGTTTTTATTTTAATGTCTGATTTAAGAAGCATTGTTTTATCATTATTTCAGTAAAATTTCATTAAATTTCAATTAATAGAATGTTTACAATCACAGTTTTTCTGATTTTTAAAAATTTTAAAACCCAGTTATATCACAAGACTACAGCTACGCTTAAAAATTTTGTTGTTCCTAAAAGCTTATTTTTATTTCTTCTTCATTAAAATCATTCTTGGCTTGTATTGTGTTAATGCAAAGTGCATATAAACTTTCCCATATGAATGCTATTAATGTAATTCACAACTGATTATAATAATAGATTTTTTTAAAAAAATAGTTTACCCATTTGCTAACATTCTAAAAAAAAAGGAAATACTCATTTTAAATATATCTAACAGAAAAAAGTTGTTTGATTGTTGTATTATAAAATTTTAAATGACCTAAAGTGCACTTCCATTTATTCTTTTAGAGACATTTACACTATAGATCGAAAGCTGTCTAAAAGCTTCACCTATCCCAATATTTAGTAAAATTTGTGCGCAAATTCTTTAGTGTATTTTAGTGTTTTTTTTTTAAGTGTAGAGAACTTTGCATTGAATAAAAAATGGGAAAGAGAAAATTATATATATTGTTACGAACTTGAGTTGATGCTTCCCTGCAACGCCTCTCTCGTAACGAAAAAGATAGATGAACAGAGATATTACTGTTCAGCAAAAAAAGAGTTTAAGCAACTGATCCCTTCACCTTGGAGACGAATTTGGCGATTCTGGCGACAAAAGGAAAGATCTCGAAGGTACAAGAATCTAGACGAAAAATCGCTCGGGAAGAAAGTTACTTACTTTTCGTGAATTTTTCTATGTGACGTCATGCTTGATCGGAAAGGTGTCAATGAGCCAAGAGCAACAGTCGGAAGAGCTAGTCTGTGGAGGAATCGTTCTGCGTGCGGAATCTATTTGTCTGTGGAGTGTGATTTGTAGACCGATCGGAGAAGCGTGGCAGAGTGAATTTGCTGGAAATTCGGCCTGAATTTAGGGGAACTATTTGGAGAGTCTGTCTTTGGAGACACTGTTAATGAGATCGATCGAGGGATCGACTTAACGCTGTCGGCACTTGAAGTGAGGTGAGCCGGATGAATTTGCGAAGAAGCAACAAGTGTCTGCTGGGAATCATCGGAGCCTGCCCTGGAAATGCAGAATATTACTACGGTGGCTATCCGCAGAGAGGAGAGATAAGCTGGCGAGATTATCTTTGCTGTGTAATAACTGCGACTGTACTTAATGTGTGTTCTGTTCCTGTATCTGTGTCGTTGAATTGTGCAAGTGATTTGTATGTTATTGTCCTGTGTGATGTCATGAAGAATTACGAATAAATCGTCATTTGTCGTTATCCACCGAGTTGGACTTGATTTTTATTCCACGAACTCTCCCACACGAAAAATAGTTTCCGTAACACTATGTTTAGGTAACATGATCCAAAAATATTAAAATGTACCATGCTTCCTTCTTTGATAATATTTATACTATTCGAAAATTGATTAAATTTGTCACTGTAAAATGTATTTTACTACTGAAAATAAAATATAGAAGAGGAAGTGTGTTGAGATTCTTAGAAATTTATAAAGCAATCAATGTACTTGAAAGTGTGTAATTTATCATACTAAAAAGACTGCTTAACCTTACCCATTACTAGTGTGATTTAGCATGGATAGCTAAAAATGTCGATCCACATACGCATCAATGATACCTTTATGACTATTTCATTGATTAATAGTTAACGTACTTGCTTAAGTTGTCTTATCTATCAAGTAAGGAAATTCGTTTAAAATATTTTTAAAAATAAGACACATCGCTTTTTGTACTTTTTCTCTCTACTTTTTTTACGGTTTTCATTTCGAACTGTTCGAAATTGGCACAAAAAAGACTTAATTTAAATTAAAAAATACCGATAAACTATAGTAAAAGATTGCACAATCCACAGCATACATACATAAAAGTTTTGAAATAAAGCAAAACAAATTAAAATTATTCATACTATACAGTTTAAAAAATAAACTTAAACCTCTCGTCTACCCGCCATTTTGATTTCGAAAACGTAATGTTATTACTATGGAATTTTGAATTTAATTCTCACATCTTTATTATTTGATCTATTTGAATGCAATAAAGTGCATTTGAAAGAGCAAAAAATAATCAATGCTTCTGTGGAAATTACTTTTCCCCTAAGATTTTTAAAAATATTTTCATTCTTATTTTAATGATTCGTTTTTGATTTTTCCGGTCTTTAAAGAATATTTTCAAATTTTTTGGAGGAAAAAAGTGGTTCAACAGAAGCATTCATTACTTTTCTCTCTTTCAGATGCACTTTATTGCATTTAAATAGATCAAATAGTAAAGATATGAAAATAAAAGTCGAGATTCCATAGGATTAACATTAAGCTGATGAAATCAAAATAGCGGGTAGATGGGAGCCTTAAGTACATTTATCGAATAAAAAACAATAAGTGATCGACAATATGCAGATAATTCAGTGATATTTTACACATCTAAAGGTTTTTAAAAACACATTTAACTACTACTTTACAATTCTTTTTAAAGTTGTAGAATTTTATTTGCGTCAAATAGTTTCTGTTAAGGCTGCTTTAGTACGACTTTTCTCCTACTCGTAAACTGTCTCCTATTTCAAATGCGCTGATAGAGATAATAGGAACAAAAGGGTGTCGTATTCAAACACACCAAACGATAAGGGAAAAAAAGACACCAAATTAAAATGAAAAGGCAGATGTTTATATTCTCCCGCTGATTTTTATCTTTCTAAATTATGCCGTGCGCCTTAATGTACAGTTGTGAGGTTTAATGGTGATTGCAGTTAACTGGCTGATTCAGTGATTTTAAATTTCTTTTTTGTTGCCAGCTTAATAAGAAAGTAGTAATTTTGATAGAAATTAAGAGGGAATTAACTGCTTTGGGTAGAAACTGGATCTGTATTATTTTTCAGTAATAAATAGTAATACTGAAGTTGGAAGTAAGTTTTTTTTTAGTTAGGAGAACGATTTTCTTAGTTTATGAGAACTAGATTTAAAATTTCAATTATTTCACTAATTAAGATAAGAATTTCCTTTTCTGTTTATCGTGGAAGGTGCTTTTAAGATAGAAAAAGAAAATAAGCTTTCTATTTTTAAGTTGGTTTGTAGTTCTGTTGTGTTTAAAATAATGTGATGTATAATAATTATTATTTGTAAATAATATGAGATTATTCTTTGATGTCTTATAAAATTAAAAAAGAATTTGTAAGCATTTTTTATTACATTAAGCATTTTTTGAAATATATAATGTATAACATTTCATTAAATGTGATATGTAATTACGCCTTAATAAAATTGTTTTTGAGTAATTTTTAAACGCCATTTTTTTTCTTCTCAAAAACAAATTGTAAGATTATTTTTCAGTAATAAATAGCAATTCCAAGTTTGAAAGTAGGTTCTTTAGTTAGTAAAATGTTTTTTTAACTGAATGAAATTTTTTATTATAGAAATTATATTTTTAATTTTAATTATTTCAGTAATTAAGATAGGAACATTTTTCTTATCCATTTTGTTACTTAAGCTGTTTGTAAAGATCGAAAAAAAAATTGTTTTCGTTGTTTTACGTTTATTTTTAGTTTCTTTGTTTAATCCAGTTTATGTGTAATTATTATTATCTAAAAACTATAATGATTTTTATTGGTCTTTTATTATATTGAAGATGAGTAAAAATTGAAAATAATTTTTAGAAAATTTGCTTTTTATTACATTTGGTATTTGTTGAAACATACTCTGTAAAGTTTTTACTTAATAATTATATATAATTACACGTAAACAAGATTATTTCTGGATTATTTTTCAAGCTCAATACTTTCTTTGAGAAAATAAGTTATAAGACATCTTTACATATTTTGAAAGTTTTAGAAATATTTTTAAAAAAATAGAGTCACTACTTCATAACGTTTTATTCTGATCCTGATTATTCTTAATTAGCTTCTATTTTGAATTCTACCAAAATTTGTATAAAACATGACCAGTGAGATAGTTTTATATGGTTTTTAAGCATTGGATTCTCTAAGCCAATAAAGCAGAATGTGTGTCAAACATTTTGATAAGTGAATAAACCCAATATTATGCCTGCATTTTCAAACTTTAATTAAAGTGAAATTACTCGTATATCTCTAAATTCTTTACAGTTAGCTGTAAATATTACATCGTAATGAAACCTTTTAAATAACCACGTTTTCAGTAAATATAATTCCAAACCTTTTCAGTAAATAAATTCATTTAATTTTCATTATATTGAAATATGCAAAAGAACTTACCAAAATCATTATTAACGATATTTACATATTTTGTTTTCCTGGTCTGCTAGAAGGTAAGAAAATATTCATAGTAAATAATATGTTGCGAAATTATATTCCTCTTATAAATATTGGAATGGGCAGAAAAAGAATTAAATGTGTTTAAGTGCTGTGTGTAGGTAATTTCTTCAGTTTCTAATTGCTTCAGAGGATTGACAATAACAAAAATAAATTAACAGATGAACAGGAAATAAAATCCTAGATTTAGCTATAAAATAAGTTACAAAAGTAATCATTTTATTTTACTTCAAACTAAAATTATGATGATGATGACTTATGAAATGCATTATTATGATGATGACTTATGAAAATTATGATGACTGTAATGAAGCTGAAAAAAAAAGCTTAGTTATTAGGACTATTTATTATTTTCAATTTTATTGAAAAATTTTGTCTTTCCTTTCACAAATTCTCACTTCCAAATTTAAAGTTTTACAAAACATCATTTTTTTCAGGTGCCCTTGACCAGTGAAGATACCAAGGCCACTTTCCCATGTTTTTCTATAAATCCATTTCTTTAAGTTTTACTTCATTTACGAAAAGACCACAATGAAAAGAGACATAATTTTTATTAATTCAATCAATAGAATTTTATTTCTATTTGAATTATGGCAAATACAAGGTGTGACTATTAAAAAACGGGACTGTAGTTGTGAAACATTTATTTTGATTTCATACGTATTTACTTATTATCACCTTCAATATACACCCCTCCTCTATCCCTATAACGCTCCATGCGAATCTTCCATTGTTCGAAACAGTGCTGGGAGTCTTCTGTCAGCACCTTCAGGACGCGGGGCGCTATCTCTATCACAACTTCAACGAACTCAAATCTTGTTCCTTTTCATTCAGATTTCACCTTAGAAAACAAATAGAAGTCGCATGGCTCAAGATCCGGCGAATAAGGCGAATGCGAATGGTCTAACATTGGGATGCTGTGCTTGGCTAGAAAATCTGGTAAGAACCAGCGCAGGGTCTGAGAGGAAAAATTTGCGGTACCGATTCTTTGTCAATTGCTAATCTCAGCAATCAAGCGAGTATTTATCCGGTAATCAGATCGAACCAGATTACCGATGTTTTTGATATTGTCTTCTGTTTTTGGCATAGAAGAGCGACACAGACTTGAATAATCTTCAACGTCTTCTCAACCATCTTGAGGACGTTTATACCACTCAAAACACACGTTCATGCGTTATACATTTATTGTATGCACTTCTTTCAATAAATTATAAATTTCAATAGCAGTGTTTCCAAATTTCACATGAAGTTTCTCAAGAATCCGTTGCTCACTTATCTGTTTTCTGGTAAAACAAAATTAACTCTAATGTGAACAAAGGCTACAGATATTCGGATTTGTTTACAGAATCATGCAAAAGAAGAGAAGACCACGCTAAACAGCTGGCTTTTGATGCATTCTTACTTCTTCTGTAGCATCGTTAATCTCGTTATTTAATAGTCACACATCGTATAAATAAGAGAATGTCAAGTTCATTTTCTCTTGACTCAAGTTTGCACCAATCCTCTGTCTCTTGGGTGACATGTAGAATAGGCCAGAAAAATATGATGAGATAGAGAAGAATATGCGCACAGCATTAAATGTAATAAACATATGAAGAAAACAGCATGTATGTAGACATTTCATCTAGGTAATACGCCATCATAGGTAATACGTGAAGGTAATACGCCATCAATAGTCGTGATACCTTTAACTATGTTTTTAAAAACACTTGTGGCGTATTTCTAATGCCTGAATTGTCTGTCCTGTTAAATATTAATCTAATAGCAAACCTTTAGTCTTCAACTTAATTTCAAGCACAGATAAAGTAATTAAAACTGTATCGCAAACGTTTTTCAAAGTCTCAGTTAATGTTTCTCTGACAAGGGGAAAGATCTCCACCAGTTCACTGTCCCTCAACTCATGGATACTAACTTCTATTGTAACGCTTGCCTGTTCCGGTCTGCCTCTTGCGCCATAGCTAAATTCAATGATTAAACACTAGGGCACAATAAGTCAATCAAAGAGACACTAGAACAATATTTACAGAATTTATTAACTTCTAATTAATATAACAACAATTATTTATGCTCTCCCGGGTAAGGATTCTACTACCCTAATTCAACCCACCAATAGTAATCTAACAGACTCTTACCACTAAGCCTTCCTCGACTGCAACTCAGACTCTGGAACAAATGTAGCCCTCTGAAATAACTAAATCTCTTGAAACTCTACACCTTTAATCCAATCGCCTATTTCAACCTCTCTTTTCAACTCCTCATTCAACCTCGCTTTCCACTTCTTCAGATTCTTTCCATTTCTCCTTCAGCCTCTCTATATCTTTTCCTTCAGCCTCTCGATCGCAACTTTCTGTCGGAGTTTATATATTTCCTAACTCTCCCGCTTCATTTCCTTTCTACCTGCTTTCTATCCACATATTCAAGTTTCATTTTTGGTTGGGCAAAGGTTGTTTAGCAAAAGCAATCAATCTTAATTAAAAGTCCCCAAGGTTAGTGAAGAAAAACCACAAATAGCCCAATGTCACACTATAAATAAAAAAGGTTGTTTTTACCTAGATACTCGGATCCGATGTGAATCAATCCACAAAGAAGAAAACTTAGACCAGACAGCACCTGGTCCTAGTTTCTAAAGATCACACTGACACACAAGTAACTGCCACATATTATTCAAATGTATCACGCACTTGTAATCATTTTACTACCGCTGTCTTTCTATTTCTATAATCAATTCAACTTCGCTTTTATATGAAATTCCTTACATCTATTCACTCTAATTTTAAAGTTCTCTTAATTTTCGTAATGACGTTTCATTTGGTTGGAAAGGAACTAGAAGCATAAATATAAAAACAGAAGTAATCCCAGATATTAGTGAAGGGAAGATTTGCTAATGGTACATGTTACACATTGGGATTCCCGAGTGAACCGTAAGCGATTGGGGAAAACTTACTCTACATTATTGAAGAGCATCAAAAAACCTAACAGAATGAACAAAGCATTACATTTCTTCAAATCTTTAACTACACTTAAAGAAGGTAAACTAATCAGATCAAAATAACAACGACCATCCTGGGAAGCCGTGCAAACAATGATAAACTCGTTCTCAGGAAAAATTATTAGATAAATTCTGCTCTTTACACTTTTATATCTTCTACTTAACTTCATTTTCATTGTAGTAGAGTCATTTGTTTGTTTGCTGAGAAATTAATATTGAAACCGTCAAACGGTTGTATTACCTTTTCTGGTGGTATTACTCTCTGGTACCTTACTTTCAATGGAAGATTTGTGAAGGAATCCTATTACTTGTCTTATCTGTGATCTTAAATGTTTCTTTAATCATCCTATCTAAATTCAAATTAAGTTAACGCATAAACAAATTTTTTAAAATAGTCTAATCAGATTAGCTTTTATTAATCCTCAAATAAGGGAGAATGCACTCCTCAGTTAAATCTCTATCCGCGAGTACTAAAAGCTTCTAATATCTATCAAAGAACACGCATGTAACGAAATACGACGATAGTACCTCCTTCAATTGCTCCGACAGCATTGAGTCCAAATTTCACCAAATCTATAACATAAGATTTCCACGCACATCACACTAACACCCTTCTTATTACGGGGCTTTATTATATTTTAATTAAATTCTCTGTCGCTTTTATACTACTTGATTATCTATTCACTCCACTTCTAAAGCATTATTTAATTCGTATCATCAAATTTTATTTGATTGGAAAGAAGATGGAAACTTTTATACAAAATCAGAAAGAAACCCTAGATATTATTCGAAGGGAAAATTTGCGAGTAGCCCATATCGCGCAGATTGATTAAAATAAGTAAATGGTTCGTATATGCGAAAACTCTCTTTTTTTTCTAAGCTCAAAGTATTTTTTATCAAATTGTTTATTTATGTTATTTCTGCGCGTCTTCATTATACTAACTATAATTTTTAACTAATAAATCAAATTTATTTATATTTAAAACTTATCTGATGTAGTTAAAAACGACGTTTTTAGAGCAATCATATTCAAGTGTGGAAATTTAATTAGAAATTCTGTCCGTTAAGCAGTTTTTTGAAACTGCGGAAAATTAAAATAAATTTTAAATTGGAGAAGAATCTATTCCAAGGTAAAAAAGATTAAACTCAGTACCTACCAAACTGCAAAGAATTTTAAAGACAAAAATTAATATACGGGTTTTAGCAACAGAAAATATTTTCCTTTTTTTAAAAAAATAAAATTTATACTGGAAAATGTTTTAAAGCTATTATATGTTTAAAAATCAGACAACCCAAATTATTTTTGTTATTCGGTAGCGAAGCACTAAAAGCTAGTGTTTTGTGCTGGCGTTTTGAGATTAATAAGGAAGGACACAAATAGAACCGTTCTAATGACCAATTAATTCGCTTCTTTTTTTCAATACAGATGCCATCTTTAGGGAGGGGGAAATAGAATCTAACGTTTAAAAAAGTAATTAAAAAGAGCGTTTAATTGGAAAAGTATTTAGACTTCGATACGAGTATTTATCAAAGTGGTTACTGCCGTTACGATTTTATTGAATGCTATTAACTTTGATCTAATTTTTTTGAATTTCTTGCATTGTAATATGGTAAGGAATAAAAGTTGGGAGTGGATGCATAACCTTTAGAAATTTATTCTACTCTTGATTCCGAAATAATGAGTTTTTAAATCTGCAAGTGTTTTTATTAACCTATATTCATGTGATGTGACGTGATGTGATTGTTTATTAAATGTCGCACTGAGAAGCAACACGACAGCTATCGACGATAGACTTCGTAATTTTGAACGATGTTCAAGTGAAGAGTACGACACCTGAGCTGGTATCCTCTGTCGTACCTCAAAGTCCTCCACACCAATTGGAGGACTTTGAGCCGCGACAGATTTAATATATAGCACCATGGCTGTACCGTGGCTCTTTAGTGGCATTAGGGTTCGAATTTATGATTGACTAAAGTCGTCGGCTGTGAGTCCGTGACCATGACCACTAGGCTGCCGGGGCCTAGCCTTTATCAAACACTTCACTTGTGTTTATGCTACTTTTAATATAATGAGCAGGTTCCGAAAATTATAAAAAGTCTTTTACATGAAGTGCATAGAAAATATTAATTATTTTTTGAAAATACATGAAAAAATACGTATTTGTGAGTATGTATGTAGTAGAGTGTCAATTATTCGAAACAACTGGGGACTGGGGTATTCGGTTAGCTGACCTTTTGGGGGTTACCGATAATTTAGAGAAAAAAAGTTGTGTAACAATGTTAATGTAAGTAGTAGTAGAAGTAGAGAAATAATTATATTCAATATAAAACAATTATATTCAACACAACATTATATTTATATTTTTACAACTGACTAATCTAGTTTAACAAGTTAAAAATGGTAATTAAATGGCCGCTTAGGGAACATTTTTATACGTTCTAATTTGAATTTGCCGAATGGAATGATTTCGATTAACCGATGTTTCAGTTGATAGATATTTAGATAATCATTGATCTATTTTAATTTAGAAAGTGTTATCATTCTTTAGTAAGTTTACTTTCCTCATTTGTAATAATTTTAGGTGCAAGAGAATTTCCTCATTTATTTTGAGTGTTAATTATGATTTTATAAAGTAATTTTCTGAAAAGGATAACTTGGGCAGAGAAAACATGTTTAACCACGCCTATCTGTCAAAAGCCAGATACAGAATTTAAAATTATTTTTGTAGACATTTCAAATCTTAAATGTGTTATTTCTTGGTTTATTTGATACTTTACACCACAAAAGTAATTTATGCTTAAACTCTCATTACAATTTTTTTTTCATATTGTTCTTACTTTATATACTTCAACTTATATATATATATGGAACAGAGAGGGAGATGTTTTACGATTAAGATCTCTAATAGCACCAATTTCTTTAAAAAAAAGATTTTTGATGATGGTAATTTTTTTTATTTGAAAGCATCTAGAAGTTAACATCACAAATTTAGAAGATAAGTTTAGTGACCAAATAATTAAAAATCGAATTATGGTTCTATAAAAAAAACTAAGACAAAAAATAAATAAAACTAATTATCCACAGATTTTTATTACTAGAAATTTTTATAAAGACTCCATTAAATTTAGAAAGTCTCTGATGGATATAATACTTACGTTGAAAAAAAAACCAAGTAAGTTATTACTAAAAAGTCTTACAAGATGCTATTAATACATTTTAAAAAGTTACAATAATTAAAAACAATTTAGGTATACTTAAGCATATGAAAGACAAAGTTGTGTTTGCTTTGCATAGCTATTATTTTGAAGACCGTTTTAATTTAATTGAAATAAATTATCGAGGGAAGGAACTATTCATATTTCATTAAATGTATAATATTAATGATTTTATTCTGATAACAATTTAATTCTTTTGTTGATATTGCTCTTAGTGAAAGCTGTATTACATAAAACGATATATAATTTGAAAAAACTATAGATATCCCACAAGGAAGACTTGCAAGTAATAGTTTGGATATTATTTATTTACATTATTTTGACATTTTATAAGTGAAAATAATTTCATTTTTTATAGATAAACAGATGATCTACTTGTTTGAAGTTATAATAAATTTTCTGAAGGTAAACCT
Organism: Nephila pilipes; assembly: GCA_019974015.1. NCBI lineage: Eukaryota > Metazoa > Arthropoda > Arachnida > Araneae > Nephilidae > Nephila > Nephila pilipes. Next base: position 129,851 of record BMAW01087077.1, read on the forward strand.
ATAATTTATCACTTTATCTTTTTTATTTAAATTTATCTTAAACTAATTATTATAAAGATGAAGCTAAATATTTCAACATACATTTGAAAACTATAGATAATAAAATTTTTAGTAACATCTCTGATAAGAGATAACAGTTTAAAATTTCATACTTATAACTAACCTTTCTGGATATCCATATTGTCACGTAGATGTTGGAGCAGATTGAACTGAACACACAATAGAGGTATCAGAAAAACGTGATTTATTAACAAAGAGGAGGGAGATTTGGTTGAGAACTCTTTCAGACTGAAACTCAGTAGATTTATAAACATTCCAGAACACTGTTCTGGAAATATAAAGAATATTCTAGAATGTCTTAAAAATTATTATAGAACAATAAAATAAAATGGAAAAATAACAAAATTATAACGTTGAATCTCGAACCCAGGAACTCTCTCTTTGTAGACAAGTGATTTCCTCTGCACCGAAGGGGCTTGCCAGCTTTGTGGCGATATTAATTTTTCACCTAATCCTTTTTACTTTATATAAATAATTATTATCTGCAATATTTTTAAATATAAATTTTTATTTTTTGATTATTTTTAAGAATTTTTTTCTTTTGATTCTAAGCCAATGGAGAGCGAAGGTTATAACTATCAATTTTTTTTTTTTTTTTTTTTTTTTTTTTTTTTTTTTTATGAAACTCTAATTTTAGATTTAAATTTTATTATAAGAGCACGTTTATTTAGTACATAAATATTTTTATAATATACTGATTTTATAATTATAATTTTTATAATATATTGATTTTATATTATTTCCTTGGCTTGATAGGTTTTCTTCAGTTTAGTTAAAATCTTGAAGGTATCATAATTTTTATATTTATTTCATAAAACTTATGGATTTGTTTGTTGGTCTTTAATGGAAACATCTTCATAATAGATTTGCAATTTGAGTAGGTCACATATATGTAGTAGGTAAGAGTTATGTTACTCTTTCTATGTTTAGCGATTCTTAAAAAAAGTATATCAATACATTTTTAAAGAACTATTTTAATTTAACAAAATGAATTTTGATTCCTTTGTTTATTCTTTTTTTGTTTCTGGTTTGATTACTTTTTTAATTGATAATTTTTACTTGTATTTGGTTTTTTACCGTCTTGTTACAAAATAATATCTGAAAATTGACGAGTTTGATCCATAATACTAGTATAAACACGAATTATTTAGTTCCAAGCCTGAGACAGCATTTTGAATTACTTCCTTGATTTTGTTGTCTTAATTTCTCTTCTTTTGAGATATGCTTTGTAGGTTTTAGTAATATTTTGATTGTTATAAATGTTATTTTTTTGAATAACTGGTCTTAATATTTAATTAAACACATATGTTTGTTATATATTCTAGTAAATTTTCTAATATTATACTTACAGTAATTTAAAGACTTTTTCCCCCCCATTTTAAGACTTTTAGTATTCTTTAAAATTTAGTTGCATTGCATTTATTCATTACAAAATTTTCATGGAAATTTGTGTAATGAACCTCAACCGATAAGAAGTAAATAAATGAAGATATATTCTCTAGGAGAATATATAGATAGGAGAATATATTCTCTAATTTCAGAATGCAAGCTTATATAAAATAAGCAAGAAATACAGTGAAGAACCTCTAACGAGTCAAATATTTGTTTAATGATAAACATTATATAAATTTTCGTACCATGTAATATCATTGTGAGATATGGACGTGCCAACATAAGACTCCAGACGCAGGTGACCCAAAGCAGATAACATCTCATTTTAACTTTCCCTGGAGATATCGAATTAGTGGACAATGACTCAGAATTGCTTTCACAATACTCAATTTTATCATTGTAGGAGAATCTCAAATAGTTAAGAACATTGTATAAACATAATTAGGTAACTAATCTTCATTAGATAATACTATTGAGAAGAGATTTATTTTGAGAGAAGCCTGTTTTAAGTAAAATCAGAATAGGCGACTGATTTCTTATATACGTATTATTCATGATATATAAGAAATCAAATAATTCTTTAGGAAATTCATGTTATTATCTACATTTAATAATCTTATATGCCACAGTTGTCCGCATTTAAAATTTAACTTTTTCTAATTAGTACAATTAATAGAAAGAATATTAGTTTTTAGAATTTTTTTAATAGACCAACTGAAATGTGAATTCGTAACAATTGTAGTATATTACATAATGAAGTTCATGTACAGTTACTACACCTAATATGTGTGTATTGAAACGATTTTGCTCCGGTTCAGTTTTACCAGAAAATACTTAATTTCACATTAGTTGAAATAATTATTTTCTATGTCTATCTTAACGACACCTGAAGTTTCAGAACTCAATTACATATCATTATCAACTAGCACACATTCAATAACCAATTTTATGACCAATTAAATGTTATTACAAGTCTTATATCCTTCGTTCTCACACATGGTTTTAATTCTAGTTTCCAACGACATTTAATTAATAGCATTTTTATTTCCTTATCTCATTTTAACTTTCTGATACAGTTTGATTCTTTTCATCAGAAAGGGACAAAACCAATGGTTTTTTCTGTTATGGAAAAATTAATATTTGTTTTTTCTTTGATGCAATTTTTTTTGTATTGAACACAAATTTTGTTAAGAAAAACGTTGTAGTAATAGAATTCATATTTCATTTAATGAAAGACAAGTATCAAATTTCAGCTAAAATGCACTTAAATTTTCAATAATTTATGCTTAAGGCTACCGTTTACCGGCCATTTTGATTTCGTGAACGTAATGTTAATCCTATGGAAATACTACTGCCACTCTCAAATCCATATTGCTTTATATATTTAAATACTAACAAGTGAATTCGATAGAACAAAAAATAATCAACGTTTGTGAGAAATTATATTTTTACTCCGAATTTTGAAAATATTTTAGAATATTTTTTACAGGCCGAAAAAATCACAAACGAATCAATTAAAAAGTTGTTAATTTTTTTTAAAACTCTGAGCAAGAACGTAATTTCGCAGAAAACTTCATTATTTCTTGCTCTTTCAGATGCTTTTAATTACATTGAAATACCTAAAATAGTAAAGATTTGATAACGATAGCAAAAATGCCATAGGATTAACATTACGTTCACAAAACCAAAATGGCCAGTAGACGGAGCCACAAAAGTTGAAAATCAATTTCCTTATGATTGAACTCAACAAATAAAGATTTTCACAATCAGAAGTAACATAGAGTTTGATAATAGCTTATAATGTTCCTCTTTTTTTTATTTGTCATTATCTTACTTTTTAAGAGAAAATATCAACCAAAAGCACGATATTAAGCAATTTGTACAAGTTAAATATAATGACAGAGAGAGATGTTTTTTTTTTTTTAAATTTTTGTTCTGTTATTACTGTTTTGTTTTATTATGTCTAGTTGTGACGCATTTCCTTCAATATTTAACTCTACAGCCATCTTTAATTAAATAATCAATAAGTTCAAAACTCGAATTGAAGATACGTAAAAGCAGAATAAAACAGTTTATTAACAGCAACACAGAATACGTAAGGTCGTTCTCGCTCGAATCCCTCTTAACACTCAGTTAATCCTAGTTTACGTTCAAATAATAAAGTCTTAGCTAACTAAATCACTCGTTCCGATTCAAATGCTTCAAGGTTATATCAGATTCACTTCCAACATGAACAATTAATTATGATGATTGACTTCAATCCACATATATATTAACTTGTTGTTATCCTTTAATCCTTTATTTCACTTATATATCACTATCTTTAATTCAATTCAGGGCACTTCTTATCTTCATCTAATTTACCTTATCACGTTTCATTTGGGTTGGGAAGAAATTGCTATTTTATGCAATTCAAATTACCAGAGCGTCCTCGCGTTATTGAAGAGAAACTCGCGAATGGCCCAACGTATATTTACTAGACACCCGGATATGAGGAAATTTACTAAGATCCGAACGTTAATCGTAAACGGGAAATTGAGGGCAAGTTGAATACACTTATTCTGAAAAAATTGGTTACTGAGGCAGAACCGTTAAATATTGGGTTGGAAAGTGGAATTATGAGACTTCATGCTCTTAAGAAATTGACAAATTAAATGTAATGAATTGAATTATTCCAGAACTGAAAAGATTCAACAGTGCTTAATACGGATAGTTTACGTACTTTTGAATAGTTAAAAGGTGCGTTCTTTTCAGGCATATTTAATTTAAATGAAATTTAATTTATTGTTTTTAAATTAATAAATTTATTAAATTAAAATTTAATTTAATTTAAAGCGCCAAAAGAAGAATAATTTCTGTGGTTTTTAGATATGAGTCTGGTTTAAAAAGTATTTGTATTTGAGTACAGATGGCATAACAAAGGTAAATTGTTGCTACCATTGGGTGCTGCCATTTGTTAAATGGAGCCTAAGCGAATTTGACATTGATTGATGAGTTAGTTTTTATTGGGTAGTCAATTGCTGCCGATTCAAAATCTGATTGCCGCCGCGTCGAGTACGCAATCAGTTTTGTGTATGTGTTGTCGGTATGTGTCGGTTAGTCCATTATCAACCATCGATGATAAATAGATTAATTACAAGACACATACTGCGGAAAATCAATCAAAAACTCAAAACAATTGGTTATTTCCTGTAAATCTGCTCCAAAGAAGGCGAGGATGATCACATTGGAAAAGTTATGACAAATAAATTTTGTGGTGTGAAAGGCGTCATGATCACAAATACGAGTAACTGAGACTCAGACAGCTGTCTAGTAAGTCATAATGTTTACTAGAAACAAACCATTTCTGATACTACAAGTACCATCTCGTATTTTCTAAGGACTTATTGAATGAACCTCGTATTTATGAAGTGAATCCTTACCTTATTGGAAGCCTTTTAGCGTAAAATATCGCATTAAGTTATTTTAATGAAATGAGGCCACTCTAATCTTAGAATAAAATGAAATTGCATGAAAGCTTTTTTAGAAATGTAAATTTTTTTAAACAAATTTTACTTTATAATTATGTACATTAATTTTCAGGTTCTTGAATTGTTAGTAGCTTTAGAAGGAACATAGCTAACTAGTTAACTGGACTAGTTAGTACGGCATATTAACTGCTGGAAGTGTTGTTAAGAAAGTCTCTGCAGTTTAATAAATAAAACTGGTTGTCACCAAAAATTAATAATATAAATATAAACTATTATTACTAATATGAATATATTAATGAAATTTAAAAATTGTTTTTCCAGATTAAAATGTAATACGAAGAACGAATTCCATGTCCAAAAATTTTGAAAATTCTTAACCATTGCTATTTAACATTTAAAGAAAACTTCTCAACCTTAGTAAATCAAGATTTTCCGATTCAATATAAATTTAAATTTGAATTGATGGAAGTTGTTTGGAATAAAGAACGTGTGCACGATCCTTTTTTAAATCAAAAAGGTCTTAAAGTCCTAAATTATCTCTGCCTTTTTAAATGAGTGAGAATTTAGAAAAAAAGACAATTTATTCCATTATTCATTGTATTGCTTCAGATAAGGTTTTCCTTATTTTATGATATTATTTAGTGTGATTTCTTATTCAAAATTATTTTTTGTTTATAAAAAATATTGTACTTTAAAGGTAATTTGAGCATATTCTATTAATAAAGCACTAAATATACGTGGAATTGTTTTACTTCTGAATCCAAAATTATATAATGCAGGTGTGTAGATTATCAAAAACTGTATTATATGATCTACATAGATTATATACGAGTATAAGAATACAATAAGACTTGATTTAAAATGGAATTAATTGTGTATTGATTTATTCACTTTATTTTTTATTGAATTACATAATTTGTCATATATATATACAGGGGTTGGACAAAAATATGGAAACACCTTTTAAAAAACATGTTTCTTTGCTTAATATGGTGTAGGAAACCCGTTGGCATCCAAAACAGCTTGCAGTCTTCTCGGAATGGATAAATACAGTTCCTGTATGTGTGCCAAGGGAATATTATACCATTCTTCCTGCAAAACGGTGGCAAGTTCTGATAACGATGTTGGCGGTGGATAACGAGAACGCACTTTCCGTTCCAATGTAGACCACAAAGGTTCGATAATATTCAGGTCTGGTGACTGTGGTGGCCAGGGGAGATGGGACAAATCCTCCTCGTGCTCAGAAAACCAGTCCTGGACAATGTGAGCTGTGTGAACAGGGGCTTTGTCGTCTTGGAAGACACTATCACCATCGGGGAACAAAGTTTGTACCATGGGATGAACTTGATCTGCCAAAATATTCACATAAGTCTTGGCAGTCATGTGCCCTGACACAGTTATCATGGGGCCAGCAGAGAACCACGATATGGCTGCCCAAACCATACCCTCGCCATGTTTCACTCTTGGCAACAAGCAGTCTGTATTATAGGCTTGAGATGGCGTTCTCCAGACGTAAACTCGGCCAGAAGTGGGAAACAATGTGAAAGAAGACTCGTCAGACCATATTACACGCTACCACTGCCCTATAGTCCAGGCTTTATGACTTAAACACCACCTTTTCCTGTTACGGGCATTAGCATCACTGATGAATGGCTTCTCAATTGCAGCACGGCCAGAAATTCTCTGTTTATGAAGCTCCCTTCTAATTGTTTTGGTACTCACAGGGTTCTGTAACACAACATTCATTTCAGCAGTAACTTTTGCAGCTGTGGTCTTCTTATTTTTCGTCACAATTGCCCTTAATGATCGTCTGTCACGATCACTCAGCACACACTTTCGTCCGCGCTGTGATTTAGCAGATGATGTTTTTCCGCTTTTAAAATATGCGGAATAAATCTTCGATACAGTACCTCTTGAAACACTAAACACCTCGGCTACCTTGCTTACGGAAGCACCTACCATACGTGCTCCAACAATTTGTCCACGTTCGAAGTCTGTTAACTCTGACATAATGCAATGACAACCTCACATAACAGTACTCCGACAACAACTGAACTGTTTAGCACATTTACGAAGTTGTATAGGTGGCGTTAGTAGTCAAAAACGCCAGCGCCACCTACATATTTCATTAAAATCAATCTTTCTTTTCAAACATGCATTTTACAAGGTGTTTCCATATTTTTGTCCACCCCCTGTATATCTCGTACGCTTCAATGAAAAGTTGTTGTCTATGGAAAGGTATCATTTGATTAAATATACTTTAAAATGTTTCTCAGTAGGCTCGTCATAAAAGTGCAGATTACTGTTTTTCTTTTAAACTTATATTTGATTACTTGCTTCAGTATGGACCCAAAGTTTGCTGCGAAAGAAAGTCAAGAATGATTTTATTTTTCTCACATCTAATTAATATATTGAATTTTTAAAAGTAATATCCAATTAATTGTATTTTCTTATAATGTATGTGAGGGATATTATTTTTAAAAATCAAACTACGATACAGCACTGCAAATTTCCTGCAGTTATCTGTCTTCATAAACATTATTATAAAAGCAAAACATGAAAAACAATGCTAAGATAATTACACTATATAATGGAAATAAATAAAAATACAAATTCAGTTTCTAAAATTAAAAGCCACATGATTGACGTTTCTAAGATGTTCAAAATAAAAATTCACTTTTGTTGGGTAAAATATATAGCAGCTCTCATCTTAAAGATTCCATATTCCAAAAATAATTATTAAAAAAGTTGTAAAATTTTTAATAGTTTCAAAAGAATAAGAACGTATTACATTCTTGTAAAGGGTGAATCCATATATGCATTTATTTAAGATTAAAAGCTGACTTAGATATAAATATTTTTATTTAATTAATTATTCAGATAGAAATGAAGAGTTGATTAGAATGAAAAATAAAAATTCAGAATAATATAATTATTTCACGAAAGGAAATTCTTCCGAAAAACTTGAATATATATCATAAGGTTAAATATATTTATGATTTCTAATTACCAAGCAAGAAAGTAATAAATAAGATAGGAAAAATATCGCATTAAAAATAAATATAGTTTATCCTTCTTTGCATAAAATAAAAAATGTTGGTTATTTTTTAGTATTTTAGCAAATGAAACATTATTTCAAACTACATTAGGTTTTGTTATTCCAACAGACTTCCAAGTCTTAAATATGTAATGCCTCGCAGATTTATTCCAAATTAAAGGGAGGAAATGTATTCAGTTTTTGAAAAGGAAGTGAAAAGGCAAAAAAGGAAGAAGAAACATTAATAAATCAGTTTTGATAATTACGTTACTTTCATTCGGAGAAAGCCTTCGCACGTATATACGAGTTATTACAAAATTCAGAAAGCTTTCGTTTCCCATTTCTGGTAGAAACTCGATGAGAATAATTCGCTAAAGGAAAACTCAATAAATCCTCTTCTTTGATTTACAATTCTTTTTATGATTCCTTAAGTATTCCTTTTTTTAGAGCTAACTTTTAAAGAGTTACTTTTGATACAAAGCTCTAAATTTGGAGTATTCATTTGTAAGTGTAAAGAAGGAAATAAGGTTATTTTTCTTTTAAAATTTCTGTCGAACTATTCTTCTTTCTTTTTGAATACTTATAAAAAGAATCATATGCTTCGTCTTTTAAAAATACGAACTTATTTGCCAGATTTCTTCATTCCTTATTACGCATAAAAAGACATCGCAAGAGATAATAATGTTAGTATCTTTGGGAATTTTTTTTTAAAAAAGAATTGTAAGTTTTGCCTTAGCAAACACAATGTGAAATCTGGGTTAAAATGATAAAAATAAATTTTATGCACTCTGCTTTTCATTTTCTAAGCTTTCTTTTTGTTCCTGTTCTTTTACATTTTGAAATATTTTACTGTTGTTTATTTTTTTGTTGCGTAACGGCTTTTATGGGAAATAAGCAACCACGGTCGCTTAAATTAACCTGAGAATATTTTCCAAAATCATCAAAATTTACATTCATAAAAGAACACTTAATAGTTTGAATCTTACGAAAAATCAAATAAAAAGGAAAATAAATATATTTAAAAGTAATTAGATGTAAGGATTATAATACCGCTGAATTGAGAATTTAATCCTTAAGTTGTTACTAGTATTTTTACATTAAACATTTTTGTAATTATTACTATGAGATAAGTAATTAATGTAAAATTTTAATTATTACTAAGAAATAACTAATATACCTCGATAAAATTTATCCTTCATATTAATTGATCTTTATGTACATAATATTGTAAATTACAGCTGTTAATGTTGATTTATTAGGTTTCAGAAGCCACAGAGTGAAATAACCAGCAGTATCGTAAGATTTTAGGTATTATCACGGTATGTCGTAAAGTTTAAGTTATTACTGAAAGGTGATCGAAATGAAAACTTAATTTTTATCAACTATTCTTAAAACTTTACTACATAGTCATACTGAGTTGTATTTTTCTATCCACGGGTCTTGAACTTTCGAAGGCCATCATTGTAGAACTCAGCAGATATGACTCCCATACTGTGTGTAACTAACCTATGGTTTCCTGACATCAAACACATAAACATTAATAACCGTTATTTACAACACTATGTGTGTAATGTACCAGATTTGTTTCAACTCCCCTTTAATACGGGAGATTTGGAAGAAATTGGTGCGATAATTCCTTTTGAGTATATATAAATACAAACATTCAATGCCTTTAGCCCAATAATTAGTTTCATTTCAAGATAATTCAAAATAGAAGGGCTCTACTATAAGGTGACCAGATCTTAACATTTAAAAAGTGGGACACCATTGATGGGGGAGTTCTTGGTTAAAAATTTGGCACCTAAAAAGTAACTACCTTTGGGACCTAAATAAATTACAAACATAAATAATCTGAATAGCTTATTTGTTGACATTACTTTTTTAACTAGCACTTACGATGTGTATCGCATGAGAGACAGTCACAAAACTCAATATGCGAAGGCGTTACTTCTTGGACGACCAACAAACTCCTTACACATTGACTCTTCTCCTCTCTAAAATCCCCTCCGTTTCCAATTTTTGTATAAGATGTAATTCCCTTGCAACAATGTTCCAAGTGATGCTAGGTCGCTAGCGGAACATGTCGCCATAAGAATAAAATCTGTGGAAGTGTACAAAGCGAGACATTCTTTCTTCATTTTACAGCTACAAAATGTTTTTGTCGCTGCCAATGCCGAAAAATGCCACTGTTTATTAAGTCTAAAACAATGGTAGTCGTATTCTAACAACTGATCAAGGCGAACTATGATAAGCAGTTCCTGATAATTCAGTTCTCAACAATTATTTTTATTATTAAAGTTTAACATTATAAAATTTACAAAAATAATATAAAGCTCATATCCTGGTGAAATAGCTACATGGAAGCCAAAAACCGTATATTCCCTTCCCGTTCTCAAACCGTTCCCTTGCTTGCCATGCATTCTTTCTAAAAATCGGGACTTTCTTAAAAACCCGCGGGAAGCGGGATAAATTGTTACAAATCGGGACGTCTGGTCTCCTTACTCTACGATCGTCCGTTCCCCCTCGTTTTTCAGGTCTGAATGCTAAACGTAGAGATGAATATTTCTGTTCTTTTGGATGAACTGTTTTTTTACCTGTTCTTAGATCCAATTGTTCTTCCGATTCCTCAAACAAAACCTCAAAGATATTATAATAAATTTAATACTATATAATTACTACACATGGTTACTTTACACATTTTAGGTAAAATGAAATCAGTGAAATTTTAGAAAAAAAATCACTTTTTCAATTAAATTAATACTGAATAAAAGTTTTAATTTAATTGAAAAAGTGAATTTTTTCTTCTAATTTTATCAGAAAATAGGAAAAATAAAGTAATTTTGGCAATTTCTCAGTATTTATTATATAATTAGATATCAAAATGAAGTATTTAAAGTAATTTATGGTAAAAAGGATTCGAAATAATTTTTATATCATATAGTGTGTAGCGTATTTTATGCAAAAACATTTAATATTTTTTATAGAAAAAAATTGATTAAATTTGTGATTCAAAAGCTCTTTTTATGCAATACGTAAAATATTGTACTCTTGCTAAAACACTTAAAATAATATGTATAAATATGTTGTATTTTAATTTAGAGATGGAATGTGCAAAAATTAAATATTTGTGCATAAACTTATTTAATTATTTTCTTAGTAAAAGGAACAAATTAATAAAGGTACTCATGAAATATAGTACATATTTAAATTCATACTCTTATTTGATTCACTAATACAGAATAACAAAAATCAAAATAAAGAGAAAATTTTCAAAAAAAAAAAAAAAAAAAAAAAAAAAAAAAAAAACCAGTAAACCACACACACATTCTTAGATTTAATCAAATTCATCAATACGTATAAACCCGTTGCAGCAAAACATTTTCGAGTTCGTTATACATCAGAAAAAGCCCTAAAATACACGCTGACAATCAAAAATATTCTTTTTGAGAATTATAAATGCGTAAGCAAAATTTTTGTGCTTTTTATTACGCGCATCATGCAATTTTTTTATGCTTTCTAGTTTATACCTAATAAATGTGATAATTTTAGAACTGGTTAGTAATTTTAAAAATAACAAAATAAATTAGATTGAAATTGAAAAATACAATGAAATAGGAAACAATTTAGTTTTTAATTCCATTTGGATGTAGAAACCGATTATGAAACAGACAAATGAACTAAAGATCTATCGGTCGGAACGAACCATTCCAGTCCAGAATCGCTTACCCTAATCTGTACCGTATCTCAGCTGGCTTTGCCTAGTCTTTTAGGAGATCTACCAAAAAAGACTTGCTTTACCAGGTCTTTTACTCCTTCCAGGTATTTTTCGCCTTCACTCTAGTTCCCCTTGGAACAGGTCGATCTAGTTCTTTCCTTCTTGTTTCATTATCACTGAGACGAGCACTGTAGAGGCTCATTCGTGCGCTCGTCGGTAATTGGCTTTATTCGGGGAACTGTGTGGGAGGGAGGCATGGATGTGTATCGCTAGAACTGTTCGTCGGTAGATGGGTAGTTTCGACCAACATTTGCTTGCTTCCAATATGAGAATGGACCGCTAAGAAGGAGAAAAATACTGAAAAATATCTTCGTGTTTCTCCTGTGGTATACAGCCTCCGTGTCATCGTGTTATGGAATGTCATACTCGTACACTTGTGAAGGAAGAAAGGGAAATACGACTTTGTGTGTGTGTGTGTATGTGAATAATTCAGAATAGGGGGGGAAAAATTTCTAGCGGACTATTGGCATGAGCGTTCTTGTACTTTTATAAAAACTGGTTTAAAAGAACAAGTTGTTCTTTCCAATCCCATTCCTTGCTTCTCTCTACCTCCTAATGGCCCAGGGTACTTTCTCTCCTAAAAACAGTACAATCGTTGACAGATGCGGAGAATCAGATCCTTACAATGTGCATTAGAATTAATTGACATGCAGAATAAATTTTAACCATATATCTCGGTTATTTCTCAGTAATAATTAAAAATTTTCGATACCTCCTGGTATTCCGAACCGTGATGGCAACACAACAATAGAATACTTTGTGGTTGAGCGCATGCTCATATCTATTCACTACGTTATCCACGAAAGAGAAACTTAACTTATTGTTTTAAACAATAACCGAAATACAAGATGATAATATCCACCTCTCGCACAAAATTACTAATAAAATCGTTAAAATAGAACTGAAGTATTTTCAGTTGGAAAATATAAGGGGGAAATATATTCAAACTGTATATAATTCTTTTATAACTTTTGAGCTAACGCGTATGAAATCTGAAAGAGCTTTTAATATAGCAGGGTTATTTTGTACAATAATTAGATCTCCATTAGGAGACTAAAGTGTTAGTCATTTATGTTCCTTAAATATCTATTTTTCAGGCATATTACTTAATAGATTGCGTATTTGATTACATGTTCAATAATAGTTTTCATTGTGAAAAATTATTCATTTATAAGTACAGTAGTACCTCCCAATAAGGGAAACACACCCGACCAAGCATTTTTTCTGTTAAATAGAGGTGTCCCTTATAAAAGTTAAAATACATATAATATTCAATTGGATCAGGACCAACAGAACTGTCCCTTAAGTGGAGGTATCCCTTGCACTAAGTACTGCTGTATTTCTAATGCTTTGTTATAAATTGGTTAAATTTTGCTTTTATTATTTATGTTCAGAATATATTTTATTTTCCTGTATTATTGTCAGTTTTGAAGAATCAAATAAATATTTTGTTATGAATTTTTATTTTATACTTAAGGCTTCAGGACCTTACGGCAATTTATTAGTTTACCAGATTTAATGATTTTTATTCTTCAAATTACTGCCCTTTAAAAAGTGGGTGAATTAACATTCACTAGTTGCGTTTATCCTATCTTTTTGACGACTGCTGTACCCAGTGGTCATGATCATAAGCTCCCGGCCGGCACTGTTTCCGTCGAGTCGTGTGTTCGCTCCTTGATCCCATAAAGACCCACAGTGTAGCGGGACTGATGCACAGTAAAATGTCCACCCGTTGGAATGGTATGGAAGTTTGGAGAAGGAGGTGATAGCTCAGGTGCTGTCTCGTCACATGAAGGAAGCTCAAAATTACAAGGTTTCTTCCAATACCCAAGATGCATCTAAATGCAACGTTTATAAATTAATCAATCCATCAAATATTTTCTTGATTTCTTATTGATTTGTTTCTTGCATTCCTGAAGAGATGGCGATAGAACTAAGAGGATATCATGCCCGAGTCTCATGTTGCATCTAAATGCGACGTCTGTTAATCAATCAAATAAATTCCTCTTTGATTTCATATTACTTTGCTTCTTTTATTCCCGAGGAGATGATAAATGGATAAAGAAAAACAAAAAAGGAGGATACCAAGTCCGATTTGAGAAGAAAAATACTAGGAATTAAAGCTAAAATCAAAGTAGAGGTTATTTTTTAGACGATGAATATGAATAACACAGCATGAAACTATGATTATGCACTTCTTAGAGAATTGTGTATGGAAAATTATAACTTTATCTTTGTCAATGTAGAGCGAAATTTGAAAATAATTATATTTTTCCTTCGTGTTTTTTTTCTCTTCCTCTGATTTCTGGTACCTTATTCATAGAATCTATGTTCTGAATGTTGATAATAATCATGTAGTGAAAAATTCTTAGTCTTATTTAAAGTAATTGAGGCGCAAACGACTAGAAAAAAAATGAGTTAATTTTACGCCTTTTAAATGATCCTCATTTCTTAAAATTAAAATGAATGGAAGACATATTAAAACAAATAGATAGTTATTATTATTTCAATGCTGAGATATCTGTACTCTTATGTACTATTCTTATAAATAAAATCATATTTATTTGCATAAGCAATTATGTAAGAGCAAATAATAATAAATAGCTGTATTTACATTACATTAATGTAAATCTTGTAGAAATTTCACAGTATTTATAACTTTAAAAAATTGCAGAGTATTTATAAAAATAATATTCTATAAACTTAACATATAACAATTTCAAAATTAGGTTTTCTTAAAACTTTTTTAAAAATTTGAATTTTATGATTGAAATTTCCTTTATCTTTTATACAAATAGTGTACATTACCTAAGCTTTGCGAGTGTTTATTCGAAAAATTTGCGCTAACTGCAAAAGAAATAACCGACATTTTAATGCAAAAACTATGAATAAAGTAGATTTTGAGGAAAATATATAAGGATATTTAAGTAAATAGCCAATTTTGTGAAAATCACAAATACAAATATTTTCTCTACGGCTTGATTTGATTGTATAATATTTAAAAATTCAATTTTCTGTAGTCATCTACTTATAAAATTTTCATAAGTAATAAAACTATAGAATTAAAAAAATATCATCTGTATTTTAACAGCAAAGTAAAAAAAAAAAACATGCAAAAAATGAAGCATTTTGTATCATTTCAATCACCTTAAAGTCTTTTATTATACTTACTAACAACCTTTAAAATTTTTATAGATGCTTAAGTTAAATAGATGTTGATATTTTACTAAATGTAATGCAAGAACTTATAACATAGAGAGAATGCTTTCTTATTATTGTAAGGAGAAAACAAATTTTTTTCGATAATACATTGTCAAATTTAATGAATATTTAATTCTTCAATTATATCAACATAACATTATCAGTATTTATTTCTTAGTACATGTGAAAAAAGAAACATATTCTCCAAATTATAATCATATGTCATAAAATTTAGAATTTACACTACACACACTCTCTCCTCTTCTAATTTCATGAAATTCGAGAGTGGTTCTCCTTAATTATTTTATAAGTAATTTTTTTAAAAGTAATATGGATGCCTTTTGTTTTCTGGACAAACTGTATTTTTTAAATGTCTCATAAAAACAAAAAGCAATACTTAAAACATCGAAATTAACTTTCACGTAATTTCTCAGTGAAATACAATAAAACTTCAATGCGTAAAAAAACATAAATTTGAGTATAACACATAAATTATCTATATAATGTGCAGCAAAATCTACAGAAAACAATATCATAGATATTCAATAGATCTATAAAAAGTAATATCATCAGTCCAAAATAATATTATCTACGCAAAGAAAAACGAACAATATAAATAACAAAATGTTTAGTCCATGCATTAAACCTTTTAAAGTGCTAAAATGAAATATGATTATTGTAGAACAGGAAAACTTTAGTAAGAGCTGTTTTAATTTAGACTGCAGAACTCTAAATATTATTGAAAATATCCAGTCATTTATAACTAAGCAAATTCAAATACTTATCATACCACGGAATGTGAGAGTACAAGATTAGTGAATTTCATTATTCTCCCAGTCTTTTCAAGAATGCATAATTTTTAAAAAATTACAGATGCAAAATACATAATAAGCATTTACAATATTCCTTTAAAATATTCTGTTATTCCGTTAGAGAGGCGTAAAATATGCATTTTATTTCAACCAAATTCGATGTCGTTAAATGCATGATGGAAATATTTTGATCGCAACACATGAATTTATTGCGACTTTCTAAAAGGAGTGATTTTAAATGAGAAACTTTCCACCCGTTCTCCAAGATTATTCCATTTTCATTTGCGAAATTGATTCATTTTCCATTCATTTTAAGGCTTAGAAAGCATCGAAACAAGCCAGCAAATTAACAATCAAGCTAAAGCCCTACTTTTAGCCGAAATCTTTTCCAGAATGGGAAACTCATTAACATTAGTGCAAGGATTGTGAATTTATGACACTACTTCAAAGTTTCAGAACAAAAGACGAATTAATAAATCTTTCAAAACTGTTCGAATTTTCGAATACAACTTCGAGGGTTACGAGTGAAACTTTAATTCTAATTGTAGTCTGTTATTGCGAAAATTATTTAATGATCAACATAAAATGAATAATCCGTTCCTCGAAATATAAAATTCAGTATTGAGAAAATAAATGGTGAAAGTTATTTTTTAAGGAGTGGTATGCTCGTACGAATTTCGAAACCTTATGAATATTAAATATACCCTTTTAGGAAAAGATTGAATGAATTTTTCATGAATGTTACGTCTCTAATTTTTTTTCTTTTCATAATATAATAATTCATAGCTCCATAATAATAAAATATAGTAATTTTTTACAATCACACACACACGCAAGCAAGCAAGCACGCGCATGTATAAGACAAAGTAATTGGAACATTTGTGAAAGAATACAATTTTTTTATTAATACAATGTTTGGCTATCCTTGATCTCAATTACAGTTTGCATCCGACGTGAATTAACAAATATAGGTCGCACGGTTGTTAAGACATAGCGAGCTGAGTGAACAGGAGTGTTGTCCTCTTAGAACGCAGGATTGTGACGGGTTCAACTCGAAATAAAAATTCTTCATTCTTTAAAATTTAATTTATTACTACACGACGTCACAGAACAGCACAAGAAGACGAATATTACAGAACACTTAAAACATTTTGAACAGTTAAGGTAAACATATCACACACGCTCAGCACAAGAGCTTCGAAGAAAAAAACATCACAGTTCTACTACTATCCGCCACACTCAACGTTCCTCTCTGGTCCCAACGGACAGGATTCGCGCCAATCTTCGGAACTCTTTTCTTCCATCCAAAACAGGTTACGACCTATCACAGCAGTATCGAAAGGCGACTTTGTGCTGCCATCTATATTAGAAATGGTTAATTACGTGATTGAAGTCTTTACAGGATGCTTTCCATGAAACATAGAGTAGAGATCCCATGAAATATCTTAAGTTGGTTTATCGCTGTACTTCTCAGGAGACCACCTAGTAAAGTCACAACTAAAGTTACCTAACCGTGATTGATAAATAGACGAACTCAAGTAATGGAACAGGAATGAGATCAATTCACTTGGTGACGAAGACTCTGGCATTTGGAAGGTGAAGTAGCTTCTTGCTGTAATTGGAATTTTCGCAGTTATCTTATATAGCTAGGAACAAAATTTTTATTCTTATGAATATTTGGCTTCTACAGCCTCTTTAAATTAATTTAACCTGGTTTATTTAATTTGAAAATGTTTTCCTAATTAAATTGTGTTATCCTAGTTAGGTAGATTATCTCTGTTTCCAGAAATCAGCGCCTTTTGGGCGAATTCAATTTTTGTTATAGCCTGAAGCATAGGGTGGAATTGATCTGAGAAAATAGTATAATAATGTTTAGTTACGACTTTCCTTCTCAAGACTATTAGTGGTCTCAAGTTACGTCAAGACATTGCATTTTAAACCATCACACACCTCCATCCATGCCTCACGATAGGATACAGACAGCGAGCCTGAAAGGTTTCTCACAAAGTTCGCCAGACAAGCACATGCCAAATGGTCTAAAGTAATGTAAATGATGCTTTGTTATACTAGATAAGCATTCCGTGGTGACACTAAAGGATTAGAAATGGCCATTCTCCCGTAAATTGAAGTAGTATGCAGCTCCCTCTAAGTAGTTTTGATGGATAAGAGGCATTTGAGACAAATTTCCATCTTGAAGGTTATCTGAGGCGGTGTTGTTTTACGTTTTCGCGTGATTATCTACTTTAACACGCTTCTATTTAGGTCAATCAACTTCGACATTCAAAATTTGTTCTGCTTTTCAGAGGACATCTTTTCCGGGTTTGTGTAGGCTACCCTTGATACAGTAGTCTATGGAACACGCACAAGTTTCACTGTTCTCAACACGAATGCTTCAGTGAGTTGAGCTTCAACTATCATGGCTTTTTTCCCGTCATAAAGATAGGATATAATAGCGCTATTTTGCTGGAAATATGATTTTCTCATGCAACAATCACACCACCAAATGCTCGACTATTAGCTTTCATAGAGTGAACTAGTAAGGTGGTGAGCTGAACGTTACTGTTATAATTTTGATTGTCATTATAAATGTTCTTTTGTTTCTGTATCTGTGATACTGATCTGTTCAATTGCTGTGTTTCTTAATTGTGCTTAATTCATTCCACACGTTTACTGTCCCCCCCCAACACTGTTTCTAGACTGGCTTGGCGCATTTGGCAGCCATTTGTAAATGTTTTTTCATCTTTTAATTTTACTGCATTCATTTGTCGTTTAAAATTTCCTTTGAATGGTGTTTCTATATGCTCATCTAAAGGCTGGACTAATTGTGTTAATCTACCGGAAATAACTGCTATGTCTGTGTCACACACTTTCATCCCTAATTTCTTCGTATTATCCGTTACAGATATTTCATTACCTGTTGTTTTTATGAGAATCATTTTGCTTCTTTCATATCGTACTAATTATAATCAAAATAATAATTATTGTGTTTTATTTTTCTTCCAATCACGTACGGAGCTTTAACCAATACCAAACACCTTCGCTGAAGCTCGTTCTCTTTTCTCTATTGCAAATTGAATGACTTTGCATTTAAAACTAGCACTGTGTTCGTTTCGTCTGGAAGGGCACCTATTTACTACTAAAAGGAACGATAGATCAAATGTATTTCGACTAAAACAAATACGATTTACTCAAACCTTAGATGTGCACTTCAAAATCAAAGGAACTGTTGAAAGAGAAAATATCTGACTCCTAATTCATTCGGTCTTACTCCAAATTGTGTCGCCATTTTCTCAAAAATGTAGCCAAACATTCTTGTGAACATCTGCATTGATCTGCACCACCCTTTTTGCAGAATTATTTACTCCCTCCAGCATTCCTTTCCCCCTCCACTCATGCGTATTGTCGCTTGTCCTTTTGTCGCTTGTCAATTCAGAGTACCATTATTCGAAAGCTCGGAAAAATACTTCGACTGAATGACTTCAAAAGTTAAGAAAATCACGCATATGTATATTTCAGGGGGTTTTTTTTGTTGTTTTGAAAAGAGCGCTCATTAAACGAAAAACACACCTAAAAATTAAAAAAAAAAAAAGGAAGTTTGAAATTACAAGTGCACGTTATGCACCAGAATATACGATATATATATATATAAATATACGATATTCGATATATATATATATATATACAATAATATATATATATATATATATATATATATATAAGATATTCGATATATATATATATATATACGATATTCGATATATATATATATAAATACGATATTCGATATATATATATTCATTTTATGAGAAAATAAGTACTCGTGATGTGCAAAATTATTGTTAAAGAGAAAAATGTATGAGCTTTCTTTTATGAAAGTATGCGCTTTTGGAGCCATTCAAATAATCAGAATTTTAATTTGATTCTGATATTTTGAATGGTTCCAAAAATAATCAGTACTTTTTCACTCATTTAAATAGAGGTTATAAGCCACAGAATACAGGTAATCAAAATTTGATTAATGAATTGAGATAATGCATAATTATACAACCATTCGTCTACAGAACTGTTGCGTAGCTATAGTGAAACATTACATATAAAATGAAGTCTTTTTTTTTAATTAATGAAGTAACATTAGATACTGGTGACAAAATCAGCAAACATTTTTGAATTCCTTCTTTTATAAAATAAAATGTTATTGTGAGATACAATGAAGTAAATTGTGATAGAGTAAATATTTGTGATATTAAAATCAATATCGCATTTATATCTTTCGAAACCAAACCATTTTCTTTTCATATAAAAGTAACGTATTTTATTTTAACGATTCTCCAACTGCTATGTATGTTTCCTTAAGGATAAGTAAACTATCTTAAGAAAGAAATGTAAAACTATCTTAAGAAATCTTTAAAAAACTATCTTAAGAAATGTAAAACTATCTTTATCTTTAGTCTCTATGTAAACTATCTTAAGAAAGAAAACGGCCAGTTACAGCTAAAAATTTGAAGAATACTACGAGAGTTTTCTTAAAAGACAATAGCGAACAAATAAATAGCATCATTTGTATGAAAATAGTGAGTAGAATAGCAAATAACTTTCTCGAGTTACAAAATGGTGAAATATTATGAAACTATAAAAAAACCTTAAGAGAAAGTATAATCGAAAAGACTCCTTATTGAAGACAATAAATATCTTTGCTATTAAGAGTAGCAAAGGCATTTACTGTCTTTATTCAGTTCCTGATTGATTGGTTCGGTTAAATGGGATATGGAGCAACAAAGGTTGTTATCCAAAGAATTGATTAGTTTTACTGTTTATAAGTATTCATGTGCAAAAGAAACGTATTTTTACAATTATAATACAATGTATGACAAACTGTCATCACGAATAACGAATTTCACACTATTCTTTTTTTTTTTATATGAAATGATGGAATTTTTCATTATTCTATAGAACTACTTATTTTCAAAGTGTATATAAACGTTCATATACCAAAAAAACATATTCTTAATACTGTGACATGGTGAAAAATTAAGTATTACTACGAATATTTTTTTCCCTTACTATTAATCTTTCCATTATTATTATTAACCTTTTCCTTTTCTATGAAGTGATCAGCTTTTACATAAACTATTTCAACATTCCACGGAAGTTTATTAGAGGGAGCTTATCCCCAGAAAGATACAGGTAATCAAGTTAGTATAAGCAAAATAAATGCTGGTTACAGAACAATAATATTTATTTAGTAAATTTTTATGTGCTCTTGTATAATACTCTTGTATTGTGCATATGTGAGTGCGTGTGTAATTTGTTTACTATGATATAAAAGTTAAAACATCGTTATGGTATTGATTAATAAGTCTAACAAAACGAAAAGTAAGCGAGATTATTTCTAGAGAATAACTTGTAGCATTCTATTGTACTTCTTTTCATACAATGAAAATCAAATGTAATATAAATATTGTTATAATTATAACTTTGTAAAGCACTTGAAACTTCAGAATCATGATCCTTATTTCTATGTTGCGATGGCATTTATATAATTGCTGTAATATGATATTTATAACGACATTCATATGGTTGTTTGAAAGAATAATCAAATTTAAATGCAATGTTCATGTAACAAATAATTGCTGTTTTTAATTTATTAATAAAAATGAAATTAAGATAACTTGAGTTGAATAGTATTAATACATGATCACTGGTAAAATTGTTTCCTGTTAACCTTCTTCATTGTATTGTAATTCGTAATTATATTACTATTATAAATACTTAAATATTTGAATATTTTTTTACCTTTACTTTTGATTAATTTGAAACTAAAAAACAAAATATTCTAAAAAAGATCTATTTAGAAATTTGAGTATCCGATTTTTTAAGTATTTCTTTTTGGATTTAATATGAAACAATAGAAAGAAAAGATGTTAAAATAATAATTAACCACAATTTTAAAATAGAGAAAAACAAACGAAGTAGTACAATTCTTGTTTCATCTGACAATTATACGTTTTCTCGATGCGTATTACAAATTTCATATAAGTTAATATGTCTAAATGAAATCTCTAAATTGCACTGATAAATAAGAAATCTTTTCAAATTTAAGTAATCATATTTTTATTAATTTTGAAAATATATAAAAAAAGGAAGTTTGTTCACATTCCTGAGATATCTGTGTTAAAGTATATCATGCGACGTTATTTTGTTGATTCTTAAAGTGCTTTGTTTCTACAGGCAACTGACCTTAGAGAAGATAAATGTAATCTAGGCTCCACTAAGATGAACTTTGTCAGACATTATGAGGATTTTTTTGTCCATTTGAAATGAATATTCGATGAGTGGTGTATTTAATAAGATGACGAACTGATGCATTTTGCTATATTTGCGCCGAATTTGTGGAATCACAGCTCAATAAAGAAGCATTACTTCTGTAATTAGAATTATCTTTCACCATATTGGATGCGAAATTGGAGAACAACAAATACCAAGAGAGTCATTCTTTTGTTGTTTACTTTATTTCACCCAACTTTGAGAGAGGATAAATTGACATCATTGCCTTTGGCCATATCAATGACCTGAAATCAACCTAGATATCTTTAAAGGATTGTTATTTTTGCATAATTTCAATAGTAAAAAGAATTCATTTTAAGATTAGGAAGCATGCTCAATATCCCATCGATTTTTCAGTAAGATCAGTACCTCTGATAGAGGTACTAACTGTACCACCTGTTAACTATGCCATCTTATAGTCTTAAAAGTGAAACAGACATGAATTGCTTTCCATTAGATAATCATTTAGAACCTTATAATAACGAGAGCAGAGTTGAATGATCTTGGGATAAGTAAGATTAAACTTACGCTGTTACGATCAAGCGTGACAGACCGTGGCAGAAGTCTTAACATGAAGTTTTGGAGACGAGAAGTTTTAACGTATATTAAGACTTAATGTACTGAATCAGACGGAAAGGCTTCTATAGCTTTTCTGAAAAAGATGATGAGGGATTTTTCAATGATATTACAAGACTTAGGTGATCTTAAGGTCTGAGTGCTTTTTTGATGCTTTTAAGTTCAGTACTCGTACACAACGGAAGTAAATGCAGGTAACTATATCTACATTCTTCTAGTATATGCTTCAGGGGAAAAAAGAGAGTATAACTTGATTATTTATTGGAAGTGCGATGATTTTAAGCGGAACATTTGTGTTGATTTAAAAGTAATTTATTTTCTTCTTGAAATTAAACAAGGTTATACAAGAAAATCAAGCTTTATGAGCGAATGAGACAGTAGTGCAAAATATACGATTATCATGTATTAAAGAGATCTTTTCGGAAGTCTATGGAATCCAGTGATAAACTTATACTTAACAAACTTCTAATAGCACCAATGGAGACATATTATCTCATACAACTTCACATCAAGCTAAAATTGATAAAAAGTTTTGAAAAAGCTCTTGATTGGGACGTTAATGCATTTACGTTTGTTCTTCGGTGAAATTAGTATAACGACGGACCAGTCCTTTTTGGACAAATTTTTTATTGAAACTTAACAATAAAAGTTTATAGTTCAATCATAAGCACAGTTATTGTGGGTGTCAACGTGACAGTATTTACCCACGTCCGTTATTACTGAAAGTCGTTCAGCTTCCGTTACAGTTATTGTGGGTGTCAGTGCGACAGTAGCTACCCACGTCCGTTATTGCTGAAAGTCGTTCAGCTTCTGCCTAGTTTTAACAGTTGACCGGTAGGAGGTACGCATATGCGTCAACAACGTTTATATAAGATCTATTCCCGTGAATATAGGATGAGAAAATTAAAAAAAAGGTGTATTTGTAAGTCTAAACATTCAGAAACTTGCGAAAATTGATCCGACTGAAACTGTTCTTATGAAGATAGAAAAAAGCGTAACGTTTTTTCTTCAAGAACGTTTTGGAATCTGTTGGGGGGTGGACATAACTACAAACTGCAAGAGTATAGTTCAAAATATGGCGGAAAGTCTTAAAAAACTTAAGTTATCATATGCCGTTAAAATCTCATTTCTTGCATCTTCACCTGAAAACATTAAATTAGCATAATGTGTAAGCAATTAGCGATGAGCACGATGAGCGATTTCACAACAGATATCTACTATATAGTCTCGTTATTGATCACAATGGAGTGCTAGTATTTACTAACTAATTTTAGTACATCAAGAAAGAATATATTGAACAGCATTTTCAACGTAAACAACAGATAGTAATGTACTCAAATTAATAAGCTTAAAATGTATTTTGCTGCGTAAAATGTGCAAAAGTATACTGCAGGTAAATTTAATATTTTATTGTACAACTAATATTGTTATATCCTACAAATGCATACCCTTCATTTAACAAAAATAAGATTCAAATTTAAGTTTTTATTATTTTTATGTATTCAAGAGCTAATACCAGTGGTTATTTAACTTTTTCGACTGGCGACATCCTTTTTGAATTAAGGCTTAATTCTACCGGCCATTTTGATTTCAGGAACGTTTTGTTAATCCTATACAATTTCTACTATCGTCCTCAAATCTTTACTATTTCATCTATTAAATACAATCGATAGAGCAAAAAGTAATGAAGGCTTCTGCGGAATAGCATTTTTCTTCCGACTTTTAAAATTATTTTTTTACCCGTTTTTTAATGATTCTCTTGGGTTTTTTTCAGGGTTTGAAAAATATTCTAAAATATTTTCAAAAATCGGGAGAAAATGTAATTCTAAAAATCTTCATTGCTTTTTGCTCTTTCGGATATATTAAATAAATAAAATAATATAGATTTGTGAACGGTTGTAGAAATTCCATAGAATTAACATTACGTTCACTAAATCAAAATGGTCAGTTGACAGGTTTAGTTTCAATAAAGTCGCAATAGAAGTAACACGATGACTATTGGTGACGAACCTCGTAATTTTGAAAATCGGTCAAGTGATGAGGATGACACCTGAGCTGGAACCCACCTTTCCTAACTTCTACACCATGACTAAGGGACTTTGGACAGCAAATTATTTAACATGCATCAGCCCCGGCTAAACGGCGGGTCTTTAGTGATATCAGGGTTCGAACTCGTGACTCGATGAAAACCGCCAGCTGCGATCATGGCCACTAGTTTACAACGGCCATCGTTGGTAGATAGAAATCTGAAAGATTTCCCACGGCATTCTAACCTAAGCCAAAGCTTGACTAACCATGTGAATAAGAGATAAAAAGGAATAAAACACGCATATAATCAGAAAAAAAGTCCTGTAACAGTTAATAAACCTCTCAAATAGCTGTGTCATTGAACTAATTCATTGTTCAAAAATAATTAGGATAGCTTTTTCAATATTCCGTGGCGCCTTTATGAAGACGCCGTTATACCCCAGGGTGCCACGGCACGGAATTTGTAACCTACTGGCGTATATTCAATTAAAATATTAGCTTGAAATTTAAGGAAACAAATAAATAAAAAGTCTATACTTGCTTATATCAGTATTAATAAATTTAAAATTGTTTGAAATGAAATAATAAGTTATTTGTGAGATTAATTTCTAGTTTACAATACTATTTGAAGAGAATAACTAGCTACATTTCTGTAAGATAATGAAATAACTTTTTTTTCCACATTTTTCAAATGTCCTTGATAAACTTAAGAATGTATCATTCACTTAATCTCATCCTAACTTAATAATCTTTGATTCCATGGAGAATTTTCACAATATGTGACTGTGGAGCTGTTGTGAAGGAAGCTTTCATGAATATATGAATAAATAAGAGGGGGGAGCTTAGGCGCCCCTTTATGGCAAATGCCAAACTCATAAATTCTGAACACCTCTTTTTTATGCACTCATTTTACGAATTTTAGAACTGCGTCGTTTTAAAGTCATTTTTCTCCGTTTAGTAAAAGAAGAAGAAGAAGAAAAAAAAAGGCTCGGGGTCAATTTACTTAATGATGCAAATTGGATGGATTTATCACAGATTTAGCTACTGTGCGAGCCGTAAAAATCTTGCATATGAAGTAGACACATACAGTCCCGAGAGAGGAGATATTACACAATCCTTCTTCGGGTATTACAGTATTCTGACATTCAAACCTTCCGTTTCCTGCCGTAAGATATCATAAAAGGAAAGAGATGCATTACAAAGATCATAATTGTAAACCATTAATAAATGAAGGTGACGCGAGATGATAATTTTGACATAGTTCGCGTCACATTTCGCGTACTTTCACCGACGCTTGACAAATTGAGCAAACTCAATGGAGAAGAATTTCGTGGTTATTGTCGACATCAGGGTTTAATGAAAGTTTCCCCTCGTCATCAAAAAGAAAAGTATGTTCCTTGAGCTTCAAATGATTGATTATTAAATTCGCTCTAAAATGCAACGCGAGAGTACTGGAAAAGGAACTCTGACTGGCACATTCCTCAGATAGGTACTCGTAGCTAGCACATCCTTCTCCAAACTTCCACACCATGCCAACGGGAGGATTCGGAGCCCTACTAGATTTAACGTGCATCAGCTCCGCTTCATGATGGATCTTCTGTTGCATCAGGTTCAAACCTCGACGAAAACAACGCCGACCGTGAATCCACGACCATGTCCACTGGGCTAATGCGGACGACCCTTAATATTTTATATTTGGAAGGAGTAGAAAGTCGAAGGTTGAAGGTCAGACCTATCAAAAATCAATGATACCTCATTGCTTCAAACTCATCTGAAAAGGTTAGGCATCTTCTTCAGTTCTCAGAACACCAACAATATTTTGGAATAAAGGTATTTAATACATTACATAGATGACGCATGTAGCTTTTAGAGGACAACAAGAATCTTTAATATCGGCTAAGAAATAAAAAAAATATAATGACTAAGAAGACATTACTTTTCTAACAAGCATCATATTTTCGAAGCCAAATTTAATGAAGAAAAAATATTTTAATACTAATTGTTTACTCCTTCTCTAAAATACAACAACTAATGTTGTTCAATAATGGCCCCTCCATGCGCTTTATTGTTTCAGCTTCAAGAATGTTCTCCACAAGACGAGCTGTGTGAAGTCTGGTATTGTCATCCAT
Source organism: Nephila pilipes (assembly GCA_019974015.1). Lineage (NCBI taxonomy): Eukaryota > Metazoa > Arthropoda > Arachnida > Araneae > Nephilidae > Nephila > Nephila pilipes. The sequence continues at coordinate 156,655 of BMAW01087077.1, forward strand.
TAAAAGAAAATAGTCACTAATGGTTGCAACATAAGATACGGCATGAGATCTCAATATCCCTCTGCATACTTTTGGGACGAAAAATTTGCATTCCGAATTATATGCAGGTCCCTGCATCCATTTATACAAATTCCAGACAATAACATCAAATCACCTTGTCTATAATATGATCTTTACCGAAAATCTTTGAGACTATTTCGAATGTTTTTTTCTTTCGGTACTAAAACACGTCGGGTGTCACACTTGGAGACTGATTCGAAATAATTAGTAAACAACGTTTAAATACAATCATGTTGCATCTAATCTCGATGTTCAGCAGTCCATCTTCTTCAGGCCGTACTGTGTATTCAGGCAGACGGAATACACACCATTGGCCAATGTGCATAGAGAACACATAATAAAGCTTATATCGGACTCTTTGATTTGCCACCCTCCGTCCTACTGGAAAAGCAACTGTTTTTGGAATTGAGTACCATTGCCTGTTTTGTCTCATCGAGCCCTTAACAGGATATATCGGTCTTCAGTTGTTGTAGTCGTCTAAGATTCCCCATTTCTTGGAATTTATTTTACAGCTTTGAAACGATACTCCTCGTCTCTCCAACAGCATTTTTGCGTTTGTACATGTTCAAGTCTCTCTACAATACTCCAAGCTATGGATTCCGATAAATCACGTTGTTGTGACATTTTCAAGTTCCATTTTCTCCAAATAAAAGTTGAACAATTGAAATTTACAGATGAGACACGAGAAAGGAATTTTCGGCAAAATCACGATTTCTGCATTTTTATTCTTTTTCTGGGTTTTGAACTCGTGATTGCAGATTTGCATATGAAGCTTTCTTTTCCAGTTTTTTTTACTACATTTTAAATTATGAATGTTTCATTTGACCAAAGGTACCAATGCAAATATTTACATATTTTCGTTAAAACCTTATGTTTCCCTAATTTTTTTGAACAGTATATATATAAAGCTTTTATTGTTTTCAATTTAATGTAAATTAATCTTACTTAATGAAAATGAAATAAAATTATATTTTACACAAGTTTGGGATGCTTTTCTTTGAATCATATATATTGGAGAACACTGTTTAAATGAATAAACACTTGGAGTAATTCCTTTAATTATGAAAAAAAATTGGATTCTTTCATTTATGCTTTGCACTAAAATCATTTATCTAGCATAATTCTTCAATTAATACAAATAAAGAATTTTGTACATTTATTTAATTAAAGGGAAGAAAAATTAGCCTGCAAAAATTTTAAGTTCGTTAAGATAAAAAGTAGTTTTCTCCAAAAAAATTTGTAATTGTAAGATTCTGAAATCCTCATACAATAACAGAGATATCTTTAGAAACTCAGATCTTACTTCCGAGACACGAACAGAAACTTAATTTCTCTTCTCTTATCACACGAACGTTTCTTTTTGCACATTGTTTCGCAACAAAGAAACTAAAACTTCTGGCGAAGCTACAGCTTGCAATTTATGATGTTAATTAACACCATTCAATTGTTTATATGGCCAGCCACTCTTTTAAGTTGGATGGGTTATGTCTAAAAATATCTAAGTGGCTAATCTGTTTGACGTGAGTACCATTAGTCAAAGACTAAATTAATAATCGAAAGTGCTTAGAACGAGATGAATTATTTTAATGTGGGTACAAAGTGGTAATTTCTATTGACTACACATATTTTGCATCATTTATCTTATGTATTGATGAATACTTAGTATTTCATTAGTCGTTTATTCTTCCACTGAAATAAAAAAATTATGTTTATTTATAGAAGTCTTTTGGGATCCATTGAAATGTGTTTTTGAAACGAAATGAGTTTCAGTGCAGATATTGTTTTAAGTTTTAATTATTACGAAGACATAACAGAGATTTCTGCATAAAATTTATTCTGCATATTAATTGATCTTTATGTATATATTGTTGTTGATTACAGGCTATTAATGTCGATTTGTTCGGTTTCGGGAAAATGAAATTTGTAGTATCGCAAAGTTTTAATTATTCGTATTATCTCGAGATATTAAAAAGTTTTAATTATTACTAAAATATCGAGATGGAATCTTAATATTATTTATTATTCTTAAAAAATCTTTACAAAATCACTATCTGGAGTTATGCATTTCTCTCAGCGTTTCTCGTATATTGTAGAATTTAGCAGTTTAAAATTTTACCTTTTCTCCTTACTGTGGTTACTTCGATTTATGGCTCCCTGAAACCAAACAAATTAAAAAAAAACTATTTATAATTCACAACATTATATGCATAAGAATCAATTAATAGGAAAAATACAATTTTCCAGGTATTTCAGTTATTTCTTCGTAATAATTAAAACTTAACGATATCTTCTCGTGTACCAAAAATAATCATAATTATTTCAAATAGTTATCAGTAAAATATTTTTGTATGGATTATATTAATTTTCAAGAAATCATTTGAGATTAGACTTACGAAGTGGCTTCCATGAAAAAGGTTTTGGCTTCGATCATGTGCTCTGATATGCGATTTTTCTCTCAACTTATTTACATAAATATAGAATAACCTTTTGGCTAAGTAATTAAGCGTATTTTTTCACTATTGTTACGGAGAAGGTGGAGTCGGGACTATTCATAGTTTCTCTGTATTAAAGATAGTGTGAAACATTTTGAAATGTATAGCAGGTGTTTTTTGAGGGCTGTCAGAGTTTATAGTAACCCTCCTGCAACATTAGAACGGACTTTGACATATTGAAAGACAGGCATATTGAAAGATTTGAAAATTAGCATGGAGACCGAATAATCATGAATTTCGTGTAAAAATAAAGCCAATTCCATTAAAATAAAGCTCGGACTCCTGTTCTTGAAAGCAATAATGTAGCTCATAGTATTTCTACTTTTCTGGGTCAAAACCAATTATTTCAAACAGCGGTTCGAGAAACCGCGGTAGCCTAGTGTTGGTGGTCGCGTAATCGGGGCCTGCGTTGTTTCGGCCGAGTTGTGAGTTCGAACGCTGATGCTGCTAAAAACCTAACATTTAAAGGGGCTGATGCACGTTAAATTCGGACGAAGTCCCAAGTCCTCCCATAGGGTGGTATGGAAATTTGGTGAGGAAGGTGTCAGCTCAAATATCACTCCCGTCGCTTGACCGAGGTTTAAAATTACGAGGTTCTCGACAATAACCATTGTGATGCTTCTTATTGAAACGTTAGGAAACGATAAAATCAATTCGATAATATCCCTACGCTATAATTCATACAACCCAATTACTGTAATTCATATTAAAAATCAATGATGTTTTGTATTGGTCAAAGCTCCTGTTCTAGTCAAAAATATATGAGAGACAAAGCATTAATGTGTGTGAACGAATATCTACTTTTAATACGGGCAAATCTTGCTTAAAATACAATTAGAACTATTTGCAGAAACACGAGTTAAATGAATTATAGTATTAATCACATTTTCCCAAGGGTTCTCGCGAGTATAGGTAGAAAGGTGGTAATCGATATCCAATGCTATCTGAAATCACATCAAGCCTATGGTGACTCCGTTGTGAACCACTTAATATTATATACACTCAACTATTTTTTTACACGGTAGATACGTTCCTTAGGGAACCGTGCAAAAAATCCGAGTAAAAAATTACATGAAATGTATGGTATATTTGGGGATATGTTCCTCTACTTTAAAAAATCGTGTAAGATGAAAAAATTCTAAATAATTTCTCAAGAAATCGTGCAAAAAAGTAATAAAGAAATCCATATTACATTTTTATAAAACAAAAACAAATTATTTTTATTTGAAAAAAAAAATGAAATTAATGTACTGTGAAAATTCAGTCTATATAGTGACATGCAACATATAAAAATTCAAATTGAAATCAGGAATAAAACTACTATCTAACAACTATTCTTCGCTAATTGATAACAAGCATGCACTTTTATTATAAACTGGATCAAAAATACTATCATCAGTAGATGTGACAGATATGTCCAGCACAACTGTCGACTCTGATTCAAATGAAGAATTTCGTTCGTTATTAACGAACTCTTGATTTTTTTTTTGTTGATTTAAAGTCTGATATAAATCTGTTATTTTTTTAGTTTCTCAAGTTGCTTATATAATTCTTGATATCCTGCTACACAAAACTTAAGATTACGTTGAAATTTTAATGCACGCTCCATGTCAGGATCGTGAGTAAGAAAATATTCAATACTTGTAGAAAATTTCAAGCCCTCGCGAACTAAATCAGCCGTTAATAGCTGAACTTTATTTTCAACTTCACCATTATTGAATTCTTTATTATTATAAACTGTCATAAATTCGATCAAATCGTCCTCATCCAAAGGGATTTCTAGCAACAATTCTTAAATGTCAGACGTTTGCATGTTCTTAACACCTTCGCCACCAATTGCCTTTGATAGAGTCGTAATTTCAGAACCCACAACTGATTTTTGTATACTACGAAATTTCTTCTTTGACACATTCTGGCAAAAAATTTTTCGAACAAGCCCTTAAGGTCGATTGCCGCAACTGTTTGATGGCAAAAGAAGCATCTGTAATACAATACAAAATCTAAAACTTTCTCCATGCTTCTGCACCTTTCAATTTTTTTTCTTCCACTGAGTCTAAAATATATATAAACATTTGCTTTATGTTGTGTATTTTAAATGCTGCTATAATACCCTGATCGAGTGGCTGAATTAAAGAGGTGGTATTAGTTGGTAAAAACAGCATTTGAATATTTTGGAAGAAAAAAATTTGTGATTCGTGTTAGAACAAAAAATTAGCGTAAAAAAGTTTATTGGTGAACCGTGATATTTCAAAATCGTGTGAAAAAATGGTTTGGTGTAATTCCAATGTCTGTTGCGCTTGCGTGAGCCATGATTCGCCGCCAATTGAGTAAAAATGTTTTAGTTTGCGGCTCCAAGTGATGGAAGTCAGAGTTAAATTTTATTCAATCTGTTTTCAGAGTCATACGGATCCTAGAGCGAGATATTGTAAACTTGTATATAATTATAGACCAGATTTTTATTGTGGCCATGGTAGCCTAGTGGTCATGGTTAAAAATCGCGGTCGGTGGTTCTCGTTAAGTCAAGGTTTCGAGCTTAGATGCCTTTTTGTAGCCGGGGCTGATGAGCGTTAAATATTTCAAGGTTAAAGTCCTCCCGTTAGCGTGATGTGGAAGATAGGAGAGAGAGGGGCCATCTCAGGTATCGTCTTGTCACCAGATGGAGGTTCAAAACTAAGAGGTCCTTTGCTAATAGCCCTTGTGTTGCTTCTAGTGCGACGTTAATAAAACCAATTGAACCAGATTTTAATGAAGTATATTAATTGAGCTAAGAAAAACTGTTGAACGACTAACATATCTGTTTAGTTGAAATATTATGTATTCTTATATTATTGCATACGAATTTGATTCCAAAATTTTTTTATCTATCAGATTATAACTTTTAAATTATATGCTTTATCAATATGTTGTTTAGTATATTGGGGGAAACATAGTAATACAAATATGCGACGAATTTTATTTATTCAGAAATTAAATAGAACGATAAATGTTTTTCATTCATACCAGAATTCTTCTTCTCGAAGTTGATTACTCCTATTGAACAACATTGATAAGATCTATTCAGAGAGAGAGAGAGAGAGAGAGAGATCTAAATTTTTATAGTATTTTATTTAATAACCAAAATATTAATGATTTTATTATTTGTATCATTGAATTAATATTGACGAAATCTTCCTTAACAACTGTTATAATTTTACTACTATCATATGCTTTAGATTTGTATTCAATACAAAGCTTTATATTAAAATCAATACAATTTTTGTTATTCCTCACTTCTTTACAATTGTCTTTCTTACTGCTGTTGTTAATAATTATTTTACTTACTCTCTCGTGGTGCGTAAGTTACCAATATTGACTCGCTTATTGCTCATAGTAATGCCTTGTTTCACATAAAAGTTTGGTATTAATGTTTATTTTTAAAATGTGATGTCACTTTTTGTAGTATGGGACTTGGGTATACAGTAGGTAAATCAATTGCTGATATTCTTGTACTTATAAACTTCTTGTTTTTGGTAAGCAGAATTCGCGATACACTCGTATTTTGATTCCCGTAAATTCTTGAATAATATCTGGATTTATTTATTTAAGTTATGAATATTTGGTTTTATGGGATATAGAGCAACAAAGGTTATTATTCTCTTAAAATATTCTTTTAATTCATTAGATATCAAAATATTTTATCTTTGGTAAGAATGATCTGATCACTTGTTTATCACCGCCTTACTCATAATCTATTTGATAATAAAATTGCGCTATGGGTCTATCTTTAGAGGTGATGGTTCCTATCACTTCTAAGAATTAAAAATTTCTTCTGTTTAATATCGTTTCTCATTGATTATTATTCTTATTATAAGTAATCGAAAAATGCAAATATTTCATCGAGTTAATGTGTGGATCATAAGACACAAACACACAAGATATTCTTTTCTCCACACAATATATGATTTTCAGCTGAAATATATTATTATTGATTTTGAATCAAAAAACTATTTTTTACGTTTCATAATTTTAAAATTTATTGGAAAAAAGTTTGGAATAAATCAATCATTATTACATAAAAATGGATTAATGCAACCCAATACATATTTTGGTGATGATTTACTAAACTTACCCTGTCGATACAGATGACTGGAACGAAAAGTTATACTAGAGATCAAACTTACTAGACAAGAAAGGAAAAAAAAATCTTTTGACAAATTGGCAGACATTTCTTTCCTGCTGAATTTTATCACCCTAAATTTATGCGAAGAGCCATAAATTTGGTTTCTATGGTTTGATAGTGATTGCAGCAATCACGTCTCTTTCTCGATTTATGAATTTAAATCTTTTTTTTCTTTAAGACTATTTAATGAAAAAATATTTAATTTAATATAAATTATAATGAAGTAACTGTTACAGCGTGAAACAAGGATTCTACCTTTTTAGTACATAAATTTAAGTTTGTTGAAAGTTGAAAATAGTAAATCAAGATTTTTTTTTTTTATGTTTTAGAAATTCATTCGCTTAATTGAAGTGAAGCCAAGTTGAAATCTTAATTACCGTGATACTTAAGATAAAATCATCGTTTACGTTTAATTTAATTAGTGAAGAAAGAATTCATAAAACAGCAAAGGGAATGAAGTTAGTTGTCTGTACCTTTATGTAAAATAGATTTTGAAACTAACAAAAAAAAATAATTCCAGGAGTAAAAAAAATCATTTACTGGTAATGGTAAAGTTAACATATAATAGTAAATCCTAGAAAATTTGATAAAGGTTTAAAGTTCGACTTAATTTTTGTATTTATCGAAATTTCATGGTGAACTTAGCCTTTAAACCTCACTTTGCTATTAAAGGAGAGAGAAAAAGAGAACGAATTTAAAATCATACAAACAAACGCACATTAATTTAAATAATTTATTTGAGTTGGAAACTATTTGGTTGTGAAAAATATTTTTTCGGCTTGAAAAATTAAGTTTCAATATGAAAATAAAGTTGAGTTGTTGGATCATATATGGGAATTTTTATTCCTTTAAAAATTCCTTTCAAAATTCACCGAATGTTGACTTGATATATTTAAGAAATAAAAACCTTATTTATTTCAACAGAGACATCAAATACATTTTTGTCTTTTATTTTTTTCAGGTTTAACAACATTTCACTATTCGCAAGAATTTAATTGCTAGGCTCCTTGATTTGAACCCAACCCTGGATTAGAATGTTGCCATCATAAAAGCTGATCCAAGTGCACGAAGGAAAAAAAAAAGCATAATTAAAGAGAGATAGATTGAACCATACTATATTCGTTATGAGGATTTTTTTCAATTGATAATTTTTTAATATAAAAATCGCTTAGGCATGAAACGGGATGGACGTCTAGATGACTGGAAAAAATGTTTCAAATCGCTTAAATATTCATAAAGCTAGTGATGACGGGATGTTACACATTACCATGGATATTGTAATACCCTCCTTTGCATGCTGCTAATGCTGTTCTGTATAAAGAACAAAAAAAAAAACTTTCTTCTATTTAGTGTATAAATTTAAATTACCAGACACTTTTAGTTATGCTACCTAAAACTTGCATTTAATTTAATAAAGCATTACAAATCTCAATAAGATATTGGGCCACTATTATTTCTAATGCATTCTGCCACATACCCTAGCATAGAGATGCAGACGCTCGTAACTTCTTGACAAAACTCAAAGCATTCAAATTGTACTTTGGCATATAGATCTTTCAAATTTTGTGATAATAGTGAAGTCTTAATAGAACGGCTTATATCATACCATAGGTGTTCTATGAGCCACTGATATGGTGATACTCCTGGCCACGGTAGAGTATCTGTGGCTACGAGGCAAGCTGTTGAGATGCCAGGAGTATGAGCACGGGTGTTGTCTTGTTGAAATAGAGGATAGAATGGGTGTTAACATTAAGAACGGCCATTGGCCGAAGGACCTCACTTAAGTACCTTTGCTTCTCAACGTGACTCTGAGGAAGACCAACGATAATCAAGCATCATACGAAATTGTACCTTATACCATTACACTATGCTATCGGAATGTGCGATGAGAGACAACACATTGTCCATTGTTGGTACAGAACGTGTTGCGTCCACTCACGGTAGGAATTGTCATCCTAACTAAGAAAAATGCGAAAATTATCAATAAAGATGGCTCGTTGCCATTCCACATGGCTCCAAGCTGTTCGACCGAGGCACTATTGGAGTCTCTGGCGACGGTGATGTGGAGTCTGAGGCAATATGCGTAATGGTCTCCGTGTAAGAAATTCGGATGCATGCTGAGGTCTGCTAATGGTACTGGCACTTACAGGATAACGCAGAGAGGACAATGCTGTCCGCATAACGTCTGTAATTGTGGCAATTAGTGTGATTATCGCCTTTCAGACAATTCTTTGATCTTTTCTACAAGTAGTCCATGTAGTTCTTCCTGGGTCTATTAGTCGTCAGCTATAAATTTCTTATTCCCAATTTTGTAAAACAGTGCGGAATTGTAACATCTGCATGACTGATATGACGGCGCAAATCGACGGAATGAGGGATGCGATCTTTTTCAAAGGCTCCAACCGTTCAAACGGCTGTCGTTTTCTTTTCAAAAGCGACACATTATACTTAAACATATTATTTAGAATCAAAATTACACGCTTTGGGAGAATCTTTTAAAGTGTTCTTAGTGGCGAGGAAAATCACGTTTTGGCTGAAATCAAGGCAAACGGCGGGGCTTATACTGTAATAATTTGCATATTTAACAGAAAGGAAATAATTTCTTAATTTGCACTTAAGTACATTACTTCCTTTCATGTTCAACTTTTTTTTGACGATAAGTGCATATACTAAAATCTTCTAAATATTTTTCATTTTATTTTTTGGTTAATTTCAAACTATACATAGCATGTGATTAAACATGTTATCATATATTGGTTTTCTTATGAAAGTTTCAAGATTTCTTCAAAATCAGGGTTATTGAAGCACTGACATTTTTTATATTTAATTTCTTTTTACTTTCAAATAAATAACGTTTCACTTAGCAAATTTGTATGAATCTTGAATCTGTATATTAAGGATTAAAATTTGATTTAAAAATAAATTATAGCTAAATACTAATTTTAGATGTTATGAAAAAAGTATTTCCTTTCTCTCTCTCTCTCTGAACACACACAC
>BMAW01087077.1:171362-301005 GCA_019974015.1 Nephila pilipes
GGAGTTATTGATCGATGTGTTATATATAGTATAGTCTTACAAATTTAATGAATATTAAAGATAAGTCCGGGTCAGGAATTAAATCATTCTCAGCAATCGTGTAATTTCCCAATAAAATGCGTCGATTTATGTAACAGTTTATCTTTCTGGAGCTCGACAATCTGGCTAACAATTTGGTAGTTGAAACTTCCCGATCTTTCTTTCTACTAATGCTACAATAACTGTTTACCTCTCTCAAAACCTCATTTCCTTTTCTCTACACTTCGTTACTTAGTAATGCTGATTTACATAATTCATAAGTTGAAGCTCTTGAATAAAACAATGTCATAAAAACGTCCATGAGTTCATTTGTAGGGATATACTCGTATTTGTGAGACCCAAGTTATAGCTAACAATTTTTATTTTGAATATTTTGAGTGGGATCATTATATACTCGTATATCATCTGAAAAAAGTAATATAGCATAGGAAAAAAATATCAAAAATTTCCAAGCATTAGAACTTTACGTAAAAAATTATTCTTACATAGTGGAAATGATTAGAATATCTCATCTTACTGATACAATAGGATGAATGGATATATAATTTTTTCTGTTTCAGTTTAATTATTCTGATTGTTATTCAAACTTAGTATCATTAATCATTGAAAAAAGGTGTATTTATATTACCTAAGATCTAGAACTGCGTTTAAGTAACAATTGCACAGGATATGTCATATCACATACGGTATATAGCATTACTAAATTGGTTGTAGAATCATTACTCATTCTCTTTGATTAATCTCTAAGTAAATAATCAGGAGCTGCAACAAAGATTTATTCAGAAGCAGACTATGAATCCAGTCTTCTTATTTTTATCAAATGTACTTACAACATTTCGTTTGAGAAGAATGATATAAATAAGTACCTAATTATGAGAAAAAGAATAAAGGGAAATTTATATAGAAGAAGTCAGATGTAAAGTGAAACTACCATTAAATCTGTATTTGAATATGAATCTTGTATCGTCGTATATATATATATATATATATATATATATATATACGTGTGTGTGTGTGCATTATTAAACAACAATACTTTAATCAAAAACAAGTTAGGGAGCGATCTTAATAATTTAAAAAATAAATCAAATAATATGTGAGAAATCATTACAGCACCATTCAGTAAAGAGATGTATAATAATCTATAAAAATAAACAGAAAAAACTTTGTAAACGAAGAAGAAATGGATAAAAATGAATATTCAATTTTAACTTTTCAGTTAATTTTCTATAGCATAATTTTTGGAATTTTTGATATTTTCTTTTTAGAAAACATTAAAATATATTTATATATTTATATAAATCACCATATATTTTTCCTTGTAAACATATGGTGAATGCGGGATTGATTGGCTAACGATAGACCAGTTAGTAGCTCTAAACTCTTTTGGATGAGCTCGGTTACTTTGGGAATTCTGCTCATAATCAACGTGTTGCTTTTTAGTGCAATGGTAATAAACACTCAAATACTTCAAGAGCTATGTAAAAGTTATTGAACCATGTTAAGGAAGAATGATGATAAATGACGTTAAAAGCGACGATGACAGCTTTTTCACAACTTCTATTCCAAATAAAATACCACTGAATACTCGTCGTGCCATGAGAGTGACGCATGTTAAATCGGTGGAGAATCCGAAATCCATACATTAGTGAGGTGTGGAAGTTTAAATTATGGATTGTCTGCTTTGTTGTCTTTTCATTAGTTGATCGTGGCTTAAAATTTTAAATTTCCTCTCCGATAGTCCAATTGCTTTCGAGTGCGGCAAAAGCAATCAGTCAATCCAAATCATGCGATTATATTACAGCTTACCCTCCTTTAATATTTAGCTACTCCATTGTTTTTATACTGAGTCTTTAAATCAGAATCTCTGGACTCATTCTAAAATTAATCGTTCGATTGATTAGGTGGGAATCTTGATTTTTGGAAGAATTGGGATTCGAACATGAGATTTCACTTGAACCTCATGGATCTTTATCATAGTGTTATGCAAGTTCCCTTTCTTAGAGTATATAAGAAATAAGTAACACTATAAGTACATTTCAACAATAATATCGGTATTTCTCAATGAATATATGTTTTTGCTTTTTTATTCTAAAAATAATGAAAAAAAAATCCTTTGATATCTGAAAAGGACTAAAAGGTGAGAAAGAAAAAAGAAAGTAAATTAGAGGGACAACTGCGTTAATTTCTTTCTGATTATGTTTCAGCTGATAGTGTTTGATCAATGTAAAGATTCAAAAAGCTTTTGTTCCCAACTTCTTCAAAATGTTTAAGGAGAAAAATCTGCCGAAAGGAAGCTAAATAAATATTCTTTCTTCGCTTGGAATTCTTTTTGAAATTTTTTAAGCAAGCACTCATTAACTCTAACATTTTTCTTCAAAGTAACTTTTTGAACAAAGCATTGAATCTGAAGCCATTAATTTACGCACACGAAGTATAAAAAATGTCATTTTTCTTTTTTTTTTTTAAAAAAAAACAATTCTCACTTTAAGGCATATAAAAAGAATAATTTCTTTCCACTCTTAAATGCAAACTTATTTGCCAGATTTATTTTCTTCTTATAGTGTGTCAGAAATCGAAATCGATAATAACGTTAATACACATAAAAAATAAATAAATAAACCATATGCCTTTTCTAAGCAAATACAAAGTGAAATTTTGGTTGAGATGAGAAAAAGTAAATTTTATTAATTTTTTTTAGTTCATATTTTCGTAGTCTTTTTCTTTTTCTTTTTTTTACAATATTCGAGCAGTTTTCCATCGCCTGTTTTTTTATAAGTACCTTCTTCTTTTAGAAGCAAGTAAGCACATGAATTTAAAATGACTCACTGATATTTTCCGAAATCAGTAGGATTTACATTCATAAAAAAGATTTCATTGTGTTCAAATTTTTTCTTCGAAAGACAGGAAAAATCAAATAAATAAGAAATGAGCGATGAATATACATAAGTGACTGCATATTCTATTCGTACTTCGAATTACATTATTTTATTCCATTTATTGTTGAAAAAGAAGAACGAAGAAAGAAAAGGAAGCTAAAATAGGGAGGGAGCGAAAGAATGGGATTTACAACTAAACATTAAGGGGAATTCTCTCTCTAAACAATGAAAGCAAATGACAAAATTTGGACTTTCACATTTGTTGGGAGAGTTTATGAATGTGTATTCGGTGTTTCAGCTTTTTTACGAGATATAGTATGGAGAAAATCAAATATAGTTACGTTTTTTATTCAAATTGTTAGCTTGTCTGCTAGATTTAGTGCTACATAATATGAACTGAAATTTAAGAGGAACTGGGGCTCAAAAAACAAATCTTTTGAAACATTTTATAAGCAGTTATGCATCAATAGCTACAGAAATTATTCAAATAGTGCACTTTTTAGACACATAATGTCTTTTTGTGCATTTTTATTCTCAAAATTAGTTTTTTTGTATTCAAAATACTGTTTCAGTACTATTAAAAATTACAAAAATTCTAAAATAGTATTTTTGGTTATATCATAAAAAAATCGTGCATGATATTTTTATTATTTTCATTACTTATTTAAAAGTTCAATAAATAAATAGAACTTGAGGGAAATTTCCAGAAAAAATTGCACTTCAAAGTTAATTTATTCTCTCTGAATTAATGATTTGATTTAAAACTCAATTATTTTGTCAATTTATTTGTCATGCAAAAATAAGAATAGAAATTTTGTAAATACCTTGCTTCAAATTTTAAATCCGATTTAAATCGAATTTAAATCTGTTATTTATATATATATAAGATGCAAACCAGAAAACAGTTATTAACTCAAAACTTTATGAAAATGCTTCCAAAAATAAAAGCGACCGAAATTTTAATATCGAAACTTTTTTGCCAAGAGGAACTATATAACAAATATTTTGAATTTTTGTATTTTTATTTTGAAAAGTGAATTTCTTGGAAGATTTTGTTAGCAAAGAAATATACTCCATGTCAAACGCTAAGTATATTTTTAATTTTTCTATTGATATATAATCTACTTTTATACATAATTCGGGGTTCAAAGAAGAAAGAGAAATTGCAGGTTTCAGAAAGGCCACTATTTTTTATACTCTTGTGAATCTTAGAAGATATTTTTTATTTAGTATGGTTTGCTTGCAGAAGAATACGGAATAGACAGTTTTGATGAAATTGGTGGAATAATATTCCAAATTATTTTTTTCCATCAATGTGAATCTTTTCATAACTTCAAAAAAGCCTAGTGTTTGAACTTTCTATTTCTCTTTATCACTGTAAATATAGGTCTACCCATCACCCTTCTCTCTCTCTTCAACCCTTCTAAGAGTTTTGAGTATTGAGTATCAGACAGTATCACAATTTAAATATTATATCTCTCCTTATTTCTGTTTAATTCTACTGAATAATGATTATCAATACACAATTAAGAAGAGACACATTTTGCAATTATATATTATGAAAGGGTTCAGAATACTATGAGTAAAAAGGAAATATTTCTTTTTATCAAATTTAACATTAATATTATGATTTTGATAACATCTTTTTAAAGAAACACGGTAACTTAAAATGACAAAATTATTAAAAATATTTAATTGCCTTATTTTAATCGTATGACCTCTCTAAATATATGTACAGAGTTTCATATCTTTAGTTATTTAATTTAGGACAGTTATTTAAAAAATTTTTAAAAGAATACCAAACGATTTCAAAGACTTTCAAAACGTTCTGAAAGCTAACTTTATTTTTTCACGATGGCCACGTATTTAAAATTCTGAGGCCGTTTTTTATAATCAATACATAGTTTAAAAAAATTTCAGATGGTTTTAGAGAAATTGTGTGTAATAGTTATGTGCATTGCGTGTAAGAATTTAGATAAATGATCCTTTTTTTTTAAAAAAAAAAAACAACACAATTAGATATAGCTATTTTTTTCATCGTTTTAGTAGTATCTGATAAAAACAATTAATTAAACAGAAATAACGTAAGTTCAACCAAACCCCTGCTCGTAATTGTGAGAAACGTTTTGAAAAATTGAGAAAAACAATTGTTAAAGGAAACAGTATACATTCGAAATAAAATTTTTGGTCCAGATACCAATCTTTTAAAAAATTTTGGTCTAATATTAAAATTCAATATTTTATTTTTAAAAATTGTTTGAATTAGGTTTGTATCTTATTAAATACTGAGTAATAGATGTTTTAATATTACTTGATCCCTAATTTTTCTGATCGCAAAGGCTCTAAAAATGAGTTTTTTTTTCACATTTTTCATTACTACAAAATACAATATCTTAAAATATTACGCATCAATCAACCTGAAATCTTACATATATGGTTTTCAAATACACACACACACACACACACATATATATATATAATAGAGTTGTAGAACCTGTAGAATTGAGGTTTTACGTTGAATAGAATTTTTTTATATTTTAATAAAGGGAAAATTACGTTGACTTTTAAAGAAAATTTTAGTGTTCAGAACTCGAACTACCATAGCTCCCTACGTAAGGCCTATATAACAAAAAATTGTCTGTTCTTTAGTTAAGCCTATATTCTGCATTATTCAATTTATAAAATATCCATATACTTATTTTCTTTTAAATTACTATGGTTTGCGGAAAGTCTTAATTTTTGCTCACATTTGTATAAAATTCCCTTTTGATAGTAAAGACATGCATTAAATAAACTTTTCTTGAGTATTTTCTAATTTTGAAGCCCCATAAGGTCATTCAACATGTATTTGTAAGCAAAATTTAAGTTAATTCAAAAACTTTTCTTCCACCGTGGAACTGTACTGTTACCTTAAGAATATTATAGTTTCTAGAATTCGCGAAAATTCAAGGTAATGAAATATTTTGATATATAATTAAAGTTTTAAATAATTGTTGATATAAAAATGCAATTTCAAATATGGTTAAAATGAGTTATCTCTCATGAATTTTAAATTAAAAAATTTCTTACTTGTACTCAAACTGCTCACAGAGTTTTATTAATCTGAGTGAGAAAAAAAATAAAGCTCAAAAAGAAAAAGATGTTGATTTATCGTCATAACTTTTGGTTGGAGTACAGTGATCTATTCTTTATAGCTGGAAAATCCTTATTCGAATATATTACTACCTTATATTCGTTATTTAAAATGTATAAGTTTTTACGATAGTGTAATTTATTCATAAATTTTCAGCTTTATAGTTCATCAAAGGATTGAAATTTAAAATGATTATTATTGAATTACAGTAGTTGTACATAATATCTGTAAGATCTGTCATGAAAAAGGAAATTGTTTTCTTTTACTCTGTTGCTTACATATTAAATATTTGCAATTTTCATTCAT
The DNA here is from genome assembly GCA_019974015.1 of Nephila pilipes. Lineage (NCBI taxonomy): Eukaryota > Metazoa > Arthropoda > Arachnida > Araneae > Nephilidae > Nephila > Nephila pilipes. The sequence continues at coordinate 177,720 of BMAW01087077.1, forward strand.
AAAATACTATTTTACATAATCATATCAACTATTTTATAACACATTCTCTTATTTTTTGCCCAAAGAAAACTTATTGTACAATAAGATATTTGTTTTTGAGAAACAAAAGTAATTTATTATATATTTTCAAATTTTAAAAAAAAATTCTGAGCGATGATAAAAAATGCATTAAAACATTTTCATAGATTATTTACTTTACAAGTGATATAAATTTTCAAAAAACATATTAAAGATGTTTCATGTCGTGAAATATTTACACATTTTTTGAAATAACTCGTTCTGAATCCCAAGTTTTCTTAGCAAATAAAATTAAATGCCTAGAAAAATCTTATATTTATTTTGAAGACATTAAATGTATAAGTAAAAGCAAGTACAAGTATTTAAGCAATAAATTATATTGCTTATAAAGTATATATGTAATATACAAGATAGCTCAAAAAAGTAAATGTGTGTGTGTGTGAACGTTGTAAAATAGTAAATTATTTTAAACTGTAAATATTCAAAGAAATTGGAAAAATTATAGTTATTTACTTGAATATCAAAATTGCAAGACACGAACTTTATTTATAATAGATTATGTAAAATATAATGGAAAATTATTATACAAATAAATTAGGCAAATCAAAACACACATTGCAATGAATTTAGGAGAGAGACAGAAATTTATTAAACAATTTTGAAATGCCAAATATATTGTAAGCCTTCGCAAAACTATTTAAGAGTATTTTATTTTTGCAGGAGATATATGAAATTTGTATTTATTAATATAATATACAAAATTTTATATGTATATTAATATTATGCTTTGATAATAACTCAGAAATTTATTTCGAACGCCAAAATAAATGATGTAAAATCGGACACTTTCTACCAGTTATACAAGATTATTCCATTTCCATGTATAATTCGTTTTGAGACTTCCAAAACATTGAAAATAGGCTTACGAATTCGCAATCAAGTTAGAATCCTATATTTAGTTGAGCTCTTTTCAGGAATAGAAAACTCATTAACATGTATGCAAGGAGATTGAGAATTATAATCCTACTTCAAAGTTTCTGAAGAAAAGACGAACTAATAAATCTTTCAAAATGGCTAGAATTTTCAAACATAACTTCGAGGCTTGAAGTAAGACTTTAACTGGAAATGTAATTTCAACTTTTTCTCGATGTTATTGCGAAAATAATACTCGCATTTAATAATATCCTCGAAGTGATTATTTTTTTATTTCCTTATAAGTTAAATTAAGTATTTCTGAAATGAGATATATAAATATTGTTTTTGTATGAAAGTCTGCATTTGTATAAAACCAATATCCTTGAACCATAAGTTTATTTTAAAGAATTTCGATAGCGCAATATATATGTTGTGTCTCTATTTTTTTTTTTTTTTTTTTTTTGTAGTTGTAATTTTTTGAATATTACTTTTTTTTAGATATATAGGTTATTGCCTTTTTGCTTGTAATATAATAACTAAAATTCCTGAATGTATTAACTTCTTTTTTCAGAAATAAAAGTTACATATAGTATTAACAAGTAAAATCAGCTGATTTATTATTGCAACCTTAAATATTAATATAAAGAATAATCTCCTAATTTAAAAGGAAAAAAAAATGAAACTTCTGAACAGATTTGAATATCACTTGGGAATGTCGCTTTTTTAAGTAAATGAAAGGGTATCTTTGATTCATTTATCCCACTTGTAACCAAGTTTGTTCAAGCTCGCCACCTGGCAGACACCGGAGGAGTGATGACAACTAGAGAGCTAATAACTAGCAGTCCAAGCGGAGGAGCTAACTTGTAAATACTGTGTTCCTCAATGCGAATTATGTGTATTATTATGTCAACCCTTAATTGTCTGCGCTTATAAATTGTTGTGTCCTTTAGTGTAATTAGTTCTGAATAAACGTAATTGAATCTAGTAAGGTAATCGTTATTTAGATAGTATTCACTTATTAAATCCCTAACGAAATTCAACAAAATTGCGCCTATGGTTACTCTTAATTTTTATATTTATATCAACATAATTCTTTGCTGTAGCTTCTTTCTGAATTTTTAAATCCTGAATAAGCGAAATTCTTATACTTATATTAAATGACCTTCCAATATTTTTGATAACTTTTCTCTACTTAAATCTTATATATTAACAAATTTTTTATTACATGATTAAGAAACAAATACAGCTCTTATACTTTAAGATTATTCAAATAAGAACAAAAGCTGTATAACCACCATTTTATTCTAAAACATTTTCATAACTGTTTTGTATAGATGTAGATATTTTGCAATTTTATCTACGGCATTTGCAGTTACTATAATGTGATGAATATGTTAGAATTAGTTATAAGAGTTCTTTTATGTGGTATTTTCCCAGTTGCCAGAAAAATGTGCTTATTGAAGAAGAAATAAAATTGAAAACTTTGCTCAGAGATCATAAATTCAATGATATTCTTAAGGAAATAATACAACTGTGTTTTACTCTAACCCAAAACACCTGTCTAAGTGTTAGGTAAAGCTATTATGCCGATGGGTTATGGCATTTTTGTTTTTAGTTTTATATATATATATATATATATATATATATATGAGGTTCGTGCATTCGAAAACATTCGAAAAGCTGAATGCATTATCGCTTAATGGCCCTCTTATCCTTACAGAATCTTTTTTCTTATTAAATAGCAATGTAATAATGGAACTTCAAGTTGTGTAAAACGTTGTGAGTTGTTATTTTTATAACATTTAGCTTTCGTTTTTTGTTTTCGAACATTTCGAAGCTATGTTCGCTTAAAATGTAATTTCTTGCTCGAACGATTCATTTGTGATTAAAAATCAGTTAATGCCTAAAGCAAATTATTTTAGAATAATAGGAATATTTGTGCATAATTACGTATTTTAGACAAACAAATCTGTAGTACTGTGTTAAAGAGTATCTAATACAAAAATAAATAATTATTGTATATTACGAAAACAACGAAGTTATGTTTGAAATTTTAGATCTCATTAATTTTTCTAAGCGGATTTATAAAATGTGATTATCGCTCATTAAAAATAATACTTTTCGGGCAACGAAAGTAAATAAATAATTTAATTATTATAGGTTCTGTTTATTACAGACCCTATAATAATTTTAAAATAATTATAGAACTAATAGAATGAACATTCAAAATAATGAAATACATTTTATTCTGGAATACAATTTACGTAAGAATAAATTATAATACTGAAATTATAATAGCTAAATAAAAATAATTTTATTTAAAATGTTTATACTACAATATATACTATAAGATAACCTATTTTATTATATTTATGAATCCTATTAAATATTAAGCTTTAATTTTTACCTCATTATCTATGTTACCAATTTTAATTTATGAAATAAAAATATTGTAAAGGGCTTGCAAGGTTGTTTCCCTTCAATTGTCTTTTAAATATCTCTAAGATATTATTTTATTGAAGATCCTTGACTTGTAAAATATTTAAATAAACATATTACTATATAAATTGTAATGTAGTGAATAAGATTGGCGAGATAGCCTTTATAAGTAGTTAAAAGTTTAATAAAAGGATTAGAGGTAAGAAAGAGAGAGATTGGATGGGGGGGGGTAATTTTGACTTAATGATTAGTGTGATCACAGGTGTGTGTGTGAATGAATACTTAGTCATATCTGATTTGTTAATGGTGATATAGTTTAATTTTATAATATTAATTTTTTGAAATGGATTTTAGAAAATCGAGATATATATCACGCTATTGAATTTGAGTCAGTTCGCTTAAATAATGGTAATGTGTTAAAACGAAATTAATAATTAGCCTGAAGGGAATTCCTTTTGGCCTAATTGATAAGAGCATTGCAAACGGGACCGAATGAGTTTTTTTTCTGGGTCAACAGATTTTTGCTTCAAATCTTCCTGATCACTGGAGGATGCCCTTCTCCAACAAGGAATTGAAAAGCATCATCCAAAAAGTGATGGAAAAACACTCACTGCCAAAGTTGACCCATGACTTGAGCACTAGACTGCAACCCAGCCTAGAACTACTGGTTTGATGTAGCCTGACGGAAAAAACTTGACTCTGTGTATCTAACAAAGACACACATACATAAATCGTGACTACATTAGCTACGACACCCGAGCCATGTAGACTCGCCATCTCATCTACAGACAGCCGATAATGTTAATGGAAACTATCCAAATTACAAATAAACAAATAAATATTCATCAGTACTACATACAGGATGTGTATCAATTGCAATATTGTTTGGAAAAGCAATCTTTTCAATTACCACACAATGTAGTCAATCCTCATTTCGTTTTCATGATACTGGAGGAGGAATATGCGGCGGCTCTCTCCAAAAATGAAAACAGAAGTCAAAATGTCTTTATAATTAACCTTATTGGAAATATCTTTCGACCCAGTTGTTGAGAGCACCGCAAAAGGGAACGAACTAGCTTTCTTCTAATCGACAGGTCGATGGTTCAAATCGCCTTTTTCACTCAAGGTCAACCTATCTTTCCAGGACATGATGTTTTACTACATCATGGCCTAAGAATAAGGCGGGGAAAACATTTCCGACCGAAAGTGTTTTGATTTTCTGTTCATTTGACTATTTATTTGGTCCTTGAACTGTGACATTTATGGGTCATATTATGAGTAATGAATGTCATGTGAGCCGGAATGTCACAATGTTACCAAAGTTTGTAGGAAAAACACCAGAATTTTACATTCAGTGTTTTAATACTTATATATCTTAATTAATTTCAGAATTTCTGAATAATGTGTTAAATTTTTCTCTGAAATACTCTATCATAACAACGTTAATTCATACAAGCATTTTACATCAAGGGTTTTGTGAAATTGAGAAAATTTTAACAGCGCCATTTCCAATTTTGCATTATATAGAGGTTTTTTTTTTAATTTTAATATTTGTTGCGTTGATATATGAAAAAAGATAAAGAAAATTTATTTTAGAATTATTTACATTATTCTTTGTCAATATAATCCGAAGGAAAAAAAAAATGTTGAAATTTCCATATTGCCTCACATCTTAGCGCATTTGACATACATTTGTGACAAACCTAATTTTGATGTAGTTTTAAACTACTTATTTTGCTTCCGTCTTCTATCATATTCGGCTACATCTTCCTCATTAAAAGTTTTTATGCAAGTTCATGCGCATAATTATTGTGCATTCTTATTTGTTTTTTCAAATCAATAATTCCATTTCGGTAATGATCTGCTAGTGAAAATCACTGATTATGTTTGATACGTGCTATGCAATTGTTTGTGTTATTTTTTTTTTTTAAAAAAAATAAAATGAAAAGTTCAATGATATTTATGTGCTGATCGTGAGGAACTTAATTAGGGAACAAATGCTTCGTGCAAGATTGTATCCAATCATAAACGCACTAACTCATACATGTACACTAATGTATTCGGTTATTAATAAAACTAGAGTAATTAATAAAAATGCGAGGAAAATTAATAATTTGTCCATGGTTTTTTAATTGCTATAAATTGAGGGGGAGAAACGACAGTTTTATAATTCTAATTTTATCGGGCGTTTTGAGCTTCAAAATAATTTGTATAATATTCCTATTATGATGAAAGTAGTATTAAATGGAACAATTATTTTTAAAGCATTTTAATACGCTCATAATAATTGCGCAATTAAAATAAATTAATTAATTGCATAGCTTAGTATTAATTTGATAATCAAATTGAGATCTGATGAAATAGTAATGAGCAAAAATCGTTAATTCTGAATCAGCTTCTGAAACTTTTTTTTTATATCGAAGTGAATATCATTATCTTTTTATTTCGAATTGCAAATGTGCCTTAAATATTCACGACTTTTAGTTTGATCAGTCTAATATTCGTAGAGACAAGACACAGAAATTAAAAAAAGTAATTTTACTTATTATTATTGACTCTTTAATACACATTATATAGTAGAATGTAATGTGACAACATATTATTATTATGTACTTTATTTATCATTATTTAATAATGGTGTCGTATATGTAAGAGTTAAATACAAATTATCATAATAAATATTTTACGTCTTAATATAAATAATTTAAATCTGTTTGTAATTTTGTCATAATAACAGATCAAGTGAAAAGTCCCCGGCCCGACCCATAGATGGCGCTACTAGAATTACATCCATATATTTTTTAGTTAACCCTAACCCTCAAAAGATGCGTATATAAATTTGACTGCTGTCGAATAATTAGTTTGTGAATTATAGCATTTTGAGTGAAGCAACTTTTGTTATTGGGAAAAAAATGGATAAAAAGGAATTTCGCGTGTTGATAAAATATTGCTTTTTGAAGGGAAAAAATACAGTGAAAGCAAAAGCTTGGCTTGATGCCGAGTTTCCGGACACTGCTCCAGGAAAATCAACCATCAAGGATTGGTATGCTAAGTTTAGACGTGGTGAAATGAGCACCGAAGACGGTGAACGCAGAGGACGCCCAAAAGAGGTTGTTACCAACGAAAACATTAAAAAAATCCACACAATGATTTTGAATAACCGTCAATTGAAATTGAATGAAATAGCAGACACTCTAAAGATATCAACTGAACGTGTACATCATATCATTCACGAATATTTGGACATGAGAAAGCTCTGTGCAAAGTGGGTGCCGCGCGAGCTCACTTTTGACCCAAAACAACGACGAGTTGATGATTCAGAGTAGTGTTTGAAAATGATCAAGTGTAATAAACCCGAGCTTTTGCGTCGATATGTGACAATGGATGAAACATGGCTCCATCATTTCACTCCGAAGTCCAATCGACAGTCATCCGAGTGGACTACACACGATGAACCCGCTCCAAAGCGTGGGAAAACGCAACAGTCGGCTGGCAAGGTTATGGCGTATGTATTTTGCGATGCACATGGAATAATCTTCATTGACTACCTTGAAAAAGGAAGGACCCTCAACAGCGACTATTACATAGCTTTATTGGACCGTTTGAAGGACGAAATCGCCGAAAAACGGCCGCATTTGAAGAAAAAGAAAGTGCTGCTTCACCAAGACAATGCACCGTGTCACAAGTCAGTGAAAACGATGGCAAAAATCCATGAATTGGGCTTCGAATTGCTTCCTCAACCACCGTATTCTCCAGATCTGGCCCTATTTCCTGTTCTCAGATCTCAAAAGAATGCTCGCTGAGAAGAAATTTTCGACGAATGAAGAGGTGATCGCCGAAACTTAGGCCTATTTTGAAGCAAAGGACAAATCGTACTACAAAAATGGTATCGAAAAGTTGGAGGGTCGCTATAATCAGTGTATCAGCCTTGAAGGGAATTATGTTGAATAAAAAAAACTAATTTTGCCAAAAAATGTGTTTTACTATGATAGGCCGGGACTTTTCAATTGACCTGTTTTGTTAAAATATTTATTTCAAGTCCTTAGCTATTCAAACATTATTTTTAATTAATTTTTCAAGGCTCCTCATTAAGTGTTTTTCTTATAATAATTCGAGATAAAAACCAACGTTTTTATATGGTGGCAGAGTTTATTAAAATAATTGTGGAAATATTAGTTAAAACTTGTCGCAAATGTCTAAATATTGCATTAATAGGCGAGTAAGAACGATTCCCAAAGTTTCAGAGCTCTAGCTTGATGGGAAGTTGGTTAAATTAATGATAGAAAATATGATGACACACTGATACACACACAGACAGATACACACCAAGTGAAATACATACAAACGTTAAAACTAACTAAAATTAATTAATTCATCCGGTAAATTAAATATTTGGAATGCAGTTTAATCCAACCACCCTTGACGACAAGAATTATTTGGCGGTATTTTGCCAAATGTGGCTACCCTGTCCGTTTTGCGGACTTAACGATCAACCAAAAAAATCGCCAATTTTGGTGCCAATTTTTGAAATCGCGCTAAGTGATTGGGCTAAACTGCTCTATTAAAGAAAATATTAGTTAAAACTTGTAGCAAATATCTAAATATTGCATTGTTAGGCGAGTAAGAATGATTCCCAAAGTTTCAGAGCTCTGACTTGATGAGAAGTTGGTTAAGATCGGAAATTTGATGACACACACACACACACACACGAAGTGAAATACAGAAAAACGTTTTAAAAATACAAGGCAAATATTCGGTTAATCTAATATGTTAAAAATTAACCTTTTAAGCCCTTTTGATTACACAATGTAACGAAACAAGTCGATAACAGCAAAAAAATTTATTCAGAAGAATCTCAAAACCACGTGGAAATGTTTATCTAACAAATAAAAATAATCAATTGGAATTTTATTGGGTATCCTCATATATTTTTAATACTAAAAGGGGGGGGATTTGGAAACGCTTCTTTAAATGTCTTTCTTGCAAGGGAAAAAAAGAAGTAATAACAGTAATTCTTTTTCCAAGAACTGCATAGAACTAAATTATATGCTAGACAGCTCCATAAAAAGTCGTTTCTGCGTGGCTTCTCAGGCAACGGTAAACGGTGTCATTATTCCTAACACATCGATGAAAACGATACGAATGAAAGGAGGGTTCGAAATCAAATACAGCAAACGATAAGGAAAAAAAAAGACATTCAATTAAAACGAAAAGGCAGATACCCATTTTCTGCTGATTTTTATCGTTCTAAATTTGCGTCGGATGTTGCCAGCGATTGCATGTTTAATGTTGATTGCCGACAGATTCCAGCTCAGAGAAAGTCGAGATTTAAAAAAGCTTTTCTCTTTATAACACTTTAGCAGGGAAATGGTAAATTTTAATAGAAATTAAAAAGGTAAATAGCTGTTGTGGCGTGAAAACAGGAAATGCATTCATTTAACAGTAAATAAATTACAACTTTGGGGAAGTGACTTTGGTACATCGAAGAATGTACATTAGCCTTTTTAAGTTGGAAAACGGTTTCGTGTTATTCATGGGAATCAGGTTGAAAAGTTTAATTACTGTGGCCTGTAAGACAAAAATTGTCTTTTTGAGATTCATTTTATTATGTTGTAATTAATTTTAAATATCAGAAAATAAATTAAATTTTTCAAAAATAAATACTAGAAAATTGATTTCGCTTGAATTAAATTAAAATTTCCATATTGTTCTAAGATATGAACAATTTAAGGAATTTTTAGTTTTTAAATATTAATTAGATACAAATTATTCAAATTTTATTACTGTTTTAAATACTGTTTCAAATAAGGTCTTATTGGAACATGAAACTAGAACTTTTAATAGTTAACTTACATCATTTTAAACATTTTCATAATTTCAAAAAAATTAACTTACAAGAAAAATTCAAAAATTATACGTATTAGGACTGGAAAATTTGGTATTAGGAATGGGGAATAGGAATGGAGTAACTCACTATATTATTATCAACTGATATATTTTCTAAGATATTTACGAGTATTACGTCTTTCACATTTTAAAAAATCGTTGGCATAACATTTTAATTCATTGAGACCATCTTCGTCTTCTTTGAAGCAGATTCCTTGGAAACAACGTATTATTTCTTATTGTTTCTTGAACTCCGGAATAATAAGGATGAATTCCGATCTCACAAAACAACTCGATGCATCAGCAATCAAATTTTTATATGCAGCAACTGACTTCCGAAAGAAAACTAACCTCTGAATCAGTGTGAAATTAGTTTTAGAGTCGGTCAATAGATGGTAGCACACATTGAAAAAAATTGTCACAACTTAAGTCACTAAATAATCACACAATCTGAAATGCTTTCAAGATTTAAATCATGAAATAAAGTTCTGTATTAGTATATTTTCAATGATGGTTATATTATTACTACAATATTTTCTATAGTATTTTTTATAAAATGAGAATATGCATTTTTAAGACAGTCATTTATTACAATGCCAATTTGGGACATAATGAGGTTTAACAAACACAATGATTTATGTGTTGAAAGATTTGCAATCAAAGTTATTATTTGCTGCATTAAACTCCAATTTAGAATAGAAATACGAGTCTGAAGCACTTCAGAAAGTCTCACTTTTTTTTTAATAATTCAAATTCAGTAAAAGTATGATGTTTTCTCGAAGCACAAGTTATACATAAAACGAATTATTATCTTTTCATCATTCTTTATTCTTTTGTCATCTATATTTTTCCTATCTAGTTAAAATTGAATTCTAGCTCTTTATCCTTTTTGTAACCTCATTAAAATGATAAAGTTTAACTCAAAAGTTTCACCTTCGTAATAGATTCCTTGAAGCACAGAAAGTATCGAGAAACAGAGAACAAAAAATTTCTTTTAAAGTTTTATAATGATATAACATTAATGGAACTCTAAAATGAGATTGCATATTTCTTATAACATTTGCTTAAAACATGTTTTCAAAAAGGATGCTATTTTTGTGCAGTTCTTTCACTCAATGTTTTTATAGTTATTCTGAGAAAATAATTAAGGTAAGTAATTATATATTACGCGTATTTAATTGTAATATACTTGAACTTTAACTTTTAAAATTAAGCACATAAAAGCGTGATTAACAAGAAACATAAAATTACCATCAATCCATGAACTACATCGGATTCGAAAGCTAAGAATTAGCAATGATGTTGAGGATAAATATAAAAAGCAATTCTAAGTTGTTAGTTGAAACATAAAATTTTTGGTTACTTACATATACTATTCTCAGCTAAGAACAATATAAATAATTCGATATAAAAACCAACGTTTTTAAAAACAACGTTTTTATATGGTGGCAAAGTTTATTAGAGAAAATTATTGAAATATTAGTTAAAACTGTTAGTTATTTTTAACTTTAAAATTTACTTAAAAAGAGACATTTGTGAGCGTATTAAAAGATTCATAATACTCATAAAATCAAAACATGCATTTGAAAGTTTGTAAGTCATTCTATTAAAAAAAGAATGGGAACCAGAATTAAGAAAAAATTATTGTGATAAGACATGGCGCCAAATATTGAAAACTTTCTTTCTTGCGAATGATTACTGACTAAAAGTCAGCAACTCTTACTATCTCGGAGATAGTAAAGGGGAGATAGTATCTCCCCTTTGTGAGTACAAAAGGTTTACGATACCGCATGCTGCATGGGGAGTGCCCGGTGCTCCCAGAGGGGGAAAGAAATTTTTTCCACAATCCTAAAAGCGCCGAGAGGAAAGAATATTTTGACTTGTTAAAATTATTGAAATATTAGTTAAAACTTGTCGCAAACGTCTAAATATTGCATTGTTAGGCGAGTACGAACGATTCCCAAAATTTCAAAGCTCTAGCTTGATGGGAAGTTGGTTAAATTAACGATCGAAAATTTGATGACACACACACACACTCACACCAAGTGAAATTCAGAAAAACGTTGTAAAAAGAAGTGTGTACCAATATGCTTCACACTATACGGGTTCTGTATTTTATTTTTCATTTTTCAGTTTTTATGTACTAAGTTGCTAATATCTACAAAAGTCATTTAACTGACTATATGATAAGTTTTAAGATATCAGAATCTATCCTCCCCAAAATGCAACTACAACAACAATTTAAAAAAACATTTAAATTAAGAAAAAAAAATAATAAAGTTGACGACCTAACCAGGTAAAATAAAAAAATTGGAATGAGAAAAAACTTCCCCAGACATTTTAGTTTCTAATTGTTTTTTATGGGATGTAGAACAGAAAATAAGGGATATTACCCCTCCCCCCAATTTCTAATTTTCCTGGGCTTCTTGTGAAACAGAAAAAAGCTTGAATTTACTTTTCAACCAGTCCAATCCTCTTCCTGCCGGTTCATTTTCAAGGTGGTCCACGTGATTTTGTTTACTAATGTCACACTTAGAAGAAACACGAGGACTATTGGTGACAGACCTCGTAATTTTGAATCTCAGTCAAGTGACAATGAAGCTATCTGAGTTGGTACCTCCATCTACACACATTCATTCCACGCCAACTGAAGGATTTGGTGGGGTGGAGAATTTGATTAATGTGCATCAACACTGTTACATAGCGGGTCTTTTAAACAATAAGGACTCGAACGCCGAATGGACGTACATACCAATCCGCAACCATAACCACTTATCAACCGCGGCTACAGGTGATCAACGCGAAAGGATTCCAAGACGCCACAGATCCATTTTAATTTGGTTCCTTTGCTAGCATATATTGTAATAATGTCTTAATTGATTGATTCTGATGAAACACGAGGGATTTTATTGGCGAAGGATTTCGAATTTTTGAACAGTGGTCAAGTGACGTCCACGAGTCTGCGACCATGGCCAATAAGCTACCGCTGCCACTGTGATAATGCCTTTCACATGTGTTTGAAAGTTTGAATATAAAGTGAGGAAATATTTAGAAGTGACGAGGAACTTCCCCATCCCACCAATGGGAGGACTTTGAGCCTTGACAGATTTAAAGTGTATCAGCCCCGGCTACACGGTGGGTCTAAGTGGCATCAAAAGCTCAAGCCCGCAATTCGTTGAAAGCTACCGGCCACGAATTCGCTACCATGACCACTAGGCTACCGTGGCCGAGAGTTTTAGAAAGAACCTTTTCTAAAAGGAGTTTTTAGGCATCCGTTTTTATGTCTTTGAGTGCATTTGCAGTTAAAATATATATGTTTAAGTAATATAATCTATTTTACTTATTCCTCTCTCAGGGAGTTTTCTGCTTATTGTTCTAAGCATTTTGCTAATAAAAGCATATAGAAGGAATTTGAGCAGTTCATTTCTTACTTTATTAAGGAGGTTTAATAAGTTTGATTAAGAGTTATCGGAATTGAAGTTCCTGCACTCACAAATAAACGAAAAAGTAAAGTAATGAATAAATTGCCGAATGAGAAATGTCAGTATTCGATGTTCATGCCCTGAAGCTAGTTTTGTGTCGGTATAATTATAGCATCTTTCTTTCCACAAAATTGGTGATGAATAACATTAATTATCTTTTACCTTTACAAATTTTGTATTAATTTTTTATTAGAAATGTTTGTGCCCTCAGGGGTTTAACTTCTTTCATTAGATACAGGAATTATGATCCAGAGGCACCTTACGGATATTTTCCCTTTCCATAAGGCTTACGATCTTTGGGAAACACAAGTGACGCTCTCCCGGAATACTTTAGCGATCCTTTTCTATTTTCGGCTCTTGATCTTGTCAACCAGTTTTTTTAATCGTTTGGCGTGCCCCAGTCCCATCTTGCGCCATTAAACTTCGTCATTACACATCACCACAATATGTTTCCCCTTCAATATAATTATTTTCAAGTTATGCGAGACAGAGAAAAAATGCATGTAAGTGTGACACGCACAGTTCAACATCAAGTGAAATAAAAGAAATATATTAATATGACTTTTGCCACTTTGGGATAAAAATCTAATTAAAATTGCTAATTATTGGTTTCATATCCTCTTTATTTATTTCATATCATTTTCATGTCTTTAAATTTTAATTGTCTTAATGCCAAAAAAAAATTCACTTCGAAAATCCATAACATTTCAAAATTAATTAGCGGCTTAAGAGAAGAAAAAGAACAGCTTCTAGAACAGATTATTTCTTATCTTCACTAAAAATGTCCTCTTTCACTGCTCAAGGCATTTCCTCAAATATAATTATCATCTATATTCATTTTAAAAGTCCTTTAGTAGAGCCTTTTTCAAAAAAGTAAGTAATGATATTGAAGTAACCTACGCAGTTATTTTAGTTTTTATGCTGACCAAAGTCTTAATTAGTTACAGCATTTCCTGGTATTATTAAGCAAAATAAAAAATATATATATTAAAAAGGGCTCCCGTGCAATGAGGAAGTCTTAAAATTAAACTAGAACATAGAAAATGTTTTACCATATTGAAAATTTCAAATCCGATTATCTGGTTTATTATCAGATTTTAATTCCGTAGTTAAAAAGTTCATAATTATAACAATATATGTGGTCTAAATGCAATTTTTAGCAGTTTTATTCACCACTTTATTTTTTAAGAAATGTAAGAAACTAATATCAATTTTGAAAAAAACCAGAGTTTGATGAACCGAAATATATATATATATATATATATATATATATATATATATATATATAAACGATAAAATACATATTGCAAAATTATAAAAATAAACAATCTATAATATATAAATTAAGAAAATATTTATGTCAAAGCTTCGACTTTCGGAGTCACAAAATTGGATTTAATTTCCACTGATATGAAATAATACAATAGTTATGTTTCCTTTCGGGGACGAGGAAAGCTTTATCTCACCCATGTTAAATTCGCCAAATTTATGTACCCTTTTTTCTCAGAAACAATGCAAGATGAAATTAAGTTTATTTATGGATTGGATTATGAAATTTTTATAGAATTTAGAGTAATATATTTTAGATACTGCTACTTTCCATTTTCTTTCTAAATAAAATAAAGAAATTTTTATCAATTATTTATTCATAATCACTCTTAATATTTTTAGCATACTTTCACGTTTTGGGAAAATCGCATATGTTTTCAGAAAATGGCATTTTTGGCACAAATTCATGGCATAAAATAAGTAATTGTAAAAATATCATCAAAACCTCCCCTGTTAAAGTATGTAATATAAATAATGTGCATGTCACAAAAAAACTGAATTCATAAGTTTCATGGGTACTGAGAAAAAGGAGTATGAACCTAAAAAGAATCATGTTATGAGAAAATCGCATTGAAAGATTTTATTGATACTTTTTTATTGTTGATAAATAAGTTAAATTTAATAAAATTCTGCTTTGTATGAAGGATTATCACCTTCTCTCTCGTAACAATTTTTAAGTTTCCTCTTTGCATTTTTCGTTTTTTCTGGCATTATTATTATTATTATTATTATGATAGTTGGATAGTTTTCATTCTCTGTTGAAATGCATTATATGATTCCTCTTTACTTTTCACACACTGATGACCTGGATGATTTTCAGTCCCGCAAAACGTATGACACTTTGTTATATTTTCCACAGTAAGACAAGAAACAGCGTCAGGAACACCAAATTTTAATGTTTCATGGTAACAAATACGATTTTTGATACACGAGTCCAGATGATTCTGTTCACAGATTCATTAAGCTTCTGTGTTTTCCCATAAAGACATTTTCATAGAAGTTTTGGATTTGCCGAATCTCTAAATGTGTACAAGATTGATGATTTCCATTATTGGTAGAGAAACATAACACATGGATCAATAAGTCCCGAGACTGTGCGGTCGTTTTTTTGAGATTTCCTCCTTCAAACGCACCAGCAAGTTAATATAATAATCACTGTTGATCGATTTACCTTTTTCGAGGTAGTCAGTGAAAATCACGCCATGCGTATCCCAAAAAACTGACGCCATGACTTTGCCAGCTGACTGCTGCGTTTTCGGACGCTTCGGACGGCTTTCGCCAGCTGTGCGCCACTCAGATGACTGCCGCTTCGACTCTGGAGTGTAGTGATGTATCTATGTTTCGTTCATGGTCACGTAACGACGCAAGAAATATTTTTTGTTGCGAGTAAATAGCGATAAACAGCTTTCTGAATCATCGACTCGTTGCTGTTTTTGTTCCATCGAAAGCAATCGCGGCACCCACTTGGAAAAAACCTTTTTCACTTCACTTCAAAAAACCTTTTTCAGTAAATACACTTCCATATGGTATCTGTGTCATCTCAGCAATCTCACGGAGCTTCACTTTACGATCTTTCATTATAATTTTTGTCACTTCACTCACATTTTCCGGTGTAACGGCTTCCACAGGTCTACCCGAGCGTTCCGCGTCATTTGTGTCGGTACGACCACGTTTAAACTCGGCAAACCACCGACAAATCGTTGCTTTTGATGGACAAGAGTCCGGGTAACATTTTTCAATCCATTGTTTCGCTTGCACGGTGTTTTTACCCATTAAAAAACAATGTTTTATCAGAACACGAAACTCGGTTTTTTCCATTTTTTAAACAAACTACAAAACGACTTTACTCCAACCTCGATAACTCAGCTGTTTCTGGTCCGATCGACTTAAAATTTTGACACGTTTCAAGCAAAGGTTAGTACTCTAGAAAGACCTGGTTACTGGTTTACTACGAGCGCCATCCCTGGGTTAGTCTCGGAACTTATTGATCCAGATGTTACGTTTGCTTGGAGTGATCATACGTTTTTTCTTTTGCTCGGACACGATGAAAACCACATCAGTTTTCAGATCCAATTGAATAGAGTTATTATTCATCTCTCGACAACAAATAAACATATTCAGCCTAAACATCTTACTGCATTTTTGAAGGAATCCAACATTTCCAAAAGATCTGTAATTCTCATGCAAGGTCTATTCGCAAGGTCTATTGTGGCCGAGGTAGCCTAGTGGTCCTGGTAGCGGACTTACGACCAGCTGTTTTCGTCGAGTCCCGAATTCAAGCCTTGTTGTCACCAAAGATCCGTCGTGTAGTCGGAGCTAATACATTTTATTTTTGTGGTGGCTCAAAGTACTCCCGTTGGCGTGGTGTGGAAGTTAGGAGAGAGGGACCAGCTCAGGTGTCCTCCTCGTCACTTGACCGAGGCTCAGGTCCGTCTCCAATGGACCTCGTGTTTGTTCTAGTGTGACTTTAATGAAATCAACCATTTGCCTTTAAATCGCACGGATATAGTCCATTACAGATTTTGCAAGCAGACAATTTATCCAAAATTTACTTCAAAACAAGTAATCATATTATTTTGTATTCCAATTATCTGTATTTTCATCACATTTACTATACCGAAAGGAAGAGAGAATAGCTTAATATAGCACTTTTAAAGTTCCGACATTGTCATTTGATTCAATAACACTCTCAATGTCACTGATGGTTGACTTTCCCAACACTTTTACTGTTTTTAAATTGACACTTACGTCGTAGTATTCTAAATGAGTTAGCTAACTCTTTTATATTAGTAAAATACTGCTTGCTAAAGAAAATATAGCGCGATCGGTATGCAAGACACGATGCACAAAAAATATTTTAATTCGTTTGATAGTTTTGTAGGATGTGTAACAACAAAAGCTATTAACCTTAATGTTTAAAAATCACGCAAAGAACAATATAAACAGTTAAAAACTGTAAAAAAATGCAATTACCTTTATTGTTGTGGATTCTTCAAACGTAAGAAAATTAGAAAAGTTAAACAGAGACGATAATATATGTAAAGCATTAAATGGGGTGCCCTTCTACGAGAGTTTTGTTTACATTCGTAAGCTTTTTAAAAAGTGAGGAATTTGAGAAATGCTCTAAGAAAGGAAGAAAAATGCCAACACTTCTATTTTTTGATGAGGGAGTGTGATACATCATTGTGTGACGTTGGGCTATTCGCGATTTTCTCTTCATTAAATTTGGGGACTTGAGATTGATTGCATAAAATAACAATTTCTTCCCAACCAAAATGAGACTTGATTTTGTTAATTAGAGTCAGTTTGAAATAAATTAAAATGATTCAGATACAATAATATATAAGTTTAAGGAAATTTAGGAGAGAGAAAGGTTAACTTTGAGTATAGATCTCGTAAGAAGCAGCTAATATCAAGAGTGATAGCTACCGACTATTGGTGATACTGAGGAACTGTCTGAGGAAGCGATTTTAACTGAGAGGCCTTGGTGAGATTAATTAGTCTAAGTGATGTTTAAATTGTTTGGCTAGGATTGGAGTCCAAAGAAAGATATACTATGTTATAATAATTGATAAGTAAATAATTACGTTGGATTAATATTGCATGTTATTAGACTACTTATTGATTTTTAAAGCTAGTAATATTTAATTGAATTATGGCACAAGAGTCAGATAGAAGCAGTTTGAAAGATAAAAGGTTTCAGCTATTTTAAGATACAAAAAAAGTAAATTGAATTTTTGGTCAAATTTCACTTACCCGGTCCTCTTAATATACCAATATTTTGTTTCCGGATGAAATATATGATATAGTTATGAATTGGAACGAATTGAAACGAATGTTGAAGTTTGAAAGTTATAATTCGAATTTCTGAAGAAGACAAGTCTCTAAATGGTATTGTTAAGAAATTAAACACCATCACGGATTCATATAAAACGTACTTGCAAGAGGGGAGCAGAATCCTCAGTTAGACGACATAAAATATCATTCAAAAAAAAATCAAAAAAAGAAATATCATTCAAGAAATAAGAAAAGTTTTTAGGTGTGCGCATTAAAAAGTGCCTTATCTACAGCATTTAGAAGATGTATTTTTGCAAAATAATTCAAAGAATATTGTGATAAGGAACTAATAATGATCGAGTGGCTGTAAGGAAACCTTTCATATCTAAAGCAAATAGAAAAAAAAGGATTATATTTACTAAAATCATATTTCGAAGCTTCAATATTTCTGGAGTAAGACTTCAATATTCCTGGAAAGCTAATTCAGTGTTTTTGAAAGTTATGTCAGGCGTCTTATACCGAATTATTTTCCCAGAACATCTTCCCCACTTCCAGGAATAGTGAGTTCTTAGTTTTTTTTGTAGGGGCTGCATGTCTACGAAAGTAAAGGGAAATCAGTCTCAATTGACGGAATCACGAATGAACAGTCATTCAAAGGAATGGAGAGTTATATTTTTGTGAAATTTTCGGTATTTTTAATACTGAGAAATTGATGAAAATAGGGCTGTTCGTAAACTTAATCTACGTTTCAAAATTGCGGGATACTTTATCAAGAGCCAGTAGTGTACATTTAGAACAATGTAATAAAATATAGACATATATATTTTAAAGAAATTTTTGTGTCGCTGAACGTTGCTTGTTTTGATAAGTTTTCCCGTAAGAGCTTACTAAACAGCCATTTTACTTCAATATATTTATAATAGTGATCAAGGTTGCTTCCGTTGGGTTTTGAGTTCGAATCGTGATGTTACAACCCCTCCCCCCTTGTATAGTGTGATGATACACTTTGAATCTGTTAAGATTCAATGACTTCACGATGTAATAACATGGCAGTTTGGAGAGTAGTGAATCAACTTTGGTATAATCCTCATCAGTTGATCAACGCTAAAAATTACAAGGTTTGTCTTCAATAACCTCGAGTTACTTGTATGAATAAAATTAATAAATCAATCAATTGATTCTTAATCTAAAATGGTATGCAACAAATTGCATTCCGATTAATCACCACAGCTCATTTTGATTATAAAATTAATCGTAATCTGACTTGCAACTATAAATGAATCAAAATACATAAGAATTTTATAAAATATTATTTTAGATTTCAGAAATTGAAGACATCGATCTACACTTATCTGTCAATTAATCATGTAATTTTTATTTGTTAAATATTCCTTTGTAAAAGCTATCAAGAGAAAATTCGTGTTTTGGAACACTTTTTGAGAGTTTGTGTGGCAGAAACAAGTGCAAATAAATAGACCAATAAAAGATATAAAAAAAACACTAATAGTTTCACAATACAGCTAATAATAAGAATAATTACTTTTTTCAAAACTCAAAATTACTCTTCGCATTCTTTATCATATGATTAGTTTATTCCTTAGTATTTAACAGAACTGTAACAATTTTCAAGAGTTAATTTCAACAATATTATGTTATATTTTAAATTTCCTTTCTTTTTTAAACGGATAAAGAAAGCAAATTTATTTTAAAAAATTTGTTTAATTAAACCAGAAGCTTATGATAAATTAATTTATTACGGTAATTGTTTGCACGTATCTTTTATTGAAACATATATATTTCAAAATAATCAACTAAATTAAAATAAATCGCAAATAATAATCACAGTGAGCAAAATATATATAAAGAACTTACTTAGGAAGTCACAAATGCACACGTTAGCTTAAGTTTGTACAGAACATAAATATTTTGGGTGTTCAATTGTTATTTACAAATATTTGTAAAGTAAGTGTAAACTTAACTGTAGGTTTATTCTTTAAAGTGTTTTATTTTTAAATTGTGAATATACTTCTACGTGTTTAAATTTTCAATACTTCCGAGATAATAGCTAAACAAAGAAAAGGATTTCTAGTTTTTTTTTAATGGGAAAGTAAAATTGTAAGGCTTAGACTTGTTTTGAATAACTTCAGCCCCTCCAAAATTCTTAAAAAGCCAAGCGAATTGAGAACTAAAACAATTCTTTTTATTTTCCTAAATAATTTCAAGGTACTCAGATCGAGAGATAATATAAAAATAAAGTTCATCTTGAAGTAAACAAAAGGATTAATAAAATTAACATACATGGTTATTCATAATAAATCATCCGACTTCACAATTCCTAGTTTTCAAAAATAAACGACACGGAATGAATATTGTGGAAAGAAATATGTGGAAATTTTATATTATAAACTATAGATGGCACTCGGGTACTCTTCGTGAAGCTATTTCCATAAAAAAATTCGTTTAGAAGCTTTTACGGACATATCTAACAGTTGCATAGGTCTCAGAGTGTATCAAATGACTTGATGTTACATTCTGGTCACTTGATAAGGTCATAGGTGGTTACTTCCTTTGGGAGTTTATAGAAGATGAAGTACACGCACCGCCATTATTCACAAATTTCTGTGAACTTAAATAACGGAATTTACATATAGAAATAGCACTGTACGTGTAAATAAAGGAAATTATATGGAACACATGTGTAAAAAAAAGCTTCCTTATTTTTCTCTTTGTATTACTTTTTATGTGTCATTTATTTAAAGAAATATAGCACTTTTAAATTGGATGATTCATTTTGAATAACCACATACAATGGAATTTTGTGCATAAATTGCAATAAATAATTCACGTAGAAAATTCAACTTAAAAACACAGTCATCATATTTTCAAGTTAAATCCTGAAAATAAATCTAATGGTGGTTGGCAACATATTTCTCTTTAAGAAGTCATGTTTAGTTTCACGATTACTTCCTAGAATGCTGATGTATCGTAAAGTAGAAAATACTGTTCACTTAAATAAACCGTACAAAATTATGGAAAGACACGAGGAAGATTCTGTAAAGTTTAAAACAAATTACGTGAACAATATTCACGTCATTACAATGAGACTTTTTGGTGCTCATTATGAATGTGTAGTGTGTGTTTAAGCTTTCCACACAAAAAATTACTATTAATAACATCATTTGTATTTTTGGTTAAAATGATGTAACAGAATGGAAAAAAGGATGTTGTTTATTTTGGCTGAGTGTATGGATACAACTTAAAGTAAGTAGCAGAATTTGTTGGTGTCTCCTCCTCCTCAGTCAGTAGTGACTATTGTTAATAAAAAAAGTGTGGATACAAACAATCTCAACAGAGGAACTGTGGAACAAAATGAATCATGAAAAATAGAGATCGCAGACGTTTGGGATTACTATCAATAACTAATAGATTTAAAATCGCCAAAAAATTCTTCAGATATACAATGCTAAATCTATTTAATTCATTCCTTAAAAATCTCTAAGGCGAAAACTACATAGATCGCGGATTTTCAGCTGAGTACATCTAATAAGTTCCAGTTTAACAACCGTTCAAAAGAAAAAATGTCTAAAATTGGCAAAATCAAACCTCTAATTATTAATGGAGAATGTAACAGCCTATTTAATGAATAAAAAGCAGCAAACTGGGTTCCACGAAACACATTTAAAAACCTACTGGTATAATAAAACAAAATCGTCCTTACATAATGAAGTAATATAAATAGGAGATCGAATTTCACAAGTACACACACAAAAGAAGCATTAGTAAATCCGTTTTGATAATTGGGCGCGTAACTGTTATCCAAGAATAATCTTGTCTCGTGGAATAGAAAGTACTTGAAGATTCAAAATGTTTTTCTCTCCTATTTCTCGAAGAAATGCAACGAAAATTATTCTGTGACAAAAAAATTAATCAATGGTTTTTGCTGATTTTTAGATCTCTTTAAGTAACTTCTATATTACACCTAATCATTTTACTACAAACTGTTTTTGGCGCAAAGAACTCAATTCGAAGTTATTCTCTTATGTGTGTATAGAAAAAAATTACTTCAGAATTTTTTTTCGGAAATTTTTTTTTTTTTGAGAGTTTGAAAGAAAAATCGTTCCCTCCGTAGTTTATATGCAAAATTATTTTCCAGATTTCTTCTATTTTTTTAATGCATAAAAAAAATCAAAAGGGATAATAACGTTAATACAGATAAAAAATTAAAAAAGAAAAAGGAAACATATGCAATTCACCAAAACGAATGCGAAGTGAATTTTGGGTTGAATTGAGAAAAATAAACTTTACATATTCTTTATATTATTATTTTTTACTTCCGTTCTTTTCCATTTTTAAACATTTTTTCCATTACATGTTTTTTGATGAGTGCCAGCTTTTATGGGAACAAGCAAGTACGCGAGCTTAAAATGACATATGGATATTTCTCGTAAATCAGCGGGATTTACATACATGAACGAGCTTTTATTACATTCGGAATTTTTATTTCGAAGGATACAAAAACTCAAATAAATAAGAAACGAATGAAGAATATACTTAAGTGACTGCATATTCCCTTCCTACTTTATTTTATTTATTTCCATCATTGCTTAGAAAATTGCGATTGAGCGAAGAACAAAAATAGAAGGAACGAGACTTAGAGCTAAACGCAAAGTTTTTCGCAGACAATGAATGCAAATGATAAAGCTTGGGCTTACGCGCTTTCTTGTTAAATTTGTGTACCAAGTGTTTTGACTTCAACGATTTCAATGCTGAAATAAACTCATCTACGGTCAAGTTTTTATTCGTAAATTTTGATTCTATTTATGAGTTTTATTTCGTTCATTATTTGTGACAAATGCCTTTTTTTTTTAGCAACGCACTCCTTTTATGGACTTTTGAGAATGTTCCATTTAGAAGTCATCGTCTCCCTTCGGAAAAAGAAAGCTTCAGTGAATTTACTTAATGAAGGAAATTAGAAGGATGTAACGTCGTTGGCTACTATCTGAGTTTTGAATTCGACAAGAAAAGTTTTGTCTAAGTTTTTTTAGTTTTTAAAAATTCTGCTCTTTGTGGAAGTAAATTAAAATATATGTAGATGTATATATTTATTATGTATCCGATCGTTGAAAAAAGGTATTCAATCTTCACATAAATTTAACACTCAAATAAAAGGAATTCTTTCCAAATATGAATTTATTATTCTAAAAATGGTATTCCTTCTTCCCATGAATTTATTGCAAAAAAAGTTATTTATTTACATATGAGTTTATATTTTTCTAATAAAAGGTATACATTCTTCACGTGAATTTATTACTCAAATAAAAGGAATTTTTTTTCAAACATGAAATTATAATTCTAATAAAACATATTCCTCTTTCATATGAATTTATTATTCTGAGAAAAAGAGAATTTATGCTTTACTTGAATTTATAATTCTAATAAAAGGCACTAATTCTTCACATGAATTTATTACTGAAATAAAAAAATTTCTTTCTTCATATGAATTTGTTATTCTAACAAAAGGTATTCATTCTTTACATGAATTTATTGCTAAAAAAGTTATTTATTGACAGGAATTTAAATTATTCTAATAAAAGGTATACGTTCTTCAAATGCACTTATTACTCTATTAAAAGAAATTCATTTATTACGTGAATTTATATTATTCTAATAAAAGGTATACATTCTTCACATAAATTTATTTTCTTAAAAGAAATTCATTCTTCACACGAATTTATTAATCAAATAAAAGGAATTCTTTCTAAACATGAATTCATAATTTTAACAAAACATATTCATCCTACATACGAATTTATTATTCTAATAAAATGAATATTTATGCTTTACATGAATTTATTATATTTAATATTAAATGTACAGTAAAAATGTTAAAAAAGAGCATTTTTTTAAATTTAAATAACATAAAAAAAATCTCATTAGAGCAACACGAGGCTCTGAATGATTTTTGTCACCTTTTAAAGTCCTGCATTAGTGAATTTTAACATGCATTTTGTTCGAGTTTTTACATTTATTTCTTTAGTTTTAAGCTGTGAAGTGATTTCGATCTTTTACATTCTCACATTAAAATTTATGGTAAAAATTATACACTTAACACCAAATAATTTTTATGAAACAGCTATATGGGTATTCAAAATCAAGAGAATTGGCATATTTAGATAAATTTCTCGAAAAGTACAGGACGAAAGTTAAAACTAAGGCTTTCAAACAAGCTTTTGATTCAGTAAGCGAACATGTACACAAAGCATGTGAAGGCTATGCATTTGAAGGAAAATGCTTTCGAAGCTCAAGTGCCGATTTCCAGGCTTTGTTGTGCACATCAGTGACTTTCGTATATATATATATATATATATATATATATTGCAACATTCTGTGAAATTTAAATCGAACAGTTAAATGAGCAACCATTAATGTTTGGGTAATGCTTTGATAGGGTGAAAAGTCAGAAGGTTTGAAATAGGGCAGTCTCAAATACAGATTACCATGGAATTAAATGTAACCCCAGCTTTGCACGCAACTCATGGATATAGTTTAATGAGACAGATCCGTAGATGGAAGGCCTGGGTAAGGTCGTCCAAAAGCCACAAAGACCAATGAAGATTGATGTTTGTCCACAAGAGATATGTAACCGGAGTGCAAAAGTTTGTCAGCTGTTTAATGAGTTTCCTGCGGCTACAGAATTCTTGTTTCCAAAAGACATAACGAGATAATTTTGTTTGCAAAATAACCTGTTGTTGCGTTCCTCTCACTTCTGCACGCAGATGAGTTCATTCAGCATAATGCAAAGAGCATCGACATTGAAGCAGAGATCAGTGAGAAATCATTCCATTCGCTGATTTGTCCGAACTAATGTTCCTTGATTTACTTTAATCTGGCAGAAACCAAGTATAAATTACATGTTCTTCAGCATCCGAGAAAGAGACTGGTATGAAAAAGAAGGTTTGATGGTATGGTTGTCACATTTATGAGGCATTATGAGTCGAATGGGAGCACAGATAGGTAATTTGTCTTTAACAAAAACTCCGTGACTGATGTGATTAGGGATGAAACTTTGTAGGCCTACGTTAGCCTTTTCAGAAGACTATTTAGTCTATTTTATTCTAATGCTCATCTATAAAAGCTCATGTTACGGATGCATTTTGGGAAAGGGAGTATATTCGTCGAAGGAATGACTAGCCAAACTTCCGAACTTTAACCCTAGAAGGCGTACTTGGAATGCTCTTGGATGGACAGTTGTAACTCGTCTTCTCTCCCCAATAATTATCCTGATCTTAATATCAGAATAGCAGGGAGAGTGGTATCAACTGCCACTGGAATGCATAAACTGTCTCATTTACAGAAAGAATCCACTTTGCGAAATCTGTATAACTGTAAATGAGTACCCATTCTTAATAACCTCTTTTTTCCTCTATTTCGTATTTTCTCTTTCAGGTTTTCAAGTGCGTGGGCAGGTGGCCGAATGATTATGGTTACGAGCTCGCGGCCAGCATTATCCCGTCGAGTCGTGGGTTCGAGCGCTGATGCCATCAAGTTCCGATCTAAGAGCTAATCCATACAGGGAAACTGATGTACTTTAAATATGTCGATGGTCCTAGTCGCACGTTTTGTGTGGTGTGAAAATTTGGTGAAGGGTTGACTCATTTGTCAGCATTGTCACTCACAAGAGTCAATAGCTCTTGTGCTGATTCTAAATACTACGTTAATAAACAAATAATTAATCAAAAAAATTTTCCTGCGCTGATGAGACACATATACGATCATGCGTGTGTACTATAACTTTTGTGCTGTACTTTTTCTGTTATATCGGCTTATGTGCATACCTAATTGTACTGAAATCTTTTCAGTACTTCTGGAGATAATCAAACAAAATTGAAAATTCTGTTTCGAGTTTCGAACATTCCTTTGTATTGCACTTTTTTCATGGATACAATAATACATTCATAATAATTCTTTCATTTTGAGGGACATGATGCAATTAAATCCCAAGTTTTCACTTAACTATTTTTAAACCGCTCTTTATTTTTGTAAAAAATTGTTTAGCGACGAAATTTTGAAATAAAAAATGAAGCTCATTCGTTATGAAGAAGTTAGTTCATCTCATCAATTTTAAATGTACATGATTATTCAAATTGAATCATCCGATTTCAAAATTCCTTATTTTCAAAAATAAACCACACAGAATGATAAGTAATACATATATACAAAGGAAAAGGCTGGAAGTTTTATATTTTGAATAACAGGTAGCCCTCGTGCGTTCATCGTGAAGTTATTTTATGGAAGTTGTTTTAGAAACTTTCATGGTGCTAACTTAAAGGGGACCAGATGGCATGTTGTTACGCAGTTGGTCACTTAAGTAACATGATATGGTCCCATGCGATACCTACCTTTGCAGGCTTATAAAAGATCAAATGTACGCTCTGCCATTACTAACAAATTTATGCACATTTAAACAACGGATTTCTGCTGTTGTAGAATCAGTTACCACTGACATTTTATAACGATTTTTGGCAGGAATTTATAAACACATCAAACTGACAATATACGGGCAACTAAAAGAAGTTATGGCGAACTTTGGTAAAAGAACTTCCATATTTTCCATTTGCATTCATGTATTACTTATAATTCTGAGTAGTTTATTCATGGAAATGCTACATTTTGAAATCGGATATCTTATTTTGAATAAGCCTGTAATTTTTAACGAAGATTAAACTGCTCATTTTAATCGGAGTAATCAGATTTGCTTTATTACACTTCTAGATCTATTCATGATAATAACATCGTTTTTTTTTTTATCTCTTCTCCATTTAGAATATTTAAATGTTAAAATAATGCTGCAATTCGATATACATTTGAAGCTTTCTGATTTGTTCATGAAATTAAGTCTTACATACATGCAAAATAGTTCGCTGAAAAAAATTAAGAGGCTTTATATCGTAAAATGTAAAAGACAAAAATAAAAATTAAGTACACAATGGATAAGTTTCGAATTTGTAGAAAATAATAGTTTTCAGTATCATTTGGATCTAAGACGGCATACAGAAATAAACAAGTATTTCAAATAAAAGAACAAAGTGTACAATATTGTAAAAGACAAAGCATGTGAATACGTTACAAATTTATTCTTAAGCGAAATACCTCGAAATATGTTTAAATATACTTCCAATCGTTATAAGATAAAATAAGAGATAATTTCTTTTCTTTTTTCGAATTAGGAAAAGAAAAAACAGGTACAAAAGGCAATTATATATTTCTACTGAATTGAAAAAAATTTATTTTAACATTGCAAAAGGATTTGTGCAAAAATTACTTTTAAATTCTGCATTTTTTCATGGAAGTTAAAAAAAAAATGTTAGTAGAAATGAAATTAATATTTAATATTTTCCTCCTTCTTTGAATCCCTTTTATGAAGATTTTTTGTTGGATACCTTCCCACGTGGGCATCAAGCGAAATGAAATAGTCGATATAGCTGCTAAATCAGCAACTGGTGAAATGTTTCCCACCATTTGATATTGCGATAACATAAAATACATTAAATTAGCTATTTACAATCATTTTCAAGATCAGTGGAACCTTGAAGTAAATAATAAACTAGTTAAATCTATCATCTCTCATTGGAAAGCAATTTCATATAGAACACAAGACGTTATTTTAACTATTTCGAGACTAACACATAAACATCTCTTTCTGGGGAGGACGATCTTCCTATGTGAAACAATTGTGTTTGTCCTCTTACTGTGTGACACATTCTGATTGAATGCTCTGCTTTTAACTCTGTTCACGTTTCAAATATTTTAAATCTTTTAATTTTTCTCTTATTGATTTGGTAGGGTAAAATCCCTTACCAGATATATTTCAACTTTTAAATTACATTGGTTTTACTTCATTCATATACTTTTATTTTACCCTACGTTTTTCTCTATACTGAGATTGAACCCTAAATTGTTTTAGCTAAAAAAAATTTAATATGTTATCCTTGTGTTTAGCACATTATGTCCTTTGAGGATTCAGTGTCACAACCAGCAAAACCATTTAGATTCTTATTTACAGGATATCCTAACAGTTCTCTCACTAATGATGTGAGAATCTCTTATACAAAAACGGTGAATTTTAAAAGTTATTTTTATGCTAATGGAGAAAGGCACTTCTAACATAACGTAGAAAAATATTTTACGTCTACATTTACAACGAAAATTTTAAAAAGTCCTCCCCTTTTTAGGAGGCAAATCTGAACTGTTTGCGCGTATTTTGTGAAAAGATGCTGGGATTGATTGATTGTTTTTATCAACACCGCACTGGAAGCAGCACGAATGCAATTGGCAATGGGCCTCTCAATTTTGGGCATCAGTCAGATGAGGAGGACGACACTTGAGCTGGCACCTCTTTCTTAACATGCACATCACGCCCCGGAATGACTTTTGCTGTGAGCGACTTCCTGAAATCTTTGAGTTTTTCGGTAGTTTTCAGATCATGTATTAATTGTTATAATTTTCATGAACTTTATTCTTTAAATATCCTCCCAGAAAAAAAAAATCAAGGTGTGCTCAGATAGAAGAACGAGGCTCTTGGTTAGAAGAAGACTGTGCAATGTGCCAGATGAAGCTTTGGTGTTGGGGGTTTTCTGACCCCGTGAATGGGAAACAAGTAGTTGATGACCTTGGTGGGCTGCTGGCGTAACGAACCCTTGAAACATTAACTGGTCGCTTTTTGTTCCGTCTTTATGAAATAGGCTAAAAAGGAAATCTCCAGTCACCAGTCAGTCTTGTTTTTAAGGCGTTTTAACTTTTAGCATTGCTATTGAAGACAGCCGCCGCCTACTCCACATCCAGTATCATTTTATTATTCGAAGAGAAATATTCTGAATGATATTTGAGAGAAGGTTACTTTTCCAGCTACTGCTGCAATTGATATACATCCCCTTCCAGTTGTACTAAGTTTTATATAGAACAGTTTCCATTTTACGTCATCGGGTATCTCGAGTTGAATGGCGGGTCTCGTTGATACTAGCGCTGTAGCCGGAATATCACGAGTTGTTATTTATGTGCGATTGTCTTGATTATATGCACTTTGCACGACGGGCATACACGACTAGTAGTTCTACGCTTGTGTTGCCATCTTGCGCTGGGTTACCATTTCGGCGTTGAGTGATTTGATTGAGCGTGAAGGGGGAGAGAGTTGACATTGGTTGCCAGCAGGTGTTCCGAACTCTGGACCTTTGGGTCCGAAGAAAAGTTGATTGGTCGCTTTTTTGCTGAAGATTTACTAATCAGACTAACTTCTGGCGTTGTTGTTGACGAGAGCCTCAAAAAAACTTGAGTACTAAATTTTAGTTTATCTATGCCATAATCAAAATTGGTTGGTAAGTGCAAGATTAATTATTTTTATTTTAGCGTCAAAAGAGACGTGGTTTGGCAAGTTGTCTACAGATAGAGTAAGATAGGGAATAAACTTTAAGAATCCATAACCTGAATAAAAGAATTGGATTATCATCTGACTTTTTCTACATTTCACTGCTTAATTTAGGGATTCTCTAGTTAAGCATAATCACGGCAAAAAGAAAAAAAGAAAGAAAAATTAGCGGGACTCATTTTCTCATTGTATTCGAATGACCCTTACTATGTAAAATATTGAAATACCTCGAGATCAAAACATATTTATAGCGATACTATATATTTTATTCTAAATTCAAAATATATCCAAATATGTGTAACACAGAAGAATTAAAATTAACTAAGTATTACTAATCGCGTTTTGTTGGATAAATGAGGGGGATTCAGAATGTTCTATTTTTTGACGACAGATGGCTTTTCTAAGACAATTTGGTGTTACTAGTGTGTGTTATCAGCTTTCATAAACTTTGACATTGATTCATAGATTACTTTCAATTGTTGCCACCATTGGTGAAATTTAGATTCGTTATGAAACAACGGAAACATTAAAACATTGGGTTTCTCCCTGTTAATCTGCTCCAAACAAGGCGAAGACAGTCTCAACGGCTGGAAAACTTATGTATGCGAAGGAACATTTTGGAAATGTGAAGGATGTCATTCTCTTGTACTTCTCAGAAAAAGGAAAATGGATCACTGGGTAATACTATTGTAAGATATATCATTCTAAATAGCACACTCCTAAAACGGGTACTTTATGAACCACCCGTGAAAACGTATTATAATATGCAACTTCCGTATTAAAATTTTTTAAGAAATACAAATTAATTTTTCAGAAATGGATAAATATATTTATTGATTCATAACCTGACAATCAATAGATTTCTTAAGACAATTCATGAACGTTTTCCATTTTTAGGAAATCAAAGAAAATATGCCTTTTATGTTCTAGTTTACAGAAATTGTATTCTTTTAAAAACTGTTGAGCTGGTTCCTTTGAAAAATTCCTAGAAAGAATTCCTAGAATATATGAGTTAAGCTGACTCTTTTCCCATCTGAAAACGTTCCATTATTCCTAATGCAACGATCAAGATAATAGCAGTGAAAGAAGGGAGTCAACATCAAACATGGCAGACGATGAAATAAAAAGAAGATATTCAATTAAAACGAAATGGCAGACACCTATCCCCCTACTGATTTTTATCGTTTTCTAAATTTATACGCCGTGTGCCGTGAATGCGATTGCTGAGTGCAATGGCGATTGCAGTTAACTTGCTGATTTAGTGATTTTAAAATTCGTTTTTCTACCAACTCTTTAGCTGAGAGAAAACGATTTAAACAGAAATTAAGAAGATAGTAACTGTTGTGGCATGAAAACACTGACTGAATTTACTTATCTGTATGTACGTAAATTGTAAGTTGCGTCGAGGTAGATTTGATGCATCAGAATAGGTGCGTTACTTTGCTTTTTTCATTTTCATTATCATTGTGTCTATCTGATGATAATTATGTTAAAAATTTCAATTATTGCCGTGCTTAAGATAAGCACTTTTTTCTACAGTTTAGTTATTGCAGCATAAGCACAGACTTAAGAAGGGAAATAAAATGTTTCCTTTTCGTTTAATGTGTCCAAATGATATTAAAGAGAATCAAATAAAAATATATTAGTTTTTAGTAGCAGCAGTCGAATCTTATAAATTTTGCCGTAACAAGCATAAGTTTATAGTTTATAACGGGTTTCTAACCCATATTCCTATTCAACTAATCCTTGAGGACTTTAATATGATGTTGCATATATGTATATATATATATATAAATAGTAAAAAAAGTTAATTTCAACTTCTTAAAAATGCATTTATGATTCAGGATTAAAGAACACCTTTTGTCATCGAAGATTATTTATTCATTTCGCTGAGAGAGAGAGAGAGAAAATAAGTATCCATATTTTGAAGGAGAAAGCAAGAGACGCAGCTCTGCTGTCTCGATTACAACAGGAAAGTGCAGAAGAGCGAGAATTTTAACCTTGCATTCCATTGGGAATTTTCCCATATCGCGTGAACTCATGTAATTTAAGATGAAGGGATTCCGGGGAATTTCCCAGACGTCTATCAGTCTAGTATGAATTATTTCTGATAGATTTATGATTATAGTAAATTGGATTCAACAGATTTTATGAGCGCGTGATCTAATATATAAAAAGATAACTTGGAATTGGATCAAAAAACATGAATGATATCTTTACTTTCGTTTCAGAGCAAGAGAAAGTTAGGAAATTAAATTATTTTTTCTGTTAAAGTATTACAGATGAAGTTGAATCATTACACACACACTCACACACAGAGATATATATATATATATATAGTAATCTGCTGAATATTTATAGAACCGAATAAAATAACTTGGAACTTGGTTGCCATCATGGTTGTTTAAATATCAAATAATAATTGTTTATGTAAGTGAAGGAAGCGATCCTCGAAGCCTTGCAAGTTATTTAAAGCCTGAATAATCTTTGGCATCATTTTATACTTTATAAGGTCATGTATTTATATGCTCGTTTCTTGAGCCCATTATGGAATGATACACAAAAAGGAAAATTCCAATAAAAGCAAAAACTCAATTATGGAACTGAAACGTTTTTGCTATTATTTTTGGAACTTCACAGGATATAGTGTTCATTAAATTTCTTCAAGATTGAAGTACAATTAATTCAGTGTGATATTGCGAGTTTTTAGGGAAGGTTTAAATGGCATATCAATCCTAAACACATTCTATTGTGACTTGCAATGTTTTTCTTCTCCTGGACAATAATGGACAATTGGTATAACACAAGGAAAAGTCGAAAAACTTCGGTTGACAACACTCCAACATCCACCCTATAGTCCGGACTTAGCACGTCCAAGCTACCGTTTGTTTGGACCCTTCAAAGAAGCGTTAGATGGAAAAAGAGTTTTATTAAGGCAAAGAAGTAGAGGAATTTCAGCACAATTAGGTCCTTATACACTCGAATTTTTTTTTTTATTGAACAAGAATAAAACCTCCCAATATGGTGGTAGAACTTAAAGAAAGGTTTATCGAAAGGATACTTTGTCGTAATTTTGTTATTTAAGAAAATAACTTTTAAAACAGTCTCGCTTATATTTGATCACCCTCGCATGTTAAATATAAATTATTACACTCTCGTACATACTTAGTATGATAATACTCGAACGATTTCCAGTAAATCATTTCAATATTCTTCAATTGACATCAAAATACTTATTACTGTTTTAATTTTAAGTTTATTAAAAAAGTTATTTCCACATTTTACTACTTTAGAATTTAATTTAGTTTTTAGCGCATGTTGAACTATTCATATTAAAATTCTTCAAAATATATCACATATTTTTATAATTTTTTTATAATAGATAAGTCACTGAAATCTTTCAACGCCGTTTTCAGATATAAAACTCATTAAAGTTGTCATGCAATTTAAAAAGTCTAAAAATGTTTTGAAACTTCGATCATTGTTTCGAGAAATGTATCACTTAAAATTCGAATTGAGCTATAGGATCGTAATATGCAAAAAAACAATACTTTCCTCCTTAATTGTTTGTGTGTTTTGTATGAGATATCTACTATGTAATAATTACTATATTTTTCTTTTTTTGCCTGTATATTAATTTGAATATTATGTTCTAGAAAGTTTTAGTTCTACACCTTTAGTCATTTATATTGGGGTTATTTATTTCTAAGACGTAATTGTAGGTTTATGACACGAAATTGAATCGAAATTAACACTCACTTTTAATGAAATGAAAAATTTGAATATTTGAACAATGTAATTGATTGCTGGATGTATCTAAACAGGAGGATAAATGCCGATTGACAAATATATGCAATAAACTCAACACTAAGAAATTATCACAATATAATTACTTTAGAGCTTTAATTTAAGGGCAATGCAACAAAATTTTTAAAGTCTTCGAAAATCCTATTTTTATTAACTTTTCCAAAATGCAGTTTATAATTGTATTTTATTAAGTTTCTAAAAATGCTATTTAATACTCAAAATAAAAAAAATTACCTTAGCTTTCACATGTATATTTTTCATAAATATGTATAAATAATAGTAAAATGCCACTGTCTATATTTTAGCCATTCTTATCATTCTTAGTATAAACGTTAAGAAATTTATTTAAAAATTGAATTACTCTCTTACTGTTAGAGCATAGAAAGAAATAGTTTGCACAAATAATTATTATTTTTACTTAAAATGATGATCTGAAATATATGATTGAATGCATAATTAATTAATAAGAATATAAATGCATAATTAACAAACGGTAAATAAAAATACTGATACAGAATATTTGTAAAAAAAAAGATTTATTAAAATTACACAGCTAAGAGGAAAGGTGCACATTTTTTTTTTCAAAATTTCACAATGTGTATTAAGCTCCTTTATGAATTCCTTCATGTAAAGTATTTTCAACTTATTCATAATGTTACGAGAAGTTTGTAATTAAAGATTCAAATTTACTCACACCAAAAATATTTTCTTTAATTAAAAGTGGTGTTTTTTCTTGCATTTTTCATGAAATAAAATTTAATTTAGAAATTCCATCATCCAAAGTTTAAAATCAAGGTAACATATTTTATAATAAAGAAGAATCTTTTCTAATAAAAGAAATAAAGAGAAAAATATAACTGGTTAAAAATAATCATGATGCTTTTTGTTATCTTTAACGTAAAGGCGTAAGAAAATCGAGAAAATTTTCGAGAAATTTTGCACATCTCTTTGATCATTTCCTTTTTTAAAATTATTTTATAAAAAAAATTAGCTTAATAAACATCATGGGTATGATTCTTACAATTAAAAATATACTTTTATTTAAAATTAATCACGTGGGAAATCACCAAATATATATTAACCTAAAGGAATCTAATTATATAACTATGTTTTAATTCTTAAAATACTGATGGTAAAGATAATAAGACCGGAATTTTCATTTAGCTTTGAGATGTTTGTCATAGTTGTTGTACACATTGTATTCAAAAATTGCTAGGGATTGTATTGAAGTCAATTCTCAATATCTAAGTTTATTCTCCATTAATGATAAATTACAAACCATGAATCCTTTTTTGGTGTTTATGTTTAACCATTATATACAGGGGGTGGACAAAAATATGGAAACACCTTGTAAAATGCATGTTTGAAAAGAAAGATTGATTTTAATGAAATATGTAGGTGGCGCTGGCGTTTTTGACTACTAACGCCACCTATACAACTTCGTAAATGTGCTAAACAGTTCAGTTGTTGTCGGAGTACTGTTATGTGAGGTTGTCATTGCATTATGTCAGAGTTAAGGGGGTCACTTCACGCAAATCGGTCAAACAATCGATTTTTCAATTTTTTTTGAAAAAGAAACTACAAATCTTTCTGCGTCAAATGCAATTTAAATTTTTGTTCTAAGTAAATTAGAAGTATTTTAAATATTTTTTTAAAAAGTTGTTTACATGTGTCAAGACCCAAAACAGCTGTTTGACACGCCCACTTTTAAACCAAAACATATTACACATGCTTCTTTCCAGCCTTATCAAATTATTTTAAATTCATGAAAACAATTTTCGTCGATCAGCAACTTGTTGAGGAAAGAATTGAAGTGAATAGTAATAGCAGTTTGTTTACATTTCAACGTTTGTTATCGAATGCAACGTGCTATTTTAGACTCGTTTAATGTAGACAAATTATTCTTTTCGAAAACTTTTTTCATTTATATTTTTCATTATGTCTCGGTTTAATGCTCAAACATTTAAGAAATAGAAATTTGAGAGAGATGTTTTTTTATTAAATAAAAGTTCTTTTGAAGATATATAAGCTTCATATAAATAAAATGTTTATAAATATGGTAAGTATGCTGGTATGGTAAGTATCAACGTTAAGTAAGTATGCTGGTGAGTATCAAGCTTTTTTTAAGTTCTTCTGATAAATTTAAGGAAATAATTGACATTTCTCTGTTTTCTTATTGCTTAAAATTATGTATGTTGTGCATAAAATGTAAAAAACATGGTATCCATATTAATCTTGGTCGTCAAATCCAAGGTTTGGCTACAGAATTATTTATATGTTGTGACAGTTGTGGTTTCGAACAACCAGTTCTGAATATTAGAGTCACTCAGAGTGTAACTAATAAAGGATATACTAATGTAAATGAAGTTAATACGAGACTTTGATATGCTATGAGATCAATTGGGAAAGAGTATGCTGCTGCGAAATGGTTTTGCGGAGTGATGAATTTACCTCCCATTACTAAGCGCTTTTATGAGTTATCCCACTTATTAAATGATGCGATAGAGGAAGTCACAAAAGCTTCTATGACAATAGCTGCTAACAAAATATTTAAAAATGATGGAAGTTCAAATGTACCTATGATGGCACCTGGCAAAAGGAGGGCTTGTTTCACTAAATGGTGTCGTGACAACAGTTAGTGTCGAAACTGGAAAGATTGTTGATGTCAAAGTATTTTCCAGATATTCGTGCAATTTGAGGAATGGAAATGCACACAGAGAGAAGTATTTCGCAAATTACTTTGGAAATAGTGGAGAACTGGAAGTTGAAGGGGCACTCTGGATCTTCAATCACTCAGAGTCATTGCACAAGCTGCGATATACTCAGTATTTCAGTCTTTGCCCCACTGGTGATGACAAGTGGTGTGCATATAATAGGTCCATAATTAAAGGAAAACAACACAAACATAACTTACCTGATGTTATTATAAATTGTATTAAACAACAGTTAGAGATTTTTCAAGTCCTGAACTACTTTCTAGATGCCTACATGGCAAAATTCAAAATTTAAATATCATCATCTGGTACATAATCCCAATAAATATATATGGAATTATGAACTTTAAAAACTGGAAAGTATGAAACAATATCTCTATTTAATCAAGGGTTCATTACAAAATTAAAAGTTTTAAGTTTATTAAATGTTCAACCTGGATTTTATACATGTCGAGCATTACAAGAAGCAGATCATGTTCACATAAAGAAAGCAAAAAAGGCAGTTTTACAAAGAACCAATAAAGCTAGAATTAAAAACAGACTATTAAAATGTACACAAAAAGATGATCTAGCAGATGACCTAAGCAATTCAAGCTTTGGTATTGATACCTATTAGTGAATGGTAAGTTTGTACTTTAAATTGCATTATCTCAAAACTGTAAATTTCAACACAAAAGGAACATTTTTAAAAAACCTACTCATCTTATAGCTTTGAAATTTGGTGCATGTATTACTAGTACATAAAGAAATATTTTAATGAGAGCTTTTGTCAAAAAAAGTTTTCAAAAAAATTTTAGAGGTTGAAATGTACACAAATTTTCTTTGTTTTTTAACTTTTCACGTGTAAAAACACATAATAATTTTTAAAAAAAAAACTAATCAAAATTTCAAAAAAAGCTCTCATTAAAATAATAACAACTATTCAATAAATGAACACAAAAAAATTGGTAACTCTACAACCAGTCAATTTTTTAAAAATGTTCCTTAAAATTGGTCATTTTTAACATTACAGAGATAGGGAAAAGGCTGCGTGAAGTGACCCCCTTAACAGACTTCGAACGTGGGCAAATTGTTGGAGCACGTATGGTAGGTGCTTCCGTAAGCAAGGTAGCCGAGGTGTTTAGTGTTTCAAGAGGTACTGTATCGAAGATTTATTCCGCATATTTGAAAAGCGGAAAAACATCATCTGCTAAATCACAGCGCGGACGAAAGTGTGTGCTGAGTGATCGTGACAGACGATCATTAAGGGCAATTGTGACGAAAAATAAGAAGACCACAGCTGGAAAAGTTACTGCTGAAATGAATGTTGTGTTACAGAACCCTGTGAGTACCAAAACAATTAGAAGGGAGCTTCATAAACAGGGAATTTCTGGCCGTGCTGCAATTGAGAAGCCACTCATCAGTGATGCTAATGCCCGTAACAGGAAAAGGTGGTGTTTAAGTCATAAAGCCTGGACTAAAGGGCAGTGGAAGCGTGTAATATGGTCTGACGAGTCTTTCACATTGTTTCCCACTTCTGGCCGAGTTTACGTCTGGAGAACGCCATCTCAAGCCTATAATACAGACTGCTTGTTGCCAAGAGTGAAACATGGCGGGGGTTCTGTTATGGTTTGGGCAGCCATATCGTGGTTCTCTGCTGGCCCCATGATAACTGTGTCAGGGCACATGACTGCCAAGACTTATGTGAACATTTTGGCAGATCAAGTTCATCCCATGGTACAAACTTTGTTCCCCGATGGTGATGGTGTCTTCCAAGACGACAAAGCCCCTGTTCACACAGCTCACATTGTCCAGGACTGGTTTTCTGAGCACGAGGAGGATTTGTCCCATCTCCCCTGGCCACCACAGTCACCAGACCTGAATATTATCGAACCTTTGTGGTCTACATTGGAACGGAAAGTGCGTTCTCGTTATCCACCGCCAACATCGTTATCTGAACTTGCCACCGTTTTGCAGGAAGAATGGTATAATATTCCCTTGGCACACATACAGGAACTGTATTTATCCATTCCGAGAAGACTGCAAGCTGTTTTGGATGCCAACGGGTTTCCTACACCATATTAAGCAAAGAAACATGATTTTTAAAAGGTGTTTCCATATTTTTTGTCCAACCCCTGTATGTATATATGATTCGCCCCTCCTATTTTCATGTAATGTTCAGGGATAAACAATGTTATTAAATTTTTTTATTTCTACAATTTAATAGCGTTCAAAATTAATGAGCTGTACTTTCAAATCCATAATTAGGACTGACATTTCAAATGCCTGGATTTAGGTCAGATTTGAAATTACAAAAACAAAAATAGAACAAATAAAAGCATTTTATAAGTGGACATTGTT
The DNA here is from genome assembly GCA_019974015.1 of Nephila pilipes. Lineage (NCBI taxonomy): Eukaryota > Metazoa > Arthropoda > Arachnida > Araneae > Nephilidae > Nephila > Nephila pilipes. The sequence continues at coordinate 215,849 of BMAW01087077.1, forward strand.
CATCAATTTCTTCACAAACGACTTTAAGAAAGTACACGAATAGAAGAATAAATGCAAAATGTAGTTTCCCTTAGTTCACTGAAGGAATTCGGGAGCAGAACGTTTAAATTAAAAAAACATGAAAATCAAGAAAAAGACACTACAGATAAAAATATTTAAAGAACTCGGAGTAAATTTTAAGGGTTGCTTTTCACAAAACTTAAGTGTTATTTAATAAAAATGATCACATTTTTTCAAAAGAAAATTGAAAATCAAAAATAATTTCAGTAAATATTTATAAAAAACCCAAGTAAATTTTGATAAAAAGTGGAACAGAGGCTTTGTAAATAACTTTTAAGAGTATAATATTTCCTGTTTCATTCCAAAATCTTTTTCTCCGAAATTCAAAGGCAAGATTCAATCCTTATTTAAAAGTTATTAGTTCAGAAGTAAACGCCGATATTCAAATGAATTTTCATCTTTTACAATCTTATTTATATTCGAGTGGTTGAAAGTTTACTTTTACTATCAGGAAAATATTTTAGAGATAACGCTCGTAGAATCGAAAGTAGCTTTTTTTTTTAGTAAACATCATGAAGTCTTAGTTACACGACTTCGTGATCTTGACGCTTTTCGCTCCTCAAAAATTCTTCATCTTAACGTTTCCGGTCGCTGATATAATCCTCGCCTTCTTTGGAGTGGAATCAGAGGAAGCCACCCATTATTTTGATTGTTGCTAGGTTTTCCGTTCATAATGATGCATCCATGTCTCATCGATGGTGGCAACTCGACGCTGCTGCAATCAAATTTTAATTAGGCAGCAAATGATTACCAAATCAAAACTAACTTGCAGATCAATGTCAAATTTGTTATATATAATTTCTCGAGCAATATTTCGTTATGAAATTTTTCGTTATCGTTCATTCATAATACGTGGGGTATAATAAAGTTTGTTTTTGTTACAATGAAACAACTGAGATATCTGAGTAAACTTTATTCACCATTTTAATTTATCCTTACGTATATAATGTAAATTACACATGTGAATTTTGATATGCTTAGTTTCAAGAAGCCGTTGATTGAAGTAACCAGTAGTATGGAGATAGACTTCAATCTGCTGAATTCTACAGTGTTTCGAAAAAATACCTTAGAATTCAGTTTTCTTTTTCCCCCAGTGTTTCTTCGAAAGGTCAAGAAACACTGGGGGGAATGTTGAACTCTGAATGATGACTACGAAGAAAAGTAGTAAGTGTAATTTAAAAAATTAAGTTCCTATCTAGATTATTTTTGGTAATAATTATAACTTTACGATAGAACGTATTACTTCCATCGACGTTTTCCTGAAACGAAACAATTTAATTTTAATAGTTGTAATTTGAAACATTATGTATATAATGATAAATCAATATGAAGAATCAATTTGTTTTCAGATATCTCAATTATTTTTAGTAATAATTAAAACTTTACGATATCCCCTCGTATTTATTTATCGAGACATATGGGACTGTATTTTCTTTTCAGAAAAATTTCTTTTAGCTTAGGTGACTTAATTCAACTATATATCTTTCTCAGAACAGAAACTTTGTTTGATATATATAAAAATAGAATGAGAAAGTATTTCATAAACATAACCTCGTGTTCAATGGGACTATTTTCATTGTTTATATACTAAATTTCATATTTCTTTCATAAAATGTTTTCTCTAGATCGCTTAGATAACAATTATCTTTGTAAGAACACTTTAATTCAAAAAATTCTATATTATTTCCGAGGTAAATAACGCTTAAATAGGGGGGGAAACCAGGATTGTATCAGATTAGTTTCGTTATCTGAGTGAAAAAATGTCTTAGCTTCTTCAACTTCCAAAATAATACTCTAGAATATAAGTAACAACCAATCTCATTTTAGTGACCGTCATTTGAAAAACTAATTTCGAAACTCGAAGCATTTTTATGAGAAAAAAAATCTCAACACACGGAATTCTTTTTATTAAGTCAAAAATTGAAGTAATTGAATATAATAAGGTGAAATATATGCCGGATATTCAATAAATGGCATCGTTGCTGGAAAAAATCTATTTTTTTTTTATTAAATTATCTCCGAAATCTGATCATTCATGTTTTCAAAACTCTAACCAGTACTTGTTAAATTCAGGTGTTACCATATGAATGGCATTTCTACAAATAAACGTTATCGTATGATTTATAAAAACTGTCTAATAATAAACACATCAATAGGGAAAAAAGTTTTAATAAATTGAAATGTAAGTCTAATGTAAAAATAATATTAGTACTTACATAATCATACTAAAAATGTGATATGTGTAAAGACATTTTATTTTCATATGTTAAACACTATTCCAAAACATATTCTTAACACTATCTAAAACATTCGTTAATACACTATAGATTGAATATATGTTTTTATTAAACCTTTTTGTGATTTAGTTTATGTAAAATAGGAATTATTTTAAGGAAGTTTTTAACTGAAATACTTATTTATAATTAATCGTACTCGAATTTTCTGTTTTATTCAGTGATAGAAATAGATAATTTGAGGAAAACTTCGACATGAAACAGGATCAGCACCACCACAGATTTTATGTCATGCAAAAGTTTTGCATGAGTAAAAAAAATGAAATGTTTGAAAAGAATAAACAAATACAAATCACTATTTTACGGTAATAGTAAAATCGCTTCATTCCACAACATATCGTGCAAAATTAAGAAGAGATAGTTTGAAACTCTGGAGGCAAAAATGGCGCTTTTACAATTTGACCATATTATTAGTCCTATTATGTAAGTTTAGTCAAACTTATAATATAAAATAGTCTTCAGCATATAACCCTAATTTGCATGACTCTTTTACAATTCTTCAATAGTAACTATGATCTTAAACTTCAATTTAATTTTACTAAAATTGCAATCTCAGAAGTATTCAAAATAACCTCTTTTTGCTTTACTTTTGAGATATTTAGTTTATACTTAAGCAAGTTAAGTTCGAAGTTGAAGCATTTTTAAAAAGACGTGAAAAGTCTTCATATTAGTATCTCAATGCTAAAACAACCAAATCTCCTCGAAGTTTCATTAACAATTGTCCTAATTTGTGCTCTAATCATTGAAAACATACATATTTCTCTTACTGAAACAGAAAATGTTTTTGAACCGAACTTCTTCCTGATGTCATTCTTGGATGATGTTCGCATACGATAGTGGCCGTGGTAGCCTAGTGGTCTCGATTTCGGATTCGTGAGCGGCGATTTTCGTTAAGTCGTGGGTTCGATCCTTGGCTACCAAAGACCCGCCTTGTAGCCGGGGCTGATGCACGTTAAATCAGTCGGGGCCCAAAGTCCTCCCGTTTTCGTGGTGTGGATGTTAGGAGAGGGGGGTTGCCAGCTCAAGTGTCGTCCTCGTCACTTGACCGAAGTTCAAAATTACGAGGTCCATCGCCAATAGCTTTCTTGTTGCTTCTAGCGCGACGTTAATAAAAACTAAAATAGCATACGATAAGCCGGATCAATTTTAATATGACTTAATTTACTGTCATAGTATTAGAAAAAAGAGTAAAACTAAATGATCCACAGCAGAGTAACGCACACAAAACATGGAATGCGTCAGAAATGAGCAGCTTCAGTGATTATTAATGAATCTTTATGGAAATTATAATTATTTTGTTCATATAATGTTTTGTTAGGTTTATTCAACATATCAATGAAGTAACTCGTAATCATGAATCACAGTATAATAAGCTCTTTAATGCATGCTTTAATTAAATTTCTAAAATTTCGCACCGTACTATATCAGAACACTAACTTTGAATTGAAAACATTTATTTTTTTTCAATCATCTACGTTTAACATATTTAATAAATATATAAAGTATTACATCCCCATTGTGGCTCTGTTATATACCAAATATTAATGTTTCGAACAAAACTTTTATTATCATGTAATTTAACACGGAAAAAATATGCTATTACACATTTAAGCAAAGGTAAGGTAATAGGAAACGAAAATGTTGCAGAGGTTTCATAAAAAGCGTTGCTTAATTGCAACTCAATCTCAGATTTTTTTTTTATAATAAATGAAATATAAAATTAGTATATTATATGTAAAAAGGCTCTTCCGCATTTTTTCTTGAAAAACTCATACAGTTAAAATTGCATTGTTTAAACTTTTTTCTTCTTCTCTTTGCTTATATAGAACAAAATAAAATGTTCTTTAAGACACACCCAAATCCTTAAATAGAAAATTAACACTAAAATATACACATTTTACTACATTTATTTACGCTAAGACATAAGTCCTTATTATAACACTTAAATGATAAGTTTCATGTTCTTTAAAGGAATATATTTTACTACTGAAAATATAATAAATTAATATTATAGAGTAAAATATAGGGATGTACGTATATAACTTTTTAGTTGATAATAACTACAGCTTAGAAGATAATTGTTTATTTAATATTTTGAACTAAATTTCCTTTTTCAAATGGCTTACTGTAATCTTAACAACATAATTCATTTGACGTAATTCCAAACGACAATTTTCCGCTTAAATATTCAGCGACCCACATATTTATTCAAAAACAGGAAGTTTTTATTTTTATGAATAATGAACAAAACAGAGAGAGTAAAATAAGTAGCATTAATAAATCTGTTTTGATAATTGAGTTAATTTTTTTTCGCAAGAATATCCTCACATGCGATGTGCAAATTATTTAAAGCTTCGGAGAAATTTCGTTACCAATTTCTCTTAAGAAAACACATTGAGAAAAATTCGCTGAAGCAAAAATTCAATAAACTTTCTTCTTTGATTTGTAATTCTTTTTAGAATTCTTTAAGTAACTCTTCTATCAACGCTAATCTTGTTCTGTAAAATTTTTTCTTTTTTTGCCATGAAGTGCTAAATTCGAGCCATTTTTTTATGTATGCTACATTGACTTAATTTTTTTTTTAGAATTCATTTAAATTTTTTTCAGCATGGATAAGTTTTGAAGACGTGCTAAAATTCATTCCGTTCTTATTTGAAATAAAAAAAATATTTGATAATTCATCTTTTTTATAATGCATAAAACGAAACACGACTGATAATAATTTAGGTATATCTAAGAAAATAAGTAAATAATCTGATATATGCGATGCATAGTAAAATTTATTTTTTAATAAAAAAAAAAAAAAAAAAAAAAAAAAAGAGGGAGAGGGGGAAGAAAAAATATTTGTTACTATCTGTTTTTTTTAACTTTTACTTCTCTTCTGGTCTTTTCCTTCTTAAAATTTTTTTCCATTGTATATTTTCTGATATGCATTGACTTTCATCTTACAAGCAAACATTTGGATATGAAATAATGCATCGATATTTTTTGATATAAGCAGGATTTATCTTTAGGCATGAACACTTATTACCTACAAATATTTACTTATAAAACCATAAAAACGGACATATAAAGGAAAATTTATTGAAGAATAAACTAAATGAATGCACATTTACAATTCTCATGGTGTTTTTTTCCTATATATACTTCTACATGCTTCAATTTTATTTATGATTGGGGTTATAAATAATCAAAAAAAGGTAGCCAGTATACTGAGGAAGAAAGAATTAAAAGTTCCATAAAGGGGATATTCATGAAATAAATTCAAACAGTAAAGTGTCAGACTGTGTTTTATGGCAGAATTAGAAATATTGTGTATTGCTCACTTAAAGTCCTCAATTTTGTTTAGGTATTTCCTTTTTTTTGCTTCAGACGATCTTCTTAAGAAAATATTTTACAACATTAAAATATTCTAGGAGCAAGTTTTTAGTGCTACCCATTTCTACAAATATTGATTAATAAATCACTTTTATTTGAATGACATTGCAATCACCAAAAAATTAAAAAGTATTCATTTGAACGAAACAAAAAATACATTCTTGCTAAGAATTGTATAAAGAAGGTGATTTATTCCAACCTTTACTATACAAAAATTGTATAATTGGACATTTTGTACTGTTTTAGAAAATAATATTCTTTTTACTCTCAAAAAATAGAAATATGAAAAGGGGTTAACCAATCTTCCTCTATCGCTTTGTTTCTTGTAAAAACATTTTTGCAACATAATAAATATGAGTTCATCCGACTAACAATAAGTTCTTAGAATTCAATCACAAGACTTTATAAAAATATTTCTCATAGTACAAATGATTTCATTTCAACAGGGCTTTATTCCTCATATTGAATAAGAGATTCTTAAGGAATTAAACTTACAAAACATTCATTGAATTCTCAAAATCCGATTGCCAGAACTTCCATCAATAGGTGAATTGTTCTTTTTCCCGTTCCCCATTTCCTATTCAACTTTCTATTCGTCACATTTACGGTATGCCGTCGTGGAATTGGCTTTACAAGGCGGTCGCCTCAACGGCACAATGATTAGTAAGCTTTAGCTATTTAATTGGATTCCTACTCAGAATTTAGTCAGTTATTTACAAAAGTCTCAATTTCAATTGAATGTATAGCTTTCAGTTCTTTTCATGTTAATCAGCAAAAAAATCAAGTAGAAATGTAAACAGATTTTAATTTTGAGTGTTAATGACATGAAACTTCGAATTCATCTTTTTTAAATTAAAGTGAATTAAAAAATCTGTACGACTGAAACATAATAGACGTTAAAAGTACATATCAGTAATATCCATGATTCATCGGTATTATTCTAATTTTGCCTTCCAAAATTATTTTTCGAAATGAATAAAAATTCTTTTAAATTCCGATTGAGGAAAAGTAAACAAACTTGTGAATGATATTAATAAGATTTAAACTTCAAAAATTCAGCGAAATAATGGAAAACATTTTATTTTCCTTTGAATTTTATTAGAAAAAAAGTGAAAATTTTAATTTTTTGTTTCGTTTCTAGAACACTTTTGATAACTTGTTTTCAAAGTATGTTCTAAAATTTCATTTTAATGAAAATACTCTTAATGAGTTATTTCAAGTAGCTTAACACAATGTATGAATAAACTATTTATTTAGAAGCAAAATGTTTAAAAAAAAACGATATTTCACTGTTTAAAACCAATTTGAATGCATTATCTGAGAAAAAATTAGAGAGAAACTTTCGAAAATATTTTGTTACTCCTGCAGACATTTTAGATCACATGCAATATCTGAGCAAATGAGCATTGTAACAAATAAAAATATTTTATAATAAAATCAAAAATGAAATAACTAAAAAAGTAAATGCATAGTAAATGTTTATAAAGTTTGATATCTTGTAACGTCTTGTTATTACTTTCATCTCCTTCCATTATAAATCTTAAATATAATAGTGAAGAATAAAAAAAGAGTTACTAAGTAATGATAAACAAGTTATTTTATTCAGATTTATGAATATTCAGAATTCTTTCCCAAACCTATTCTGTATGTATCAACGTTAAATAATAATTTAATATTTACTTTGCCTAACCAATCAGGTTCGAGTCCTTAGAAGACTTATACATGAGGGTTCGAATCCCCGGCTCTTTGTAGATTTTCTCCAAAATCCCCCCAAAAGTTTCATGCTCAGCTCTCGTCTGATATAAATGTCTCACATTGAAAACTTCAGCACTTTATTTAAGTCATACTCAGAATCAACAAGAGGGCTATTGGCACCGCACCTCGTAATTTTGAGCCTCTATCAAGTGACGAAGATAACACCTGAGCAGCCACCTCTCTTGCCAAGCATTCACACCATACATTGGGGAGAATTTGGAGCATCGACAGATTTAATGTGCATCAGCCCTATTACACGGTAGTGGAGTATCTTTAGTGGCATCAGGACTAGTACTCACAACTCGTAGGAAACGACTACCAAATAATTAACTTCAGTAATAGTTGATATTTTTTCTTCTCTGCCCATAAAGAAAACTTATCAAACGTATTCACTTCACTCCAATAATTTTAACCTAATACACATAAATCCCATTCATTTTTTGAAAGAGATTTTCAATTCAACAAAATTCATCTAAAATCCCCAAAGTGCTAGCTGAAGAGGGAAACGCGATAGAACCCACATAATAGTCTAAAATGAAATTTTATGCATTACTGATAAGATTGCATGTTTTTGCAATGATAAATATTCAAGGACAATAATACATATTGAAAGAATGCAGAATTTAAGAAATGTGACATATATATCATCTACCTAAAAAGCACAATTTATAGTTTACCATTACCTAATGTTTGTTAAATTTACCTCGAAAATATTTTGTTTACTTTAGCATGTATATTCATTCATTTTTTATTTTAATAAAATTCAATACTTTTGGTTGCATTATAAATATTATTTGCTTAGAATACAGGAATTTGTTACGGTTTTAAAATAGGATCATCTTAAACGAGAATCATTCCTTTAGTTTTCCGATATTATTCCATTTTCATCTGCAAAATTAATTCATTCCGGATTCATTCTGAAATTTGCAAGGCATCGAAATAAATCTGAAAATTAACAACCGAGCTCTAGCCCTACTTTTAGCAGAAATCTTACGAAGAATGGAAAATTCATTAACATTAATGTAAGGGTATTGTGAATTTATGATCCTGCATCAAAGTTTCCGACCAAAAGATGAATTAATAAATCTTTCATAACTGATGTAGCTCCAAATAGGATTTGGAAACAATGTATTAGTCTTTAATTCAAATTGTATCCCATTTTGCACAACTTTATTGTTGAAACTATTCAATAACTCTATTGAAATGAATAACTATTACATGAGGTATTAATCAGAACACAAAGAAATAAGAGTAAGAAATTTATTTTACTGAAATAACTTATTCTTGCGAAATCCAGCTTCTATGAAAAGAGTATTTTTAAGAATTTTATGTTGTAACTTAGTATTTATATATTTTTTGGGTTAATCTTGTTTTTATTGGCTATAAAAGTTTTGGAGATGACTGATAGAAAAGTAGGTTTGTGTTTGAATCAAAAATTATTAAATAACTTTTTTGGAGACTTTTCAAATTTAAATTTTATCTTAATCAAAAGAACTCTTCCAGTAATAACTTTTTGCAATTCACTTATTTGAAAGTAACATGCGTTATATTATGCTTGCGTTTCTTATGTCATTTGGATTTTTAATTTTATCTTTCTTAACTTAAATGTATTCGAATTTTTGACAGAAATGTGCGATGTACTGATTTGAATATTATTTTACTAAGAACATACACACAAACATGTGTTACTTTATGTACATTCGCTCTTATTTTTCTGTTGATTAATATTCATCTATAAAAAATAATTTTAGTCTCTGATTTATTTTTTCACAGATATTCCAATATTCGTGAAATATTCAATGTAATTGAGTGACTTACTCTATTGTTATCTTTGTTACACTTTATTACTTTTATTTAGTTGATTTTTATGTTGCGCATGAGTTCTTTGGAGTTTTTTAATTAAAAATAAGTTTAATTTAAGGAAAATGAATCGTGAAATTTACCCAAATCTGGAGACATTGTAATATCTATTAGGATCTTTGAATCGTGTTTGGAGCTAATTATTGCAATTATTACAATTAAAAAAAAATGTTTTTCTTTTTTGCTGCTTTTTTCATTTATTTGATGTTCTACTAAAACTTCTCTGTTTTGATGTTCTTCTAAGAGTTCTACTAATTTTTTAATAAGTTTAGTGTTTCGCGGAAGAATAATTCCAAATTCTTATGAAGTTGGTTATTTTCTCCTACACTGGTTTTCGAACATTAAGGGAAAAAAATCACAAAAATAGCAATAACTCTCGTTGAAAAATAAACCAATCTACAATAAATTTAAATTTTATTAAATAAAAGGCCCCGAATAAAGAGGGAATTTTCAAATGTATTGCGCTGTAATTGAAATATGTGTCATCTTTGAGGAGAAGAAAAATACATGGAAGAGAATATGGCTGCAGAAATCGCTGTTATAGTACTCGTAAGATAAGAAATCAGAGACAGCAATGACTTCAAGGTGTAAGTTGCCCGAAGAATGGAGATGGAGTGCCAGTGAATGACTCGACATAAGTCAAAGTTAGACAGAGGTGGCCAGGTGGCTAAATATGAGTACTTCTGTGGTTCATAGATTCCGAAAAAAAATTTCAAATATCTGGTTCGGCATTCAAAAAGTTTAGCCAAGGATGGATATGAGCTACGACAAATGCTAATGATCAAGGCCGATATTTGCGGTTTTGTGCTCGAAGGAATAGATCCCCAAACACAACTCAACTGAGAACCCCCCTGCTGGTGCCACCGGAAGGTTGTTGTTAATGTCTACTAGGTGACTAAATGTGAGACATGCGAAGAAGGCTTCACGAAGGTTATCTTTAGCTGAGGCGACCAGCCATTTGAGTGCGGCTCATCTCATGTCATAAGAGGGAATATTGAGATGGGCACATCAACATGTACACTGGAAGGGGGATAAATAAAGACCTGTTCCCTTCACGGATGAGCCCAGGTTTAGCTAACAAAGAGATAATAGGCGTTGTTTGATTTGGAAAGAACAGGGAACACGTTATCATCCATCAAACATCCGTGAAGCAAACTCATACAGAAGAGGCAGTGTCTGGACAAGTGTTTCTTTGGGAGGACGCCCAGACCTTCATGTCTTTCCAAGTTTAACTGTGAATATTCACGTCTACAAAGATGAAATTCTTGATGCCTATGTGCACCCTTATTATGCCAGCGCAATAGGTAATGATTTTGTGCTTCAGGACCAAAACGCCAAACAGCACAAAGTTCTCATAGTGGAATATTATATTCTGTACAAAACAATGCAACGCATAGAATGGCCAGCTTGATCACGAGACTTGAATCCCGTCTAGCATGTTTAGGATGCCTTAGGAAGATGTATCAATGCTCTCATTCCTCCTCAGATTCTTACCACGCTTACAACTGCTTTGCAAGAGTGATGAATTTCACTTTTCAATGATATCGTTGGCCACATAATTGATAACGAATCTCTCTGTACGAGCTGTATTGTTTCTAGGGGTGACCATACTCTATACTGAATTCACTTTCTATACTGAATTCACACTCTATACTGAAAATAGCAACGCGTTGAATGTGATTTTTTTTCTACTTTATATATATATAATGTCATTTTATTCACTGTCTGTTACATAATTCCCATGCCATTATGTCGTCATTCGGCCAGAGGGCGCTTCTTGATCACGAAGAGCTCTTAAAAGATGCTGCTTAAGAACTCAATGTTATGTGAGAAACCAAGTGTAGGTTGTATAAGGCAGAGGTAGCCTAATATGTATTATTTTCTAATTTTTACTATGTTTTAAATAAACTTTTTCAGTTTATCTAAATTAAACTCTTGCATAATTTTTTTCTGGCACCTAACCCACACACGAATCATCGACACAACTCAGTAATTATCATATCTATCAGCAAATGTGAGATTTATATTTGAAAGTTCATAGAATAATTATATTTAATACAGCTGTACTTAGGTATGTTACTTTTAGGTATATGCATATGAATTCACAAAAGTAAAAATATAACACTACAAAAATAAAAAAAATTAAAAAAAATACACATAGAAATTTAAAGTACTAACTGATACATTTTACGCAACTAATTTTATCCGCATGTGTTACAAATCTTAATGTATTACAAATTGAAACATTTTTTCAGTCGTTATTTTAAATTTCTTATTTCTAAGAAAACCGATTAATCCGTTACTTTTGGTATTTAGTTCATGCTATTTTTGGTTATGAGAATTAACTTTTTTTATAAATGGTATTTACTTATTAAAGATTTACATTTCTTAATAATACATGTTAAGTTTCTTTTTCTATTGAATTTGGTTTGAAATTACTTAGTGATAACATCTTGTTTTTAAATGATAAAAAAAGTGTTCAAGGAAAAGTAAAAGGGCAGCAAATAACGAAAAACCGATATATAATGTGGAAATTTCAAAGATTACGTGACAAACTCATCTAAAAAACAGTTCAGCTTCAGCTCACTCAAAATAAACGCATAAAATAAACATTATGTCCAATTTCTATTAAAAAAACAGTTATGTTGCATAATTGTTTTTATGAAAATTGAAATACATTATTATTTTCTACTGGAATGTATTATTGAGACTTTTTCTATTAATTTGGTATTTCATGTATAGTTTAATATTTGAAATAAATTGGGTTTTACTCCAGATATACGGACATTAACTAGAATTATTTTAATTTGAATGCATTTGCAGAATACTTTTATTTTAATCATTTATGTCCTAAAAGAATACAGATACATTTTTTAAATAAATTATATATTCACTACATCGCTTTGAACATGGAAGCGCAACTATTATTGCGAGCAAGTTTCCAGTGAACTTTCAGAAAAAAAAACCAGTTAATAAATACCAGAGTTTTGTGATGGTGAATAAATACTATCTTTGAAAATAATTAAGTTTTTTACAGTATTTTAACGAAAGAAATTTGTTACATTACCAATATACCTTTCATCATCAATATGCACCTGAAAACATTGTTCTAGAGCTAGAGTTTATGAGATTTATACATAGAAATGTCAACTGGTGGAAAGAAATATCCAAAGAAAAGAAAAGAAAGTTTTAAGCGTAGCTAAAATATCATAATTTCAATAATATGTTTAAGGAAACATTATGAAGATTTTTTTTTTCTCATTTCCATAGAAATTACAGAAATTACCTATCTGTTACGATTCTGTTCGCTGTAAAAAGAAATGCATTATCTTTTCATAGTTTTCTTGTACTTATGAAGAATCTTTTTATTATAGTTAATTATTATGAGAGAGACACTTAAATTGGTGTAAAATAGTGTATATCATTTTTAACACATTTGATCATATCTTAAGCGCAAAAAGAGGATCTCGTCAGTAATATAAATAAAAATAAAATTCATTTGCAAGATAGCATAATATTTAAAGAATCATCACAATACCTTTTCTTATACTTTTAATAATCGTTCAAATATTTATGATCTTATAAAATGCTAATCATTATAATGTTATTATGATTTTCTGATTTTTAAGAATTTGAGAAATGCGATTAAATTGACAATCAAACTTGTCAATTTGTTAAAATCAGTCTAAATATTTTCAAAGTCCAACAAAAAACACAGATGTATCTTTAAGGCTCAATAGTCAAATTCTAAATAGAAAAATTACTTTTCGATGATCAAAAATATTATATACTTATGATATTTGATTGATAATTTAGTAATCTTTTCTTACTGTAATCAGCAATAACTATATATAAGCTGTTTTCGTATAAATAACTTTAATAAAAACAGAAGTATTGTAAAAATGATATACCTTTTCATAGTTAAATAAATTTATTCAGCAGAGAAGTATTTTAAATATTTTATAGGAGATAAATTGCGGGAGTTTTATGAATCAACTTTATAGAGATCTCGGATACTCAATTAATTTCTAAATACAAAAAAAAATTAATATAATATCCAAATACATATATTGCTTATAAATACTGAATTTGAAAAGTTTTTACTACTTACAAGAAAAAAGTAATAAATGCTTAAGTTGTATTAAAACGAGTAATCTGACACAACAGCTCCCTCTTGCGATAAACAGGAAATATTTGATTTCAAAGATAAGTGGAATATTTCACAATATGTGTCGTTGGAGCTTTGATTGAAGACTTTTCTCATGAATACATGAATAAATAAAAGGGAAAAACCTCATGCACCCCTTTGTGGAAAATATTAAGTTCATAAATTCTGAACACACTTTTTATGTACGCCTTTTATGACCTTTTGAAATGTATCTTTCTGAAGTCACCATCCTCCCTTTCAGAAAAATGAAACTTTTAGGCAATTGGCTTAATGATGGAAATCGAAATTATTTGACATATGTTTGCTACTGTGCAAACCATGAAATGATTGCATTGCTTGGACAGAAGAATTTACGTTGTATTACTTTTACGATATAATTACGTGTTATTCATTTTATTATTTTTTTTATCAGAAAAGTATTTAATGAAAACATACTAAAGAAAGAGATATCATTTTCAACACTTGACAATGGCTCTAAGTTATAAAATTCATCCTTAGTAGCTTATTATATAATTCTAAAATTAAATCAAATGAAACAAAGCGAAACTTTGTAATTAATTTTTGATCTAATAAGCTACACAAGCAGGCACATCCTTGTAAAATTTACTTCCGAAAATGATGTGATATTTTGAAGGTTTAATATGGTATTAAAATTATAAAAAAGCATGAGAACTTTTTATGAATTAAATCTGAGCTGAAAATCACCTACTCACTAATGAGCACTTCGTGTTTAGATTTCTATGTAAACAAAGAAAGGAATAAGAAATAATATTCACAAAATTATGTCCAATGTTTTGGTTGAAAGATTGTTTTGATTTTGCTTATGTTTTTTTAAATTTCATAAAATTAATTTTATTAATTATTTCACAAGAGTGAAAAGTGAGATAAAAGTAAATTTTAGCCACCTAAGGGGCTAATGTTTTAGGTGAGGCATTTTGGCGTATCAGATCACTTTTCAATTTTTTATCATTTACTTTGATTTTAATTACATGTAGCTTATATTATAATCAATTATATGCAATTATAATGATATGTAGCTTATATTATATTCAATTATATATCATATTAATTACATTTAACTTAAGGTATAATCAGTTTAATAATTTATCGTTTTCTTTAATTTTAATTATATTAATTTAAAATATATTCAGTGTAACAATTTATCGTTTGCTTTAATTTTAATTACTTGTAGCTTATATAATATTCGATTTAATAATTTATATATATTTTTCACTTTAATTTTAATTACATTTAGCTTAAATATATTCACTTAAATAATACTTATCGTTTGCTTTAATTTTAATTACATGTAGCTTATATTATTATCCATTTCAAAATTTCACCGTTTATTTTAATTCTAATATTTAACCGAGTAATTAATTTTTAAAAAAAGTTCGCACCTTGGGTGGCTAAATCAGTTCTTTGCAAAACTTTGTATAAAATATTTTTTTTGTTTGGCATTTGGATCACATTTATACCATCAACCTGAATCCATGAAAACAAAAATGAGCTATGCAGCTGAAGTGAATGCTTAAGTGAAAATCTGACATACGGTTATGGGGATGAAAACATTTACGCCAATACTTGAAAACATTTATATATATATCTTTACATAAGTGTGTAATTTTTTTTTCATTTTTGGTCTCATATTACAATTCAATCTTTTATCTTTAAAATAATGTCTAGATTTTGTTTCTATCTTATTTAGAAGCTAAGTTACGACTGTTATAAAATTATTTTTAATAATTATTTCATAAGAGTGAAAAGAGAGGGAAAAGTAAATTTGATAATCCAAATATAGATCTCAGCATCTGCTTCCACCTACAACTCGCTTGGATATCATCTCTATTCCAGAAGAGTGAATTTATCCAGTGAGAACCCATTGCACCATGACGACCTTTCAGGCCATTCATTCCTTTCACAACTGTCAGTAAATTTCACCTTAATGTGTACGTGTGTGTGACGAAATGTAGAGGATGAAAAGAGGTTACAGAGGCAAGAAAAAGAAAGAAAAGAGACATCCAGTGGCAAAATGATTAGATGCTCATTCTGTGAAGGACTGACAAGTTGGGTTGTTTGTCATTCACACTCGATTAAACCAAATGATTGTCAAAAAAGTCAACCCCTGATGAAAAACGGTTTTGTTCCGAAAGAGAGGCAGAAAGAACAGAAAAGAATGATCTCTAACTATTTCTTCCTAGGAGATGACAAAAAGAAAAGAAAAAAGAGTGCGATGGATTTCGGCAAGAGCAAAGCGTTTTTTGATGGACTGTGAAGAATTCGGGAATGTTATAAAAGTGACAGAAGCATTGCTGAACGACATAATTGATAACCTGTTTTACCATTAAGTTTATGTGTTAGTGCCACATTATGATCTCTGTCAAAGCGTTGTTTGATTTAAAAATTAGAGAAGACGCGATTTAGATGCGATATTGATGGAAAATGATTAAGGATCGTTAAGCGACTGTTTCGCTTCTTTCTTTCTTCTTCTTTTTTTAGTTTTCTTTCTTCTTCTTCTTTTTATGGTAGAGGAGGAAATGTGATTTATGATTGATTTGCCTCTGACAAACTGTGCAGGAACATTTTTTGAAGAAATGTTTTCAAGCTCCATTAAGAGCATTTCAAGCATTCGGAGGTTTTAAAGATCTATTTAGAATATTGCATCAATTTATCATCTAATATATTGCTCGTACATTTTTTGCTGGTATAAATAAAATATTAAGAACTCTCTCTATTGGAGTTTATGAGTTATCGAGAAGTCAATGATAACGTATTTTTAGTGGTAGTGATAGTGGAATTTTTATTTGAAAAAGAAAAATTATGATAGTTTGGTTTCGAAATTATGCTATCATTCAAACGTAAATTTGAAATTGCATGTTTAATTTAACTGAGCATTTTTTAACAACCAGTAAAAAGTTGACACATATTAAAGTCATATGATGAAATATTCAGTTAAAAGTAATTATTATATGCTTATCATAAAAAGGAAAAGTTTCAGAAAATTTTGAAGTTATCACGTTTTTATGGTACATATATCGCATAGATCTTATATGATAAAAGTAAAAAAATGATCAAACTAGAGCTATAAGTAAAAACCATTGTTCTTAAGACATTAATAACAAACGTTGAAAAGTATTTACAGCATTTGTTCTTAATAGTTTCCTTCACAATCTTCGTTACCAGTTATCCTCTTTACAACTTCAGTGTTTCGAGGTGTGGATTCTAAATAACGATAATGACGCTGCTACAGATGAAGTACGTAAGCGCCAAACGTCAGCGACCAACAGTTATTTAGATTCAGCCTTCTCTTTCGAATGCAGTTACCCTCTTTTCTGTAAACACAATTTCGTATACATATCGCCTTCATTCGCATTAGAATTAATTTTTGTTTTGCCGGAAAAATGATAAGTGAGCAACGAATTGACCTGAAGTTTCACTTGAACCGTGGAAAAAGCACTACTGTAACTTATACTTTATTGAAAGAAGTGTATGGAAATGAATGTTTATCCCGCGCACGTATTTTGAGTATTTTTCAAGATGGTCGAGAAAACGATGAAGATGATTCCCGCCCTTCTATGTCAAAAACGGATGAGAATTTTAAAAAAAATCGGTCACCTGGTTCGATCTGATAATTGATTTAGTATTCGTGCGATTGCTGAAATGGTAAGAATTGACAAAGAATCCGTGTGGCAAATTTTTCCGCCGAAACAATGCGCCGGCTCATACCATATTTTCTATCGAGAGGTTTCTAGCCGAGTACAGCATTCCAGTGTTTGACCAACCGCCTTATTCATCAGATCTTGCAACATGCGACTTCTATCTGTTTCCAAAGGTGAAATCTGCATTAAAAGGAATAGGACTTGAGTCCGTTGAAGTTGTGAAAGAGAAAGCGGCACTCGTCTGGAAGGAACTGATAGACTCCAGCACTGTTTCGAACAATAGAAGATTCTCCTGAAGCGTTATAGAGATAGGAGAGTTGTGGGTATTGAAGGTGATAATAAGTAAATACGTATGATATATTAATAAAATAAATATTTTACAGCGGCAGTCTAGTTATTTAATGGTTATTTAATTATCATACGTTATATATATATATATATATATATATATATATATCTGTTTGTGTGTTGAACCAACGTTATAACCCTATTTTCTTAAAAATTTCTCTCTAATTTTAATGAATGTTCTCTTTTTAAAGCTTTTCACATTTAACGATCTACAAATTTGTCGTAACCAATCTTCTCCCGAATCACACTCCAACTTTGACTTTCATCTACATTTTCCTTTGTGATAAATTCAAGTGATGTATCTATAAGTACTCGGGTTTTGATTGTATTTTTCTCTTTTCCGGATCTCGTAGTTGTCTAGAGGGGTGCGAATTCAAGGGGAATATTTTGTTCCATATTTGCGTGTAAATTTCTTATGTAATGCGCTTTCAACCGAGATAAATTATGTTATTTCTCAAAAGGACTGAGCTGTTTTTAAAAATTCCAAAAACATGATAACTTGCATTAAACTATTTTGCATTCATTCACATACATATATATGCGTAATAATGTTAATAGAAATATAAGAAAACGAAACATATGTATTAAGTAACAATAGATTACAAGTCTACAGCTACGGTAGTTAAAACAAATTTAAAATGTAAAGTTAAAACTTGAAAACATTTATATTATTACCAATAAATAATCTAAACGTAATTAAAATCGTATTTCAATTGATGTAGGACAATAAAGTTACAAAAGAGTAAGCCCTATAATAAAGTATGTAAAGGGAAAAAGTCAATAAATTGTTGTTAGTAGAGTACAAATCAAAAATACTTTCCCTTCTCTAAGTCTTACAGAAATACTCAAATGAAATGAAAAATGATTAATAGAAAGACTGAAACAGAAACAAAACTATTACCGCGAGGAATCTGATGAAAAGTACAAAACTGAAACAAAAACAACCCTCTTACAAAAAGCAAGTGGAAGTAAATTAACTGAGTCACACAGATATTCGTTTATACATTATCTTTTCGCAACTTACACCACTAAGAATCGGCTACGAAAGGCCAAGGTTAAAGAAAAATGTCTAAATAGTGTATAAAGTCCCATTTAGTGAACATAGAGTATCATCTATAAAATATAAAAATATTTGAATTTTGTTTCAAGTTTTCGCATCGAATACGACGCATTTTTCTCAATGATCTTAATACGTGAAATTTCTTCCGTGTCAGCAGTGATAAACCCATCTTTCAATGGCGAATTTGAATCGTAAAGGATATGCGACATCTGTACGGAAGGAATTACAGAAGCAAGTGTCGAATGGTAAACTCATATCTACCTCTAACAAGTTTTGTTGAAAGTTTTGTGCAGGGCGTTCAAGCAATTTGTACTATAAGTGTAATCAGCGTATAAGTTGTAAAGTTTGGGCCTAATAATGGAACCAACAAAAAGAAGGAAATATGAAGCAAGATACAAGTTAAAAGTAATAAAACATGCCAAAGAAACAGACTGTGTTCCATTCTTTCTTTGTTTCAATTTACAGAGAAGATGGTTAGCGATTGGCGAAAAAATGAGATGCTATTATAAATGCTACTAAAAAAATGTTCTGTGAGGAGACGAATATCTTATTGGCCAGATATTTAAAAAATAACGTTGCAGGATGGGTATAAGAATAGAGAAATTGTTATGTTGTTTAAAGAAATATAATTAGGGCTAATGCATTGAAGTGGACACGGAGCTATCCAGAACAAAGCAAATAATTTAAAGTAACAGTAGAGGCTGGTGCAATCGTTTCATTAACAGAAAAATAAAATCTGGCAATGCGAAAGAAAACAACAACTGTGCAGAAGTTACCACAAGCTCAGGTAGGCTACGTTTTTTAAAGTTCCAGCAGTGGTGTGAACTGCTTTTTCTTTGTCTAATGGAGCATGGCATGGATAGAAACATGAAGGTATTAATGATTTTGTGAGTAAAATTTTAGAATTGGTAGTAAAGAGAGGATTGAATAGTGTTAGAGTGACATATGAGTGTTGAGTGGGATGAGCGATATGATTGGTAGAAGCGAGCGGAGGGTAGGGTCTGCCGTGGGTGAGGGGGAGCAAGCGCTCCGCTCTCGCCGAGGCAGGGTAGAAGGAGAGCGGTAGGTGAGAGGGTAGAACTGCCGATGGGAAGGGGTGAGCGGGGCTCAACCCTAGTCGGGGAAGGGAGGAAAGGACAGGGAGTAGGGGAAAGAGAGTGGTTAGGTCTGCTTGGACATAAAATCACAAATATGTAATTGGTATGAAAGAAAAACTCAACTTTCCATTGCCTAATATTGTTAAAATACGGATTGCACACCGATGAACTTCGAAATGATAAACAATAGAACTGTGAAACAAAAGGTGTAAAATCTGTTGAGTACTTTAAATACTGTGTATGAAAAGTCAGTACAGAACATGAAAACATCAAGTTTACAGTTGTATTAATATGCAAGACAGACGGCACAAAATGAAAACCCACGGTCATTTTCAAGGGGAAAATTACTCCTAAAATAAAATTTCCACCAAAGATTTTCGTACATTTTCATGACACGGGTTGGATGTACGAGAATGATGTACAATTGTGGATGGAAAATGTGTGGTAGAGGCGACAAGGTATTTTATGAAATCAACACGGTTAGTTGTTGAGGATACATTTCGCAGTCACGTAAGTGAGAACACTGAAAATCGGTTAGCACGGAACTATACTAAACTTGTTGTTATACTGAGTGGTTTTAATTTCGATGCCCCAATATGTGTGAACGATAGTACAACTGTATGATGAACGACGAAAACTCATATACAAAAGGCGGAGTTAGCGGGTTGCATCATTTAATGTGCTGTGTGATTTCGTGATCATATCAAGGAAATAGTGAAAGTTGAAACAATGAACAAATACTAAAAAAAATGGGATTAGAAATCCTTCAAAATAAGAGATTTCTAATGCTATGGATCTGTTGAATACGGTTTGTCGTGAGATATTTATGACGAAGAGGATATTGACTCGCTAGGTTTAGAATGGGATCCATAAGATGAGTTCCTCATAAACGAAAATGAAAATGTACTTTAGGGGATATTTGTGCCTTTGGTGATGAATATGAGGATTTTTCAGGATGTTAAATATATTGGTGAGTGATTTATTGTATTTTATAATGGGATTTCTTTATATAAATTTCAATTAAATTTTTTTTGTATCTGGCCCAAAAGAGATCCTGGATTTCAGAGACCTTTTTCATGATTCCTATATTCTAGAACCAAAAATTCTACCTTCCATCAGGGATCTCTTTCCCAAGATTGCTTCATTATTTTTCAGGATTCTGCTCCCTGCCATACAGCAAAATAATCGAAAGAAAAGTTTCGAACAAAGGGCATTGAATTGTTGTCCTGAGTAGGAAACAATCCTGACCTCAATCCCATTTAAAACTTCAGGCACCGTTTGAAAACTCTTGTCCGAATGAAGCGCCCATCATGTAAAAGGTAACTAATTGAGGCTATAATTGTTTCCAATCATCATTTAATAACGAAGGAAGAGAAATATATCGTCAGTGCAATAACACATCGATGTGAAGCTGTAATGAAAAATAAAGGCTACCCTACTAAGCACTGATAACTAACTGCAATCATCGGTATCTAATGTATATCAATAATTATTTCACCTTAACTTTTATTTCATAGCATATACTTGAATTACATTTTTTGTATTGAATTCAGCATTAAATTTTCCTTAAAATGATATATACGACTAAGCAGTTTGTGAAACGTAAAATTTTCTATAAGCAGACAAAGTTAAAAAAAACAGAAATTTCCAGGTGTCCACAATTTTGGCTACCACTGTAAATTGTGTGTGTATTAAAGCCTAATAACGCGTTTTTAATTTTAACAAATATTTATATTGATGACGTTTTGATCAAGACTCGTACAGTAGAACATATACACGGAAGCAATACGAATACTGAAGCTGTAGCAAAGGACAACACCCACACTGACACAAACAATTAGAATTAATCTTAAATCAATGTTATGAAACGCAGCGTGCTTTTCTGTTTCGAACCTTTGAAATAATCACCGAAATATTGTGAGACTGAGATTTGAAATTCGATTGGACAATTTAGCTGGTGTAAATATAAAGCTTTATATATAAGAGATGTTTTTAAAACGTTTTTATGTATTTTATTTGGTGTACACACACACACACACACACACACACACACACACACACACACACAGACACACACACACACATTGACACACACACACATATATAATATATATATATATATATATATATATATATATATATCAGTGTGGCATCAAATTTTCGATCTTAACCAACTTCTCATCAAGCTAGAGCTCTGAAACTTTGAGAATCGTTCTTAATCGCCTAACAATGCAATATTCAGACATTTGCGACAAATTTTAATAAATATTGCAATAATTTTTTTTAATAATGCAGTTTAGCCTAATCACTTGGCGTGATTTCAAAAATTGCCAAACTTGGCGATATTTTTTGGCTGAACGTTAAGTTCGCGAAGCGGACCAGGTTGCCATATTTGGCAAAATACAGCCAAATAATTCCTGTCGCAAAGGGTGGTTGGGCTAAACTACATTCCAACCATTTAATTTACCGGATGAATTATTTAATTTTAGTTAGTTTATGTATTTCACTTGGTGTGTGTCTGTCTGTGTATGTATTAGTGTGTCATCAAATTTTTGATCGTTAATTTAACCAACTTCCCATCAAGCTAAAGCTCTAAAAGCTTAAAATTCGTTCTTACTTGCCTACCAATGCAATATTTAGACATTTGCGACAAGTTTTAACAAATTTTTCAATAATTTTTTTCATAAACTTTGCTACCATATAAAAGACTTTCCACCATTGTTTTTTATCTCGAATTATTGCCGTTATTATTTGTAATTACTTCTCCGAGAAATGAAGGAACCCCCGCTCAACTTAGCAAGATTGTATTTATTTTAATATATGCGTTAAGCTTATATTTATTTAATAATATAACTATCGGAAATAATGTAACACTGCAAATATTCAGAACCAAAGAGAGAAGCTCATATGAGACGCCAGGAAATCTTAAAGCACATACGCTATTCGACTTGCACCAAGAAACCTTCATGCACACATTTATATTCTTATAATTGTTTTTTTTCTTCTATTTTTAAATTAGCTGCAGTCTCAATCATTCCGCAATATAATTTTGAATAAAGCAGAGACCCGATCGGATGATTTTCATACCTTCATTCAACTATTCTGTTCACAAACAACTTCAGCAAGAAAATTTTAGAATTCAAAGTAACTTGGGGAATAAACAACATAATATAATTAAACGTAAACAATAAGAAAATAATTACTTTTTTCTGACTGCTGTTTTCCAACAGTGACAGCGAATTTTAAAATAATGTAAAAGTAACAAAATTTCCTGAATTATTCATCGAATAAAAATTCTTCTAAGAACTCCATTTCATTAAAAATACGTAATTGCCCAAAATATTCCTCATTCAGAATTTAATCTAACTCTCAAATTTGAATAAAATATTCTTTAAATTATTCATTTTCGATTCAGAAAATTCTTTTAAGAAAGATGATGATAAAGGGAATAAAAGTTTTGATATATTTTAATTCCAATTCTAGAGTGTTTTTTTTTTTTTTAATGTCTGCTCTGTTACAGCGAGCCTACTTTTCCACACAAATTACATGATTACCACAAAATTTCAGATAAGTGCGTCGCTTCATTTCTTTTCACTTTATGAGCCATGACAAAAATAATATTTTCAAAAGCTTTTGAGTATTATTACTGGAGCATAATCAAATCGATACCGAGAGAATCGTCCAAGAACTAAATTAAGCCGAAAAAATTAAAACAACGGAGGCCTTAAAACTGTAGAAAAAGAAACAAAAAACTATAAATCTTAATCTTCCTAAGTGGCTAGGAAAAGGGTGCAGTGTTTTCATTTTTGGTGAAGAGGCTTTCTCAGAGATGATTGCTACACTTAATGAAAAGAGCACTACACCATTGAAATAGAGGCACACAAAAAGGCTTTTATACAAAGCCAGTTATCGATTGATAATAAATCACTTCTGAAAAATTTCTTTAGGCAATGAACTACTCCAACCATGAGTTTTGCCATTATCCTTTAAAGTGAGTATTGAACGTCAGAGTATGAAATGATTTAAAGAATGCAGATGAATACTGATAAAATCTAAAGTTTTTTTTTATTAAAAAAAGGCTTATGGTACACGAATGTAGGCCCATTTGTGAGGGGTCGAGCGCCTGTGTGCAGGTTTCTTAGTGTCTGCTATTTATAATTTTAAAATACATAAAACTTATTTGTACACAAATTTATTTATTGATGTTAGTCAAAATAAACAAAGGGTATTTGCTGTATAAAGAAACACTAATATTGTATAAATATAGATAAATCGTATATATAATATTGTATAAATATAGAAATATAGATAAATCGTATATATAATATTATATAAATATAGAAATATAGAATATTATAAAAAAACCACTAATATTATAAAAATATAGATGTTATTTTTAAATTTACACAAAATAAACAAAACACAGCGCCTTATTGCTTCAATGGGTCGATACAAATAAAACTTGTAGCTAGTGACTCCTGACAGTTTTCCGATACTGAGGCAAAAATAAAATGTAATAATATTTACTAAAAGAAATTTATATAAAAAGTTTTTACTATAAAAATGATAATATATAATAACAATGTTAGACTGTGCTTGTTATATTGGACAAAAAATCATAGTATTATATATTTGTACCTGCACTGATAGCTTCTACTTTCGTGATACTGACAGAGTTTTGTGGCCTAAATTTTGCTATTTGTGTGCTGGGCGCTCGCTGCATACCTCCTTCCATGGAACCTGCCTGCACGAATGATATTCTAGAATTAAAAGTTTATTTCGTAGATTATTGGTTAAATGACACTACTCGATATTCGAATAGGGTTTGTAGAATTCATGAGGAATTTCATTAATTCTTATGTGTTGAATGCAAAAATGATAACTATTTTTATACCAGACAAAATTTTACATTATTACAGTAAGCTCTGTATAATTCGGTACATTTGGGGCTTGGACGTGTCTGATTAGTGGTTTTGCCGAATTATTGAGCGTCAATATGGTTTTAATGGGGATACCAATGATAAAACTGTTGATAAAAATTTTAACGATTCAGGCATCTACTTAAGGTGTTTACACACTTTCGAAACGCGTGTAAATGATATAAATTCCGAGAAAGTATTTCTTCATTCTGGCTAATGCAAAATTAAATTTGAAAAATAATTTAATTGAATATTTTTGTATTGATAAAAAAAAAACCACTGTATTAAACAGCAATTTTAAAAGTACAATGATAGTTCAGTTATGATAACAAAACAATGATAACAAGTGGTGTCGAGTTATTTTCATCGCAAGCTTACAATGATTTGTTTTATAAGGACTTGAAGAACACCTTCTGTTGTTCGAGAGCATTTTATTGTACGCACTCAATTGTAATGTTATGCAATCGTGATATGTAGCCCACTAGAAAACAAAACAAAAAAAAAAATGTGTCGGAATTGAAAATTGACAATTATGATAAATAATGGACGGAAATTCCAGCAACGATCTGGCGGCCAAGGTCAACAAGTTCCTTAGTCCACATTAAAAAATCTGAAAGTAACGATTCGCTCGGAGCCATATTATAAAATGTGCCTAACCATGTAACTTTGGATTATTGAGAGGTTACAGTACAAGCAATAGATGCTCTTACGAAAGTGAATGAAATGGTACCCATTTTGGGAATGGGGTAATGTACTGTAACATTGTCCAGCGATTTATTTTCCTTTCTCTGAGAAGTAAATGAATATGACGTCTTTTGCAACCCCAAAAAATGTCAATACAACTTTTCTGCTCGATGAGGCTGCCTTCACCTTCTTTGGGGTAGATTCACTGGAATAAACTCAGTAATTTAATCGTTGTTTGGTTTCCGATGTATAATGATAAACCCAGTAAGAAGAATGCAAAATGACGACGCCAACTTGACGAGGTAGCAATAAAATTTTGATTTGGCAGAAAATGACAGCCAATTAAAAACTAACGAATTGAATAAGAATCAAATTTGTTCGGTGGCAGAAAACAATGGTAATACCAAGTTGTAAAAGTGACATCTTTCAAAAGATGGTACTTTTTGAGCTTCCATCGTAATTCGATATATATCTGGAAAATATTTTAGTAATTTATCTATAATTACTAAAATTTCATATTAATTTTTGAAGAAAGTAGACATCAAAAGAAACTGCTTAAAATTCTATTTTTAGCAAGAATATGAATGAGTAGGCTGGTATTGTTATTTCGATAATTCCAGGACTATCATAAGCTTTCAAAAAGCATCAGTTTCAATGTTTACTTTTCCCCATAAAAATCGAAATTTCTTTCGATAACTTGATTTTCGTATTATTCTGCAGTTTATGTAATTTTATCAATATACTTAATTCAAAAAGTCTGCTTTTATTGAATAGAAAAGAATTTTAGAGTAAATATTTCAATAAAAGAGTTTCCCAAGATATAAAATTTTTCGAGTGACAGAAAAATAAGGATGCAAGATTTGAAATAATCGTAACATATTTTATTGTGTACTTTTATGTAAAACCTATCTAGAAAATGAAATTTCATTGAGAATTGTAATTTATTTTTTTCCTAAAATAGTTTTATCCTAAACTATATAATATAAATTTAGGTGCTTTGACATTTTTAAGCAGTATTAAGACTTATATTATAATCGAATAAGTTTCTAAACTTCCCTTACTTTCTATATCTATTGAGGCACATGCACGTACTCACACATAAATACACGCACGCATATACACGCATAATACGCATATACACGCACACTCATGAAACTTCATCGAAAATTAATGCCTCCATGACCATAACCTTTGTTGTTTGTAAAGTGATTTTCAAAACTTTAAGGCACTTGAAACCTGCATGCATCTTCAACGCGTAATAAAATTGTCTACTTTGTTCTTAAATGTCCCTGTTGTGCTGGAAACTCCAGAAGATAACAACTCATTTGGGAAGATGAGGATATTGGAGTGAGGTCTCATTGCATCCGATTTTGCACATTGCGACTTCTACCTTCTTAAGAAAACGAATGAGCCCCTTATGTGGGACATTTCTTTCTATCAGACAAAGAAGTGAAAACTGTCGTTAAAGCCTTTTCTCGACTACAGCCATCGAAATTCTTCTTCAGTGTGTTTGCCCGACTAGTCACGCATTGGTGATGATGTGCAATTTGAGATGGGGATAATATCAGAAAGGGAATAATGCAGTTTTGTATTGAATACACACACGCACGCACGCACACACACACACACATATATATATGCACAAAGGGTGCTCAAATGAAAAGGTACGAAACATCGTAACAACGTAATCGTTAACACATTTGCCTATGACACTAAGGTAGAACGTAGCGAAATATCTGATGTGAATGAAGTTTCCGGAGTGGAGCGGAGCATGGCGGGTGCCCGCATGCTCAGGAGAGAGCAGAGGCTCTAATAAAGAGCACCATTCAATTCACGCGGCAGTGCGTGTGAGGACATGATGGAGTTCACATTACAAAATTCGACGATTGAAGAGCCACGAGGCTGACAATGGAAGGTGTTAAACCGGCTGCTATTCATCAACAGATGGTGACCGTATACGGGGAAGACTGTGTGTCAGACAAGTCAGTAAGAAAATGAAGCGCCCGTTCAGGCCTAGTTCAAGTGGAAGCAGCTTGACCATCCGCCCTACAGCCCGGACATGTTATCTTGCGATTTTCGTGTGTTTTGTCCCATGAAAAAAGATCAGAAAGGGATGCGCTTCAACTCGGACGACGAACACAAGGACGCTGTAAAGGACTGGGTCTCGTCACGGCCACAGGAATTCTGGAAATAAGGAATCCTTCCGCTCGTTAATAAACGGGATCGCTGTGCTCAGGCTTATGGTGTATACTTTGAATAAAGTCTTCATTTATACCTACAGTGTCGTTTCGTACCTTTTCATTTGACCACCCCTTATGCAATAATATTGTGCAAAAATATCTCCGATAATTATTCTTATATACTTATATAATCTTAAACATGCCCAGGTGACTACATTTAAAAACAATATAAATTAAAGGAAATTAAATATAAGCTAATAATAAAGTGTACGTAATGGATATGAATATTAATTAAAACAAAATGCATAAAAATATTAAATCATCTCACAAATTCAGCTGTTGAAAACTTATTGAATGTTTCTTTATGAAATAAATTTGTATAAATATAATCATCTATTCGTTGTTTTTGAACACGAATAACTTAGCTAATAATCAATAAATTATTTCTTTCGTTACTGATTTTTGCAAATTTCAAAAATTACATGAAAATACTTTCAAGTTCCATTTTAGGTATTTTTCTGGATTATGTTATATTTAAGTTAGATTATATTTAGCGCTAAAAAAATAATTTATTATAAAAATCCAAGTAATTAATTACTGTTGATTTCTGCGATTTGAAACACTCATGTAATGAAATTGATTAAATAAATAGATTTTTAACTTTCTAATTGTTATATAATTTCATTTATACACTTCTTCTTTTAGCGGTATGAATTTCCAAATCTAAAAATTGTCAAAATAATTGTTAAAAAGTATGTAACTTTTATAATATATGATCTTTTTTCCTTCTATCTTCTGAGAAAAAAAAATCAAGAAAATCCATATATGTTTTTGAAAAGCTAAAATAATGGATAAAAAAATTTCTACGTATAAATTACTACCTAGAAAAAAAATTATTCCTCGTCGTATAATTAAATTATTATTCTTTCCTAAAATGTATGCTAATCTATGTCGCTCAGAATTTTCTTTCCCTTATTTAAAATAATTATGCTAGGAGTATTTTAAGTAACATATATATTTTCAAAAATATCTGCTTTAACTCTTTTCTCATAAAAATGTAAAAGATTTAAAAATAATATATACTAGAAAAACAAACAACACTTAGAATCGGGTTTTTATGCAGATGAATCATAAAAGCAGAAATTGAGTTATTCTCATACATTCTAATGACGAGAAAAAAGTTTTATGAAGAAAAAATAACAGAAGCAATATCATCATTCTTCCTCAAACAAAAAAAATGCTTTTTATCTTTTTTTTTTTCTGAGAGGCACCTTTTGTCATTAAAATTGCTTTTAATTACTTCATATATCTTTTCAAATGAATCATAAACTTTTTGAAAAAAATAAATTCCAAATCGAAAAGTATATCCATTAAAATTATTAACTCCATAAAATTGTTGTATGAGCAAAACTTCTAATGTTATGCAATGTTTACGCCAGAACTCCGGTTTTGCAGATAATAATTAACTTAATTATTACGAAGAAATACACGCCAATTTCAAAATGGAATATTTTAATTTAAATGATGCTGTTTAAAAACCCCAATACATTAAAAAATTACTAAATCTTAAAAGTTTATCTTGAATAAATTAATTATTTCGTAGCAGAAACGCGGTTTATTTTACTTAAATTGTTTACCCGATACAGCAACTACGAAGCTACTAGGATTAACAGTAATTCAAATATTTTAACAGTCGAATAAACATTTAAAATTCTTCAAAAGGCGTATAATTTTTTTTTGTTCCAAAAGCGAAACAATCTGTAGAAAGAGTCAAGTGCCAAGCCGATTGTAGACATTAGAATTCCGACTCTGAATCTTCGGTTCGAAAGTGATAGGCACCGAACTCGTTAAAATAATTGAGACTCCTCAAAAGGTTTTCTCGATTCTTTCCTTTGTAGGGTTTTGGAGTTCAATTAAGTCATTTCCGTAATGAACACGTACGCTTTGAAAAGTGATGGGGGAGTGGGAGCGAGAGAATGGAAGGTGTAATGTCTGGCACACACGCACCAACACACATCATTTGGAGGAATGGACAGGGAATTATTTATAAAATAGCTGCTGCCGCTTCCTAATACAGCAATTAACAAAACGAGCAAATTGTTTTGAGTAGAAGGGGAAGCTGGTAAAGAACAAACACCCCGGGATATTTTAAAGTGATCTATGAAATCGTTTTCCGGCTCTTATAGGATGGGTCCCAGCATCCAGAGTAGTTTCAGTAATGATAATGGGTGCAGGGAAGATCACAGGTTTCATAACTGTGTTGTTTTCAATTTCGCTGTTTTCTCCCAGAAGAAGTAAAAGTTTTAAGAAAATCTTTCCCTTTGAATTGATTTTTATTTGCAGAAATGAGGCATAAACAGATAAATTTAGAAAAATGAAATTATTTTAATGGACGAAGAGCTGAATGGTAGCAAAATGAAGTAAATGCTGCACTTCATGGGCCTTTAGTGTACAATTTAGCCCTAAGTAACAAAACCCAAATCTTTGGCGTGAAACACTGACACTAAATTTTTGATCAGTACTTTTGCAAGATATATGATAGAAATAAATCTACATAAATACCTAAAATAGTTAGAGAGAGTTCTTGGGACTTTTTCAAAAAAAAAAAATTATAAAAAAATAATTAAAAGAATAAATAACAGAAGACATTAGATTACTAAGTAATAAAGCAATAGACTGACATAACTAATATGGAATTTACAAAAATATAAGGATATCTGCTGAATGCCAAGAGTGTTTACATGACAGGGAATAACTACTGCATTCTAAGATTATGAAAATATCTGCTGTGATGTCAAATTCTTATGTACTCAAATCATACTAATTCTATTGTTAACTATATATAATCACATGATATCACCAATCCGAACTAACATTAGCGAGTCAAAATTATTAACAATATATGCAATAATAATTTCTTTTTGAAAAGAAGGAAAATAAGATTTTTTTATCATTAAGAAAATACTCTAATATCTCAATTTAATCAGGATTTTACATATTATAGCTCATCCGATATACAACAGTAGTTTACTATACAAATACGCTTAAAAAAAAGGGGGGGGGGGGCTCATTGATTTTATTTAGTGGTCGCGGACTCGCAGCCAGCGTTGCTTTCGTTGAGTCATGGGTTCGAACCCTGGTGCCACTAAAGACTCGCAATGTAACCGGGAAGATCTATGTTTAATGTGGTCGAGGTCCTAAGTCCTACCATGTGCATGGTGAGGAAGTTTAGAGAGGGAGGTGCCAGCTCAGATGTTGTTCTCTTCACTTGACCGAGGCTTAAAATTATGAGATCCATCGCCAATAGTTCTCGTGTTGCTTCTCTGTGTGACGTTAATATCAATTAATCAATCAATTATTTTATCTGAAATAATGTCACTTTCTAGCCTTACGGGGGTATTAATTACGATTTTTAAGATTCTGAGTCACGTTCAGGTGACGAAAGTGACACCTGAACCAGCATCTCATTTTCATACTCAAACATCAAGCCTCAGTCATAACATACTTGGAGTTTAGTTCTTTCTAACCTGTATCATCCTCAAAAATTCAACACGACAGTTTTGCGTGGGATCTGAACCCTCTGCTCGACATGTGAGTATAATAAAATAAATTTAAAAAGTGAAGGGATTTTAAATTATCTCAACGAAACTTAAAATAATTTTTGTTATATGCTAATTATAGTTTGTAAATTTGGCTTTTGATCACGCGCGTTATTACTTGCAGGTAATTGACCAATTTAATAGATGCAACATAATATCAGTTATATATATAACAAAGGTAAACAAAAAACAAGTTTAAGAAAGAGGCAAAAAATAGTGTTTACGAGAAACAGTAATTACAAATTAGCTGCTGAAAATCAAAATTATGCTTCGTTATATGCTTATGTTAGTTTATAAGTTAAATGAAGAGCCTAGATCTTTATTATTTATTGCAAATTAACAAGTATAACAATTTTTATGGTTGTTAGAGCTCACATTATATACGCAATTCCATCGACATGAATACGCGTAAGATAGAGAGAGAGAGAGAACAAAATGAGATAGAGACGATGTTTATGAGTCATCTGAGGGAAATTAAAATTAATTGCTCCTGTTAACCTCCTAAAAGTTTGCTATAGTTTATTTTGAATAGATTATCATAAACAAGTGCGAAATATTCGAAATATTTACATCTATCGGCATCTAAATCTATAGAGAATTTCACCTAAAGTCGCTAGATAACATTTCTCTTTCTATAGAGATATGTTTGAAAATACACAGGGAAGATTAGCTCATTTAATGAAAGTTATAGCAATAGATGTTTTAATTAATATAATTTATAGTAATATAGAATTCTTTTATTTATTGGAACCATATAATATTTCTTGGAAATAAAGTGTATGTAAAGCACTTGATGTTAAAAAAAATGCGAACTTTTCATGTTATAGATATTTTATGATGATTTGATATAATAAAGTGTACACCTGAAAAAAATTCAGTAAATTCTGTACATATGCTTCCTAACCATTAAATTAAATAACAAAATTTGTAAAATATATTATAAAATGTTGGAGCTGAATGATATTCAGTTGCCTAATATTAAGGAAAGTATTTTTAACATCTTTGTGCAAAAATGTTTTTCAGAAGTTTGAGTTCTGTTAAATTAATTTAAAACAAAAACTATTTTATATTTTCTTAACCAATAAGTTACTAAGATATCTTTATTTTATCATCATTACTTTAAGAAAATCTGTATTATTACTAAAAGACGCGTTTCATAGATTTCAGATTTTTGTAGAGAAAAGTGTATACGTTACTTTTATTTTCACAGTTCCATTTGGAACATTATTTATTAATGAACATATAAAAATATTATTTTAAATTGTTTTTCTTTAACTTTCTTATTTTTCCTTATAGGATATATTTTCAATAAAATATTTATGTTTATAAGTTTTCTATTTAAAGTATTTTAATCAACTTATTTCCGAAAATATTTTTTTTTGTTTCAAATTTTCAAACAAAACTTTTTGAGGATTAAAACATTAAGCTGAAACAGTTGAAGTTTAAATAAAAAACAAGCCACACTATTTTATATGCTGCTTTATTTATATGACTTATTAGTTAAATAAAAATCGCACACTAATTTCACTGATAAAAGGTTTTAAAATATGATTAAAGTGGTCCTTTTTTCCGACTTTTGAGTTCGTCTGAAATATTTTACATAATCCGAAACACTGAATACTGATTACAAACACTTTTTCTGAGAGTTTTTGAAATGAAAGAAAACTCACTTAATAAATCTTTCTGATATAATGCTAAGTATTCGAAGACTATGGTAACTCAAGACAAGTTTTAAGAGAAACAAACTGAGAATATAAATCAGAAAATATTTCTACGTGAACATAAAAGTTAGCAACCTAAAGCAGTGTATATTTCGTTCATCTCATCAAAGAGCATAGCGAAAGAGAATGTTATTAAGATCAAAATGCTTGTTATACAACTGCAAACTCCACAGATACTTCAAAGCTCAGAAGTCTCACAAATTTTTCAATTCAAGCAAGGTTTGAATAGGTATCTTAAGGAACTCGAAAACTTCTCCTGTGCCTCATTCCCGGGAGAGACCCCGCTGGTTTCTGATTTTCATTTCCTTGATCGCGGAAAACCTGGAAACAAGAACGCTTTTAAGAGCTAGACCAAAATGTAATCTGGGTAATTGCAAGAATATCTGAGATTTTTGTTTTCTGTTTTCGAAAAATCGATGGGCAACTCGGTTTACGCCTCGTGCGAAGGCAGATATTTCGTTCCGTGAGTTCCGCGAATGCAAAATTGGACGTCTTTAGGATGGTAAGAAGCTAGGGAAGGAAACTGAAGAGGAATTGGGTACTTGGTTTGATTGTAAAATCTTTGCCATTAAAATATACGAGTACGAATGAGATGAAAAATTGAAGACGTGGAAGTTTTATGTTTAAAAATGTCTGCAAGACTGTGTAGAAAGTGCTGTCGATGAACTACTTCAGACAGAACATGGCTGGTAACTTTCAAAATCAGAAGTAAAGCAGAACGTGACAAAAGGTAGATTTTCAGGATGTAAAATTAACTTAATGGATGAAGCTGTATGCTTCGTAGTAGTGAAATCAGTTAAACTGTTTTACGTTCTCAGAATGCAGAATAATATCTCCATGTTTAATTTTAAATAGACTCGGACGTAAATAAACACGATGTGTTTTTACTTTACAATCGAGCAATTATTTGTTAGTATTTTTTATGATACACAATTATTGAAAACTCAGTGAACACAAACATACTTTCAGCTGTAAAATACCAGAGAAATAAAAAATACTTAAGATTAATGAGCAGTATAATGAAGTATTTTACGATACAGTTATATAATTTTAGATTTTCTAATAAAATTAAAAGTGATAAAGTTGATTGGTGGATTTTGATTGAATGTAATATACGAAGGTCATTATGTTTAATTAATTTTGCAATAGTGAATAACTATCAAGTAATGAAGACTATAGCTGATGTATTACCTCCTCTCCCTATTTCCACTGCAAACGATGTAAAAGTTCTGAGATCAAATTATCTGAAGAAGCCTTCATTTTTTCACACGACTGATCTTTAGAGGAATAAGGACTTGAAACCCCTCTAGTGTTTCAACATTTCTGGCCTTGAATCTTGTGATCAAGATCATTCACTTACCACAGTATAAAAAGATTCCCATTTGAAAAATTTATGAAGTAAATGAGTTAATTAAAAAAAAGGAGTTTTACACTCAGGAATACTGAAAAAAGTGCACCAAGAGAAGGGAACTTCGAATTGAAATTAAATTTACTACACATAATGATACAGATAACAGATTTATTTGATTCCAAAATCCTTACAAACAAATACAGTGTGCGCAATTAGACAATTACAGTAAAACTTCAATAGAGTGAGAGGCTATCTCCTGCCTGTCATTGAGTTGATTAGACGTAGGATATTATTTTAAGGCCTATTGACCCTCAAATCTTAAACAGCCTTTTCCAAATCATGTACATGGTGGCATCTAGAGTTTCAGATGGTCTCACAAATGTTATGTCCCCTCCTCCAGACCAAGGGGACAGGCCTGAGGATCCAACCAGCTATGGAAGAGTCTGAAAATTATGTAGATATTCTTGAGCTACTCGAGCTATATACGGATGAGCTTTATCTTGCTGAAAAAATGTCCCTTGAAGATTATTTAGGTAAAATCCCACGTGGGATCGAATAATGTCATCAACATAACGCTGGACAGTTAAGATATCACGTACCACAATTGGAGTGGCCCAAATGTCATAGGCTATAGCACCCTAAACCATGCGGGTAGTATCTCGCTCGACAACGTGAGTGGTATTGTAACTTTCATCAGGGAATGTCCACTCCCGTACGCGGTTACCTTCTGTCCCCAAAATGAACCAGGATTCATTACTAAATGACACGTTTTGCCAATTTGTGGCTTTTCACGTCACTATGGCTTAGTACCGCTGTAACCGGAGTTTTGATATTAAAAACAGTACACGAAAAGGCCCTTGGATAGTACATTCGCTTCTACAAGGCCTTTGGAAACGATTTGTGGAACAACTGATCTCCCTATATTTGATTGTATCGTGGAGTGAGTCACTGCAGGATCCATGAGCACTTGTCACACTATTGTTCAATCTTCTCTCCTCGTCGTCTTTCAGGTTGCTCCAGACCCAGTTCCCCGCACTTGGATACCATCTTGTGTCCACTGATCCCATTATTTTTGACGGCACATTCCAAACAACCAACTTGGTGAACAACAAGATGTATCTAGTAGCTTGTTGTTTTCATGCTGATGATCAGAACCCTCTCACTGTGCGAAACGCCTTCTTACACGTTTACCTGTCTTTTTTCGTTTATTCAAGTCCTCTTAGAGTCGTGATGTGATCCTTACGCTTATGCATCTTCCACTATGCTCCGATTTATATAGGACTTACTTCCTGATTGCAGATCCACCGTATTGTGTGTGGAAATGCGCATTGACCTAAACTTGAATCATTTTCCTATCAGAAGTCATTCGACTGTTTTGCAATGTTTCGCGATTGTATCTCGCTTCCTTCTTGGTGCGTTATTATAAATGCTCTTGAGTTTATGTAACTCTTATAACAGTTTATAAAAATTAAAATATTTAAGAATATACGAGAGTGAGACAACTGATTCTTGTATCAGTTGTTAGTTATAAACTGATACAAGAGCTCCAGAATTAGTAGTAAATTGAAAATCCAAATTTGACAATAAATGTTAGTGATTGGAATACTGGGAATGAACTATAACTTCGTTAGTATCAACCCGAATGAAAGCTCATTGATATTGAAATATTCATCTCAGTTTTCAAAACACAAGTTGGGGATCATGCTGTCATCTGGTAAGGTAATGCTGACAGTGTTTTGTGATTCTCAAGGCGTTTCCTTTGCTCATTACCTGAAACGAAGTAAATCGTGACTGCTACTTCTTATAATAACATTCTGTCGAAGCTTCGGGATGAAATTCATGTATAACATCTAAGCCTATCGACTCGAGATATGTTATTTAACACGTTAGTGCCTGTCCTTATAACGCGCAATTTAAAAAAAAAGTAAATTGAAAAGTTTCGGGGGCAATTTCTAAATCCTCCTTCTTAGAGTCTAGATCTAAGTGATTGTCCCCTGTTTGGATCGCTTAAATTGCATTTGGGCAGCAAGAATTACATGACTGATGCAGACGCTGATCATTAGGTATATAATTGGTTGAGTAGAAATATTGGAAAATTCATACACACACATAAATGGGATGAATGAACAGTAAAAGGTATTTTTCAAATAAATATGTGGATTTTCCTTTTTCTCTATGAATACTTTTGTAATTTATTGACTAATCCTTATAATACTCTTCCTCAAAAATTTAAGTTAATAATTAATATTTTACTGAATTTAAATAATGTACTATGCAATATAAACATTGTGTATAGAACATCAAAAAATCCCTAGTTAGGGTCTTAAGACATTATTACGAATTTTCAATATGGCATTAAATATTTCAGGATTTTTTCGAGTTAGATAACTGCGAAAAAGTTGACTATGTAACAATGTTGAGAGTTTTACTCGAATACGCGTCCGTCCTGAAAATTACTGGATTATGAAGAATGAACAATTAGTAGTGAATACGTTTTCGAAACCTAAATCGGCAAATTTTGATTAAACTCAAGAGGAATAAGATACATTATTTGAAGCATTCATGGAACTGAGTTTTGAACGAAATATCAAAATAAATAAATACATAAATAAAAATAAAACTAACCTTTTCCCAAAAAGTAAGTATTTTTCTTTTTATACAGTTAAATAAATATTTTTCAGTTCTTAACACCACAATATACTATGAGTTAATAACACTTCAAAAAAGTATCAGACAAAATACAATATGAAAGAAGTAATATAAGGAAAATGCTTTCAAATAAATTTTGATCAATCTATTCTTTTCTCGGGGAGGAAATCCTATAGAAATTCTTATGCGAAGTTTGGTATCGACGTTTCAAAGATGGTGATTTTGACGTCAGCACCGTAAAAATAACGACGCTCCACTGAAGATTAGGCATGAGGTTTAGCAAGCAGTGTGTTCGAAGAAGATGCACCTCAAACACAAATTGAGTTTGGCGAACAATTAGGATATTAAAAAAAATATTTTTAATCTTTTGCACACAATGGGAAAGATCCATAAAGCAGGAATATGAGTACTATGAGCATTTAGCCAGAGGAACAAGGAGGAGTGTACCTTGAAGTGCATGAATATGTTAAATAGGTAACACAGAAAATCTTTCTTGCAGAAAATTGTGATGGCAGAAGAAAAATACATATGTTATGACGATCCGAAACGCAAAATCATTGGGTGAACCCGGTGAAGAAATAACATCAAAGCTGAAACGTGAAATTCACTGCAAAAACGTATCTCTGTGCATCTGGTGGGATATGATGGGTGTGTTCTATTACCAGCTTTTGAAGCCCGGTGTCAGTGTAACAGTTGAACGCTGCAAGAAACAATTGTGTAATTGTGT
This sequence comes from Nephila pilipes, assembly GCA_019974015.1. Taxonomy (NCBI): domain Eukaryota; kingdom Metazoa; phylum Arthropoda; class Arachnida; order Araneae; family Nephilidae; genus Nephila; species Nephila pilipes. The sequence goes on from BMAW01087077.1 coordinate 253,358, forward strand.
AATTTTCAACCAGGAAATCGGCCGAAAATATCTATTTACTGGTGAAGGGTTGCGCCACGTGAAATTACTCAATGATAACGCAGTACTTCATGCCTTAAAACCAGCCAATTACATACTAGTAACGCTTTGTTAGGAAATTTTGAAACAACCTACGTATATTCCCAACACTCAGCCCCCGGAGACTATCAATTTGTTTCGGTTGATGCTTAGTGCCTTGTCTTCTGTTCACTTCCAGTCAGTGACAGAAGTTCAAAAATGAGTTGACGATGGCGAAGCTTGTTAGATAAGGATAGAGAATTTGTCGATGAATAAAAGTATTATTCTCAGCTCCCAGTTACATATTCATTTCTCTAGAACGCGCTTTACAACTTGCCAAATATATACATGAGAAAGTATCATGAAGTTTTAATAATTACCAAGAAATAACCAAGGTATCTGAATAAAATTTATTCTGCATGGTTAATTGATACTTATGTAAATAATGTTGTAAATTACAGCTTTTCATGTTGATTCGTTTGGTTTCAGAAAACCATTGATTGAAGTAAACCACAGTTTGATAAAGATAAAATTCAATCTATCAAGTTCTACAATGACGGCATTCAAAAGGTCAAGAATTGTTAAGAGAAATGTATATCTCTGGAAGGTGTCTATGTAGAGAAGTCTTAATAATGATAAATATACAAACGAAGTTTCTATTTCGATTATCTATAGTAATAATTAAAAGTTTAAGATACTGTAAGCTATTTTTCAATCTACTACTTCCTAAAACCAAATGAATCAAGTTTAATAGCTATGATTTACAATATTATGAAAATTAGAATCAATTAATATGCAGATTAAGTGTTGTCTAGATGCCTGGGTTAATTTTAATGATAATTATGATAGCTTCCTTGTATATATTACATACAGCAGCATGTTTCAAAGGTATATCTGTCATCAAAAGTAGATTGACGACAGATGGCATTGCTAAGTGAAATTGGTGTCACAATTTATGTTCGCTGTTCGCCATTTAATATATGGTTAAGTGGCCTGTATACAAATTTGACTATGATTCAGAGGTTAGTTTTTATTTGCAGCTATTTGTGTAGTGATGTTGTCGTCTATTTGCCTGGAATTTTCAACCTCGATAAGAATTCATCATAATACACCGGAAATCAAGAAACAATCATAATAATGGATGTTTTCCATTATCTGCTCCAAGGAAGGCAAAGACGGTCTCCACGGCCATATATGATCTGGAGACGATATTTTTGCAATGTGAAGGGTGGACCTTTTACTCATGGAATTTCTTCGAAAAAGAAATACGATCACTGGACAATGTAATGAATTACCCATTTCTTAAAACGAGGTACTTTTGATCTTATACCTCTTTCATTTTATGTATTTATAAGCATCGCAAATAATTAGATGGGAATTAACATAATTAATCAGGGTCATTTATTTGTTGAATAAATGCACCTGCTCATAAAATGCAAATCATTTAATAACTTGCTGAAAAAAAGCGTCACCATTTAAAAATATTTTTTTTTAAAATTAGAGACCGAATTAAAAACGCAATTAGATGAGTTTTAATTGAGCCTATTATTCAACCATTTGCCCTGTCCAGTCGAAATCCGTAAGATATATTTAAAAGGAAAATATTTTAAACGTAATATCCAACAAACTGTCCCACGGGATGAATTCCTTCGATAATCGAAGAATCCGTTGTCAAAATACCATTAAAACCCAATGGCATTCTTCTCAAACCACAAGTGGATTACAAAAATAAAACAAAACATATAAAAATACTTAGAATTGAGCCTTGTTTAATACTCGTCCGATAGTATTTGCTTTCCCTTAAAACGAGAAATTTATCGAGTTTCGAATCGATTCAATTGGACATAAAATATGACGTGTAATCGATATTTAGAGAATCGCTTTTTACCGCAAGCCAAAGTTTCAGATTAGCATAGTTAAAATTATTGGAAAAGCATTAACAGATTGGAAGAGCCGAGCGATTAAGGCGAAGGGCTATTTTACATTCTAAAGTTTTCTTCCAAAAAGATTTTAAAAGCTCTTACTCTTGAGTTTAAACAAAAAAAAAAAAAAAAAAAAATCTTGGGTATAGTTAAAATTTAGACTTGAATTTAGAAAACCAAATTATAAGACAAAAAAAAATTTTTTTTGGAGCTTGGGGTTTTGCTAGAATATTTTTTGTTAGATCACAAAAAATAATTGTATAAAAAAGGAATATGATTACATATTTTTGATTTAATATGTAATCGTATCATTGAAAATAATGCTGGAAAAACAAGTTAACAAATGCTTCTCATATTACTATTTTGTTAAAAAAATAACCATATTCTTATAATCTCTTTAGTTGAAAACAAATGAAATTGTCTTTTACTTTAAATTACCATTGTAATGCATATTTCGTTTTTAATTTGTTTAATTTGTTATATATTTCCTTTTGATATTTAAAATATATTCATCCAATTATATATTAACGTATTGTCTTTCAACAATATATTTGGAAAACTTCACTCTAATTTACAAATAAAAAAAAGTCAAATTTTCATAGATAATTTTGTATTAAATTTTAATTCGTTTTCTTATTATGAAAATATACACATATGGTTTTTTAAATTTTTATAAAATGCTTACCATCTTACTTCATACAGAAGTTAATGATTTAGCTTTATTTTTTTTCTAACACTTTTCTCCACAACTTTCGTAAATAAAAGGAATGATTTTTAGATTGAAAGCCTGATTACAATGAATAAAGTTTTTTCTATAGAAGAGGTATTATTTTGGTAAATGTATATGTATACACAATTCAAAATTGTACATTTAATTATATAATAATTTATTTCTTTTTATAGTTACTTTTAAGTAAATTTGTAACAGAGATACAGTTCTCTCTACAAGCCCAAAAAATTTATAGGACCCTAATTAAAATGGGAACAAACGAGAACAAAATGTATTAAATGCATTTAATTGGGGTATAAATTTCGAAAAAGAAAGAGTTAATGATATTCAATATGCTTGCTTTATTCCAATCTAATAAGGAAACAAAATACTATTGAATGTAAGATGGAAATTACTCAATTGATCCAAATTTTCATCAATATGTAGAAACATTTAAAAACAGTTTATTGGCAAGTTATTTGTTTTTATATCATTAAATTCTTACAATATGTTTATTTATGCAGTTAATTGGACATGAATAGAAAATACTAGAATAGTCATATTTTGTGAAATAAATTCTACTATGTCTTTCTCAATATTTTTGAAAAACTTTGAGCAATCTTATGTTATGGTTACAGTACACATTAGAAGAAAGTTTTTTAATCAACTTAGATTTTTTAGATTTTGCCTACAGATGCATACTTTATAACCTTATGGGGCTTCAAAATTAGAAAAAACGCCCAAGAAAGTTTAGTTAGTGTATATTTTTAGTGTTAAATGTGCATTTTATGCAAATACAAGCAAAAATTAAGACTTTTCGCAAAACATAACTCAAAAGAAAATAAATATATTGACATTTTGTTAATTGCATAATGCAGAATATAAACGTAGATTGGTTTTTTTTTTTGATAATATAGTCCTTAAGTAGGAAGCTGTGGTAGTTCGAATTCTGAACAATGAAACAATCTTTATAAAAGTCATTGTTAATTTTTACTTCATTGTAATATAAAAACATCTACTCAGTACAAAATTTTAAAAAAATAGTATATTCCATGTATACATATTTGACCCACACACGTACACACACATATATATGTATGTATATATATATATATATATTTATATATATATATATATATATATATATATATATATATATATATATATGTGTGTATATATATATATATATATGTATATATATATATGTGTGTGTGTGTGTGTGTGTGTGTGTAATTTCAGGTTCAATGTTGCATAGCATTTTGCGATATTGTGCTTTTCAACAATGAAAAATTTCGTTTTTAGAGCCTTTCCGATCAGAAAAATTCGTCATCAAATACCAATAAAAGAGCTGTAAAATTCAGCTTCTAAATATGATAGACACAAAATTTAAACACTTATTTAAAGATAAAAGATTGAATTTTAATGTGAGACCAAAAATGAAAACAATCGTTATCTTGCTCCCAAATTGTGTTTTGAAGGTATACTGTGATCTGAGATACTAATTTACATTTCTAAACTTAATTGTGTAGCTTTTTCTTTATCAAACTATAGAAGTATAAGACACAGATTATATTTATGTATCATTTCCGCTTTAATTTAAAAAACAAAGTTGGCTACGATTGCTCAATTTTTGTTACTATTACTATATATAAAAATGTTTATTTTGTAATAGAAAACATCTCAGTAGCTCATTTGATACAATAACAATCTAGTGACAGATAAGTCGCAGGTAAGAACCTTAATTTCATAAAATAACGTCCATAGATACTACTACTCATTAAAAATTAAACCTTGAAGTCCACATCTGAATTTTTTTGTAGAAACCAAGGAAGTAAGATATAATCTGATGTGTTGTTCCTATGAATAGTTCGTGAATCAATGTAATAAAATTTATAGCTAACGGAGTACGATGCATAGCGCAAAAAATTAAAAAAACGTATCAAATCAATTTGATAAAAAAGTACAATGATTATAAAAATTATTTTAGGACTATATCTTGAATGAATCTCTAATTTTGATTGTATGTAGAGCAAGAAGCGGAGACATCTATCACCGAAATGTTAGCAGGTTTGTGGAGAATAATTTATCGTTTCGGAGCCTTTATATGTGTATTAAACATATAAACATGTTTTAATTTTGACAGATATAATTATTTTTAGTTACTAAATTTTGTTCTGAAATAAATCAATGGTGTAGAAACTAAAGTACAATTTTCCCTAACCTAGTTTTGTGGATTTAAGCTTCTTTAACTGCAAAATGAAATTTCCTGCACATTTTAATTTTTCATACATAATATATTTTATAACATTCAAAATTTAATAAAACGGAAAATCCTAAAACATTATACATTGACGAAAGGATTCTCTAAAACCAGTTTCTCTGAATTCTCCAGATTTTTATCCTACACATCTCCCCAAATCCTGCGCAATTTCTTTTTTCAATAACCCAATCGATAACTACGACGTTAAAATTGAAAAGTTCGGAAGTTATACACGTTCAAGACCAAATACTTCACGCCAAACCGATGTCTTTGCTCTGCAGTACCGAAAATACTACGAAATCAGAATCTGAAAACATCTTTATCATTGTCTTTTGACAGGAAAAGTCCATCTTTCATTTATGATGAATGATTCTTCACATACACATACAGTCAGTCTTTTATCTCTTACGTGTGCTTGTTCATTAGCTACCGATCGAAAACCGAAAAAGCTACAGAACCATGCTGAAAGTGTAAAGGCAGTGTCGGATCCATGTTTGCGGAGATTTTTATAGGTGGCTCATAGTGGTGACGACGCCAATTTATAATGCGTCGAGTGCAATGTGTCAGCAAGCTGAATTTTTATGATGGATTACGTAATCCATTTTATAGTCTACTTAGTTGTATATCTTTCTGCCGTTAATTACTGCAGCTGCACGAGAAGCATAGTTATACGAGACATGTTGAACATAGAAAATAAATTAGTAATTGCTTTAAAAAATTCAGCATAATTAGTACGTGATATATATCTTGCCGCTTAGCCTAAAATTTAAGCTCTATGTCTGCAATTAGTGATTCAACTTGCAAAATACCCAGAAATGAATTATTTATTAAATGGTTATATTAATAATTTTTTGTGTAAGGGCGGAGTGCATTTTCACACAATAAAATTAAAATTATTCTTCACTCTATATATAACATCAATGGAATTACTCTTAAATTATAGTTTTTGAATGAAAATTTCTGATTCGATTTATCTTCATATTATTTTATAAAATTTTTTACATTCATGAAATATTTTAACCAATTTAAACATGTTTTGATATGGATTAGCATTAAATTATTTTAAGAGTACTGAATTTTTTTTTGAAATGAAAATGAAGCAAAATATTTGTATATTATTTTCTGAATAGCACAGAAAGCTATAATTATTGTAGTTCTCTCTTCTGAATTTTAAATACCTTCTTATGAGGGTCAAATGCATGATACATTCATGAAGAAACGAGTCATAAATTTTTACAAAGTATAATTAAGGAATAATTTGTAACGATGTGGGCAAGATAAATGTAGTGAAATTTTGTAATGAATATTTATATTTGAGTGTTACTTACCCCTTTAATATTTTATTTAAACATATTTTATAACATGGAAGGTGTACATATATCAATTAGTTCTCTATTTTCAGGGTAGATATTTTGTGAAACAAAGTGTAAGGAAATAGCACCATATTTTTATTTGCTATCAAAGTCATTCCGTCATTCTTTGATGGCTTCTTATAAAATTAATGTCTATTGAAATACATCTATTTTTGGACTGCTTTTTTAAATACATTGATAATATTTAAAATTTAATAAAAATATTTAACGTTTCGTCTCTTTTGTACTTAATTATAAATAAACTGTATAAATGAAAATTCATAAAACTAGTTTAGCTAAATTTCAATTGTACATATAAGTTGATTATCAAATGTTGCTGATCTACTGAATCTATATATTGTTGATCTACCAAATAGTGTACTGAATTCTAATAGAATTTTTTATTGTATTTAAATAAAAATATAATAGTTAAAATTAAAATATTGTATATGCTTTAAAATCTTGTATATAATCAGCAATAGATATCGATGTTTACTTGTATATGAATCTAGCAGCATAAATTTCTTTAACCTTGTATTCATCTGATTGATGAATCTAAAGTATTATTTAGAGAGATCGAAGTAAACCTTTTCATTTACTTTTCCCATTCAGCAAAAATACCTAGTATAATCTAAAAATAGTGTTTTACTAAATAGTAGTAAAATTCCTACATTACCAAATGAATTATTAAAAATACTAAAATTGATAATGTTCTAATAATATATCTATATTCTTCCTACACAATATTTTTTTAACATTTACCTTGTTCATGATCTAAATGCACATAAGATAACTCTTTCGTCGTCTTCTATTATTCATATTTAAAGATTGAATTTTTATTACTTCAATCAACTGTTAAATACATATCGTTTTCAAAATATTACAAAACTTTTGAAACTGATTTACACCTCATTCTAATTATATAGATTTTAAAATTCAAAACATCTAATTTTCAGTTATTTCCTTAGTTTCTTCTTTTCATTTTTGTATTCAATTATGATTATTTTAGAACTTTTTTTTAATTTTAAGTAAGCGAAAAAAAAATACTATTGTAAATTAAAATAATAAAATAAATCAGATTTGAACTCTAATGATTTATAATTTATCTGTGAAAAATAATATTGACTATAGATTTATCTTACGTTACATAATATCATGTGCAAACCCTGTTACGTTTTCTTATGTTCATTTTTTTTTATTTAAAATGTTTTTATGGATTTAGTTTTTATTTACGTCGCACTAGAAGCAACACAAGGGCTATTGGCGACGGACCTCGTAATTTTGAACCTCGGTCAAGTGTCGAGGATGACATCTGGGCTGGCAACCCCTCTCTCCTAACTTCCACACCACTCCAACGGGAGGACTTTGGGCCTCGACATATTTAAAGTGCATCAGCCCCGGCTACACGGCGGGTCTTTGGAGCGGCCAAGGATTGAACCCGCTACTGATGCGAAAACAGCCGGTTCTGAATCCGAAACCATGACCACTAGGCTACCGCGGCCACACTTTTTTTTATGGAAGGAAGCAACTTCCTTTTAACGAATGCTTGTTTTATTCTCTTAATACTTTCTAAAACAATTTTTGGAGTGCTTTAAAGATGTAACTGAAATTTTTCATTTAATTTTTACACTAAATGTAACTGATACTTCAAGAGAATAATTTCTGATTTATATGTAAAAATAATAATTAAAATACGATATAATTTATAAATAAAACATCGAATTTGTACTATGGCTTCAAAACACCTTATCAATCGCTATTTTTAAGATATATTTACCCAGATATAATCACCATTTAAAGTTAACAAAGAAATCCATCCATCCATGTTGACTGAAACCAATTCTTTAGCGCACGTTCAATTTCATTCTAAAAAGTCCACGTGACTACTGCGAACAAATGAATTCCGCATCCCAATAGGACCGTAGGAAGTCCCCATGCAGGCTAAAAGGCCTATAGTTATCGTTCCATTGAACTATTGATAGAGCCTAGTCCTGTCAGAAACACTTCCCTTTAGGGGAATTGGCCCCGAATAATCAGAAGCTGGGATCTATTTTTTCTTCACCCTCTATTTCACTATCGAGCTGTTTATCTTTGAAATGGGTTTTCCCAAGTATCCCTTATATACCACGTGACGTAATTCAGTTTAAGTAAAGTGCCAGTGGTTCCTTTTTAAGAATAATGGGTGCTTATTATTGTTTTTTCACTTCTTTTTTCTTATTCGAGCAGTTAGCAGTAAATCTAGACTCTAATAGGATGCGAGGTAAGAAGGGAAGTTCTACATAAATAAAGGTGTCAAATTTTACGCAAGAGAAGTCAGTTTGATGCCTTTTTTTTTCTTTTGGGCTCTGCTGCGATGGATATTGAGATGTATTAATAAATCTATGGAAAAAAGTCTTCACATTAGATTTTAAGGTAAATTTCCGGTTCTGATGTAGAGTGATAAGAGGTTTATTGATGAGATTGCTGTAGTTATGTACTATATCGATTAGAATTACCCTTGGAGTAGCTTAAAATATTATCTATAAATAAAGGCTCATAAAACTAAACGTTCAAGTAATTAAGTGACATTTTGGGGATGTTTAGCTCAATATTTCTCAGCGATAAATGTAATTTCTCACCCAATTTTAGAATAAGAGCACAGATTTCTAACTTCAGTTGCATTATTACTTTCAGAGAATGACTTAAACATTTTGTGATACTATCAGCACTAGTAAATGTTCGCTGTTTCAATTGTATCAATTTCAGTCTATTTTATTGAGTTTTTGCTTTTTCTATTTTGTAAGAAAAATTGGTTTATTTTTGTCTTGATAACGAACCATTGGCAGTTGTTAGCTGTGTCACGAAGTTAAAAGGGTAAATCTCAAAGCGATAATTTCTTTCATGTTATTTCGGTAACTGGCTGGAATGTTGCAAAAAAAATTATGTAAAATCATTTATAAAGAAAAGAAATATTTCTTAAATCAGCTAAATACCACTCACTGTCGTCCTTTTTAGGATTTAAATTCACACGGGACATATGATGTGACTAGATTTAAGATAAGCTAAATAAACACATACTCGTATATATTACTTTTTAATTAATGTGTAATCAACAAGCGAAGTTTACATACACATATATAAGAATAATTATCTCTCCTCGTTCTTACAATGAGGAAATGAACTGACAGAAAAAGACAGGGGCGTTATTTTCGCACTTGACTGACGAACAAAATTAATAAATTTTGGCCATTCGAGTTTGAAAATGCAATTGGCAGTTTTCTCCAGGATTTATTGAGATGTAGAATCGATTTTTAGGTAGAGCATCTCCCCCACAAAAGAGCCATCAAGGCGAAACAAATGTACACATCTAATTTCTTAATTCACTTGGACAAACACGCTTCTCTCTCAAATGAAATCTAAACAAGGAAAATTAGCTTTCTTAGCATCTCCTCTTATCTTGCTGTGGCGTAGGCCTTTCCTAGTGATGGATACAATAGAGAATTTCATTTTCCCGAACAACAACTGGTGCCAGTACAATTTTCTGGTATATAGTATTAGTTTGCTAATTAAACACAGTCTTGAAGCAGAGGTAATTAAGGTTGTTTACTAAAGAAATTAAACTCGGTTTCCCTTTAATTTGCAGTCACTTCAGAAATGAACTTGTAATTCACGACCGCCTATAGTCCACATTGCGGGAATAAAGTGTATTTGCAACTGATTATCAGGAACAGCCAGTGCAAACACTGCAGTAGGGTGGAATGAAGTCTCAGTGGAGAGGTCTTGCGTTGCAAGAACGAACTGATTGCTTTTCTGGGTGAGAGTCGAGTAGCCACAGACTTTTCGAATTGAATTTAGAATGTTATTTGTTTTTTACTTTATGATTTTCGCACATGTAGTTAGAAAATTTAATAATGTTGAATCCACAGCCGTAATTAGGAGGCGAGTTCGTGAGAGTGAACACCGGTGTGGATAATTAGGTGAATGAAGTTGACTGAAAGCAATATAGTTTATAGTATTTTATTGTTCAATTTTACATACTTAAGGCCAATTATTCGAATTTCTATAGAACTTCATTCGTGATATTAAGGTAACTGATAAACATGTAGCAGATATAATTATCATGTATTTAAATTACATGTAATAACTGAAAGGATAGAGAAATATTCTACATTTTTACTTTAAGAGAAAATCCTTCAGAAGTTTGATAAAAAATAAAACGTAAGAGTTGGCAACAACTCAAAGAATACATATTAGAATTAATTATTAGACAATTTCATACAACAAAAAATAAAGAGAATAAATAAATAAATAAAAGTAATAAAATATTATGAACAAATGGCATAGATGTTCTTAAAACCTAAAACGATTTGAAAAATAATTAAATAGGCATTGTAAATGAATTATGTCAGATAATTTACTTTTATTTGTTGACTTATTTTGTTGGTATATTCTTGTAGTATATGAAGATAAAAGGAACCATCCATGGTATTCGAAAGTATGCCTTGATTTAATTTTAATTTAATTACACAGATAAATTTTTAATACTTAAACAAATATATCCTTCATTACATAAATATTAATAGAAATTTATAAAAATGGTTTCAAAAAGAATAGTCAAATAATGACAAATGTGTAATCTGCAAAATAACCATAAGACCAAATAAATTTACAGCTACGTATAAATAACTCAGCAATATAGCACCCAGCTATTAACGTTGATTATCATAAATTTTCAGCCTTAATCAGGCTTGAATAGAATTTTTAATTAATAAACTTAATTAAATTTCTTGTGTACAGTTGTATTTTAGGGCTTAGAGACGAAGCACAATCAACAAAATAATTTTGAAAGAGACAAATATGAAAATAAAAAGAAAGAGAAAAAAAAGAACATTTAAGGACTATTCTTTGTTTTGATTCCTGTTTTGAAACCATGACTTAATTATTAAAATCGCTATCTAAACACTATAACGAAATAAAATTATGTTCACTAAATGCAATAAAATTAAAATTTGCATAGAATGCTGTTTATCATCATGTAATAATTGTACAAATGAATTAATGTCAATTTTAAAGGATATGAATCTTTATTGTTAAGAAATTTTACAACATTATGGTCTGAGTGTTACGCATCTATAGGTGTCAATAAGTTAAGCAGAAAACTTCTATAAAATAAAGATTTTGAATATTCAGCTCACGATCGTTTCATCGATCTTGAGCTCATGATTGAATATTATAAGTACAAAGGTCTTATTAAACTCAATTTAAGAGAAATGGTTCTTGAATTGTTACTCATAAGGGGTTAAATAAATTTTTTATGAAATATTACTGCTATCTACACATAATCTAGGTTGTGTGAGAGGCTTTTGACTTCTATCTCATTAATTTCTTAAATGTATCAATAATATTTTACTCCTGTACTGTTTTTTAAAAATTTTATTGGATGTGCTTATCTGATTTCAATTTTAGAACGGCTAAAACATAAAAGAGTACTTTACAAGAAAATTTTAATACATAATTTTGCAACGTCCGTGTAATATTTCCTTCTTGATCCACTACTAGACTTAACAAAACGAATCGTAGTCTGAAGAAATCAAGAGTCCACTTATGATGATAGCAAATTTATTGAGTTCAAAGTTATGAATATTTAATGTTTATCATTTACTTTACTTTCTCTGTGATTAAACTGCTTAAACACGTCTGAACTAACGTTTAGAATAAAAATTTAATCTATCTCTTATCAACTTACTCGGGTTCGAGGAAGTTGATTAACTAGAGTTGAGGATCCTTTAACGCAAGGTTGAGCTTTCCAACTATGATCTGGAAACTCTTTAGGCTACATATGGCTGCTTCAGATGCCTCCCTTTGATTACTTTATACCATTATCTCTATTTTCAAATAAGTTCAAATATCATTATTCGATTCTTCGCGGCTTATAAATATAATTTATCCAATCTATTCCCCACGCACCATAATATAAATCTAATCACCATTAATCACGTTTCCTTTTATTGTGGTAACTTTGCATTCAAATACAAAGTAAGAAACGGAAAGAGTTACTTGAAGAGAAAATTGTGATAGACCCTAATGCCATAACTTAGTAAAACAATTTACAAACATTTTTTGAAACAACTTAAAGGATAATTTTCTTTCCCAGAAATACTATTTTTTTTACTTTTCCCAAATGTATTTAAAAATATAAATTGCTGCGTTTTTAAACTTTGTAATTGAAAACTATTTTTTTAATAAGTCTGTATTTTTATACATGCATTTTCACTTATACCTAAAACTTCGTTTTTAATTTGCTTTAATTTAGGATAATTCTAAAAATAAATAAATATTTTTTTAACATGATTTTAAGGTTTCATAACACTGATTGACGAAAAGCGGAGATATCCAGATTTCAAGTTTAAGTTCTTAACTATTTTAATTTATTTAGCTAAATACAAAATTTGTCCCTTCAATTTAACATTAAAAACACTTTTCTTCTTACCTCATTTCTGAAAACTTTCTTCTAATGCTCAAAGGGAAGAACATCTTTTCAAAACGGATGTCAAGTTTTCAAAAGTTTTTGGTGAAAGTTCCATGTCGAGAGAAAAATTCTAGCTTCGACTTTTCTAATGAGAAGCCGACATTTTTAATGCCATACTAAGTCATTAGCAGGAAACGTCGTTTCAAAAGAAACGAAAACCTACAAGAAAAAAATAATTCTCGAAGAACGTTCCATGTTTCTTGTTTCTGTCAGAGAAGAGAAACGAAAAATATGCAAAAAGAAATTTTTGCCGCTGTCTACACACACACACAAACGCATCCGCGTACATAAAACACATTTTTGACGGTTCTTTTTGAAAAACCCAAGAGAATATGAATAGCCTAGATTTCTGTTTTTGAAATGGAAGGTACGCAAATATGCCCATATGGAGAAATTTTGTACACCGTGTTTCTTTTGATTTCAAGGCAGAGATGACACTCTGAGGCATAAATGAGAATGTTTTCACATAGTGCTTTGCAAGAATTCGAATGCTTCTTCAGCAGAGTAGAGAAGACATACATTTCGGGAGATAAACAAGACAGAATCTTCATCGGGAAAATAAAACATTCTTTTTATATGTGTTTTCTTGCTTTCGAAGACTTGTTTTGTATGTAAAGAAGCAAAAATACAGTTTCTTGGACAAATAAAGAGAAATGCTATATTGCTTCCTGAACGGACTTTACTTTGACAGGTTATTTTCTGCTTTATTGCCGATTTTGAATTCTTTATTTACAAAGACAAAGTCGCGGTAAAAGTATTTTGATTCACAGCTCTTTTTATTATCTTTCTTTTTATCCAGAGTTATCCGTGCTATTTTGAAAACTGATGTCTCAGTTCATTCATGTAAAATTCAAAACTGTAAAGAACATTATTTGAAGAAATTAAATAAAGTTAAATAATTAAATAGGCTTTGAAATAGGATTTTCCTATTTTTTCTAAAAATTATTGACATAAGGATATACAACATGTATAAGGGTTTTACAATGTATTTTTTTTCTTGTATGTTATTGCAAATATCACTGTTTATATCACCATTATTTATTTCAAAATAATTCTTGTTATTATTAAAACAGATTTCTTATCGTTAATAATTTTCATTAACATTCAACACAGTATTAAATTAAGTAAAAGATAGTTTAAATCAATTAAATAGGCTTCATGTTTAGGAAAATTATTTGCTTCATTTAATGAATAATAGAGTTATTTTTATATATTTGTATACTTGTTTGTTTGCTTTTATATACTTTTATAAGCATATTTGTTTCATTCAAATGATAATAGAGCAGCAGCTATTTTTCAATAAAAGGTTCACATAATTTCTTTTTTTATAATTTGTTCAGCACAATAAAAACGATCTTTTATTTGTTTTCTTGCATATTGTAGAAAAAACCAATGTTTATATTATCTTTACTTATTTCAGTAAGTAACCCATTTACTTCAGGTTGGAGAAAACTTATTTTAGAGCTAATGACTTTAGGTGATAATTTAATACATAACTGATATTATTAGTTTGGATTATTCATAAAAATGCTGATGTTGACATGTATAAGTTATTTGTGTGCTAGATTCACTAGATGCTTTCTTATTTTAAATTCGAAACTTGTTAGATTTTCTAAGCAAAAAAAAACATATTTAAACAGGTAATCCTAATTATGATTTACGCGTTAAAAAATTCCTATTTTTTATAAATTAAAAGCTCAGTCAAAGATAACAGAGCAATATTCCTTTAAAGCGAAACAAAAAAAATTTATTACGCTAAAATGTATTTACAAAGTATAATAAATAATTTTGTTGTTATATTTATGGGATTTGTATCTGATTTTAAGGATAAGGACCCCATATTAGAAACTTTGATTAACAAATATTGCTTACAATTTGTAAAGCTATCTAAACTTGTAGAATACGAAATTTAGTGCAAAAAATAAATGACTAATTATTAATTATATGCAATGTCAGACTCATAATTTACTTAAAATATTATATATGTTTAACCAAAATTTGTTTTGGTAAGCAGAATTAAATTAATTCCGAATGTGTATGGAAAATTACATTACATATTAACCACATAATTTTATTTCTGTGTTATGTGAATAATATATTAGTCATATTCATTTAGTTGTTCTCCTTTTTTAAATTCGAATATGAGTACTTTTGTCATTTTTTGAATAAAAATATTGTTCAGATATACTACATTATGTATATATGATTTTATAATTTTTTTAGTTATAAAATTCATTAAATTACAGAATAATGAGATATATTCATGACAAACCGTACAATAACTGAACCTTGTGGGAGTTAAAGACAGGAGAGTTAAAGACCAGATGGAGTGATTTTCAACCAATTGACTAAGAATTAAGAAATTCCTACCAACGTTTGATTGATGGATGAATAGTTTATTAAATTCACACTTCTGAGAATGCGAGGGTTACCACAATTCTGAGACGAGTGGGGATTCCATTCTCCTAATTTCCACACTACGTTAGTGTCAAGACCTTAAGCTTTGATATATTTAAAATACAAAATTAATACATCAACTCTCTTTGATGGAAATAGAAATCGAACAAGTGGCTCGATTGAAGCAACCTCTTCCTCGAAGTTGAGATCACAACCCCCTCCATATATTACCAAATGAATAGTTAACTTTGTAGTTATAATAAAAAGTTGTATAAGCGAAATCAAAATTTAGAAAAGTCAACCTGTATACGTTCCCATATGATATTTTCCTAATTAACTCAGAAGGCTTGACCTTTCAGGACGGGCACTTTGATCCTGATCTGCTTTATTCTGACGGTGTGCTAACAGGATAGACTGTCTTGAGAAGACAGGCAATTCACGTTGCTAAACCTGACTTGAGGAAAAAAATATAAGCAGAATTATAAGCAGAAAAATAAATTTTCTTCATTTTCAGTACTCTTTTAAACATGAATCAGACTTCACAGGAATTGAGAAGCATGTTATGAAGCTATTTTTGAAGATTCAAGAGAAGATGAAAAAATGGCTTTTGTGAAAATAAGAGAACGTGTACAAAAAAATTATTTTAAACGAAAAATTTCGAAGATTTGCACATAATAGCTTAAGAATAATAGTTGCCTTATTTAGTCAAATACAGGCATCATGGTCCCGAAGCACCGAGTAATATTTTTCTTTTCATGAGGTTTAGTGTCTTTGATAAACACGGCTGACCGACCCCCCTCCCTTGGGATATCCTAGTTATTTCCCCCTATTTTCGACCCTCCTTCTTGTCAATCAAATTTTATTTTTCAAATCAATTTTCTAAATGTTCAGATCACATATTTACCTTGTATGGGGCAGCTTGGTGACATCAGATTCTTACGTCACTAAAAAATACTATCACTCACTCATACAAAGAATAATATTATGAGGCTATTGGAGATTAATCAATGAAAGAAACCATCACATCAATTTTTGATTAGACAAAA
Source organism: Nephila pilipes (assembly GCA_019974015.1). NCBI lineage: Eukaryota > Metazoa > Arthropoda > Arachnida > Araneae > Nephilidae > Nephila > Nephila pilipes. Next base: position 269,588 of record BMAW01087077.1, read on the forward strand.
TTTTTAAAGGAAGCCCTTGAGAGAAAATTTAAAAATTATTTTAAGATCTGAAAATAATAATAAAAAAAAAAGTTTAAACAAAAATCTTGAAAATATGTATCGATTAAAATACAAATATTTTCATAAGCAGATTTCAATGTAATATCAATTACCGAAATATTTGTAGATGGTGATAAGTATCTTTGCGTTAGAATAGATTGAAATGTAAATACATTTGTGGCTATAGTAAGACAAATGTATATTTCTTAAAACTTTTCACTCATTTTAAAATAAATATATATTTATTACATGTTTAGATACAGAAATAATGCTTGCACATTATGCCAAAAATAATTTTTTTCATTTAATGTTTACTACAAATAATAAAATCAAGTTATATATTCAGTTTAAATTTAACTGGCGTACGGTAAAATAACCATCTAATACTGAATCTGTAGCTAGAACCCTTGTGTATTCAACTAACATTTTACATAAGACACATAAGACGTGTGCACTATTTTCCACTTCAAGTACACTTACTTCAAAAAGAAGCAAAAGAAATGTTGATGAAATGATACATGTTGATGCAAGATATATATTCATCGAATATTATTTCTTTTGGAACTACGAACCAAAGAAACAAAAATATTCAATGCAAAATAACACACCAGCACTCCAAACCTAGATGGAAAAGAAAAAAAAAATCGATGTTAAACTGACTTATATTCCGTGACTGCCACCGTCCGTTTTCATTATGCATCCTCTACTCAAGAATTCCTGAGTTGAAGATGTAACTCAATTACTGGAAAAATCTTCGTAGAATTTTTCCTTCAGTCCAGAAAGGTGGAAATGTGGTGCAAAATACATTTTACTTTCAAAGTAAACAGAATCAGGCCGGAAAAACAAAAAGAAATGAAACGGATCAACAAGTATCCATAGCCTCTGAAACATTTGATTGATCAATTTCAAATTGAAGGAGCTTTGAGGTATAAAGCGTAGTAGGCCGCAGGCTTTGGAGGACGAATCGATTGCATTTCATTTTGTTTGTTTGCTGTTTCAATTGTACCTTTAGTTCTGGGCGGGGAAGGAAAAAGATGATTGTTTTCAATTTTTTTCATTTGAAACTTTTTTGAACTCCAGTTTCCTTGTAGATTAAAGTATGACAAGGAAAACCACCGTTACCAGCAGCTTCATTTTCTTTCTCGTTTTGGAAAAAAAAAAAAGAGAAAAGAAAATGGTTTATGATCTTGAGAGAAAGAAGGAAATGGTATGGTCCTTCATTAAGTTCAAGCTGTAAAGTTCAAAACTCTGATAGAGAGAGAGAGTAGATGTTTTTCCCAATAATGCATGAAAGAGTGAAACATTTTTTTTAAAAAAAATGTTTAAAAATAATTGATATTTTATTTTCTATTAACATCTGTAATTTAAATAACGTTCAAATGAATAATCTTTTTTAACTCCATCAACTTCGAAAATTAATTTAATGCATTTGATTCTAAAAGTAATATGAAACAAATTATAAACTAAAATACTTCATTATATTGTATGGTAATATATTTTTTGTATAAAGAAAGTCAAGAATGATTGTTTAACCTATTTAGTCCCAAGACCATATTATTTGAGAAATTCCTCCCTAATTTGAGATAAACCAACTAAAACGTAATACAAAATAGCATATACCGCATTTTGTTAAGAAATATTAAGGAAAATACAATTTTTGGCCAGTCCATTACAATGAAAATATGATACTAGTCTTAAAAAAAGTTATGTTACTGATAAAATATACAACATAATTTCAATATTCACACATTTAAAACTGTGTATAATAGCTATTTTTAATTTAAAAAAATATATAAAAGTATTATAAAATTAAACTCAAACTGCTGACACATCTTCAATTTTTGCTTTCTTCTTGTCCGCCATTTTCAAATACTTGTGGAACAAGGATTCTTCCAAATAATATCAAGTTTTACTGTATAGGTGACAGCACTGAACTATCCAATATAATGGAGTGCCTGATTTTAGGCTTTGAAACTGTAAATTCTTTCATTGCATGTAAAAGAAAAATGTCCTATAGAATGGAGGTTGAGTCGCCATACAAGAGGTTAAACAGTTTTGAAAATAATTCAATGTATTCCGTTTGGAAAAATTCATAGAAAATAAAACAGGAAATTGAAGTGTCACATTACACTATTTATTTTTTACATCAGGCTGAGAATTAATTTTTGTTTATATTTAATGTTTTTCATCATCTGACTGAAAGATAAATTTCTAATTAACGTTTTATCTTAAAAATAGAAATCAGAGAAGGTATTAAAATAACAAAAAGAGGAACATGGCAATTTAAAATAAGGCGGTTAATGGAATAGTCTTCAACATCTCCAGGAAAAAAACATAAACAAGTTAGCTTAAGAACTTCAACATCAACACATTGACTTTAAAAACCCTTTTAGACTTGTTTCTAATTTATTTAAAATAAGTAATTAACTTTTTCATCATTTTTTCTGGCTTATCTCTTCTAAATATTTTTTAATTACCTGTGAAAAATTTCTCATATTTCACTGATCAAAAAAATTCTAAATAGAGTACAAAGATGACTTGATTGTTCCAGCTGTAAATAAGAAAGTAAAAGGAAGGAAAGAAGGCATTTGTTACACTAACGTCAAGAAAAACAAATAAATTTATAGATTTAATGTTTCAAACCTTGCAATTTTACTTAGTTTTATTTTTCAGCATTTATTTTTAATATATAACATTTGTTTCATGGTTTTCTCCCTTCACGTATATGTATTTCCCCCTTCATTTTTAAATCAAGTTTTCAATTAGCAGAATCGACAGTCATTTTATGACTCTCTCTCTCTCTCTCTCACACACACACACACACACACACACACACACATATACAAATTTTTACAATTCAATTAAGATTTTTTGTTGCATGAATATTATTTGAAAGTTTTGCAATTTTTCAATATTTAATATTCCTTCCCCATCAAAATTCGTTAAACAATTGCTTAGAGTTACTGATGTCTTCGGATAGGTGGCAACGGTAACCTAGTGGTCATAGTCGTGGACTCATAACTGCGTTGTTTTTGTCGCGTTGTTTCATGCCATGAAAAACACGCCGTGTAGTGGGGCTGATTCATGGCAAAACTATCGAGTTCTCTCATTGACGTGGTGTGGGTGTTTGAAGAGGGAGGTACTAGCTCAAGTACTGTCCTCGTCATTTGATCGAAATTCAAAATTAAGACGTCAATCGCCAATATCCATCTCGTTGTTTCGCAGAACAACGTTAATAAACAATGACAATGACAATGTTTTCTGATGGGGTAAAGTATGATAAAACTAATACAGATTTATTATTCAATATTATGCTAGAACTTAGTTATTTATAATTTAACTATTAATTCTAATGACGCTTAATGTGCGTTATGTGATTTTTAAAAGTAAGATTATAATGTCTGTATTAATTCCTACAGAAACATTTTAGTAACAATTGCATTTCAGTAATTTTGAATAATTCTCGCACAAATAAAAGTTAAATGTAAAATGTCTGAATATAAAAATAGTTTTCGTAGAAGTACACAATGTGATGTTTGATGTTCATTATCTGTTTATTTAATAATCTGTTAATAGAAACATTAATAACGTAATAGATTCATAGAAACATTAATAGATCATAATCTGTTAATAGAAACATTATAAACTCAGTAAATTTGTCAGGTAAATTTATTTATAAATATACATATAAATTTGGAATTATTTATAAGAACCCTCAAAAAATTTTCTTATTACTGTAGATAAACCTGATCTAAAGTTTATTTTTTTTTTAAAAAAATGAAATTTTCCTTTACTAATTTCATTTTAATATGTGCTAACGCTTTTTTTTTTTCTATTGTGTTCTTAGAAAAGTAGAATTATTCAAAGTGAATATGAATTAGAGTAAATCAACGTACTTCCGAACCTGAGACTTCCCAGAGCAAATATCTTAAGAAAATACCTTCATCAAATTCCTATTGGATGTTTATTTTCACAAGTAGAGGATTCTAAAGTACAAAAAACGCAGCCAATGTTGACGATAATAGGAATATAAACAGACGATTCTGCCATAAAAATAAATTTTTAAATTAAATATTAAAATAAGAGTAAATGATAAATTATTAAAGTAGACAGTAATATTCTGTTCATATATTAAAATAAAAGCACGCTATAGAAAATTAAATTTAATATATCTTAGTAATGTACATACACCATACAAGCAAACTAAATGTAATTATTATAATCATAATGTATTATCATGTTAATCTTTTGAACCTAATACCATATATCCTCTATTTTGCGACCCAGCATTTTGCTGACTCCGGTTTTGTTGATTAAAGTTAATTTTACAAAGTTAAATTACAAAATGGCTTCCTTAAAATGAAATCGAAGTCTTTAATGTATGTGGATGTCGTAAATTGAAAGATATTGAAAGATGAAAAAAGAAAAACGAACTTCTAAGTTAAAACGTAAAAATTAGATTTTTGATCTAAATACGAATTCACTCTAATCCATTTTTTTATTAAAAATTCAGAAGTTAATATTAACCATTCATATAATTTCCTCTTAACGTAATTGATTTTAAACCATGTTTAAACTGCCACCATGAAACATGATTTTATGCAAGTAGCGTTACGGAAGAGTGCTCTTTTCTTCTTTTAATGAAACTACCTTGGAAGGCCTGCATTTAAGCCACATATGATAACAAGAGAGAAACCTACACGTTGACTTGTGATTCATTTTAATAATCAATCCAACAGGGGGTAGAACACAGTTTAAGTCCTCTGTCCTTCCAGAAGAGGCGACACATTTTTGCAATGGCACTATTTAAAATCACCCAACATCCAATAAACGCCTGCACCCGTTGCAACTGTAGTCCTCTCGAGTAAAAGGCAAACATTATCAGCTGTTAACACCGGCTCTTAAGCGTTTATGCTCTCCTGCAAGGGGCTAAGATGGCATTATGCTTCATTAAGTCATTTATACAGGTACAGGTTTGCAAAGTGTTGGAGAATTTTGATTAGGTCGTTTAGGTCCAAAGGACCTGGATGTCTCTCCAACTACTAGTCCCGGGATCTTAATCGTATTATTCGTAGATGTCCCATGACGCTCGAAGAATATCCAACAGTCTTGAGTTATTGGAAAAATGGTCCAAACCTGAGATGGGAGATACTAAGTACCAAGGGAGAGGGATATCGACTGGCTATTATTTTTAAAGCTATTATTTAAAGCGATTACTTTAACGCCCGCCATTAGCAGTAATGGGGTAAAGATGCCCATTAAATAGCAATGTTTTGGTGAGTTGAAAACTTGGGTAATACATATTTCAGATCAATGGAATCCAACTGTCGCTCTAGGATTGGATGAGACGTCCAGAGGGCTTACAGAGGTCATTGGACAGTAGGGAAAACTAGAGTTAAATGTCATGTTTATGTAAAGAATAATGGAATGTTTTGACTAAAATGGCACATAAAGGGAATGGTATTTAAGCACTTTTTTCGGGTGTAATAAAAAGAGGTAATGTTTTGTAATCTGAAATAGGGTATTATAATCTATAAAAGTGATCGTATATGATTATTAATAAAAAGAAGAGTTAGTGTTTTTACGGATTGAAAAAAAAAACATGGTTTAAATATAATAATAGCTTTCTAACTTTGAATTTATTTCTGTTAGGTTTTGGTACAAAAGCAACTGTTTTAAAGGGTTATTTTGATTACATCTAGTTAATTTTTTAAAATTTTTCTTAGGATAGGGGACGTAATTTATTTGATAGTTTATTTCAGGAGTTTAGTTTTTGATTTTCTGATGATTTATTCAATTCTAATCAAATTTTAGAATTTCTGGATTTCATGCTTTTAAAAAAAGTAACATGTCTTGAAATGTTGAAAACAAAAATTTGAGTGATGGTATAAGAATGTTAGACTACTAAAAATAATTTTTGTGAAAACGGATATTTTGAAAGTAATATTCTATTTTAATGATAATCATGAGAAGAAAAAGAAAATTTAATTTAATTAGGATGAAACTTAAAAAAAAAGAGAACGAATAATTAAGGAGTAGGCTTCTTTTTATGGTCTCTGTTTTATTAATAGATGAATAAAAAACAGGAAATGTATTAATGAAAAAAATTTCATTTTAAAAATATGTCAAGTTGCGATTTTGTAAAAAAGTAATTCACCTTTTTCTTCATCCTGTTTTCACCACTAATTTTTTCATAAAATATCAATAATTCAGTAATTTGAAATAAAAGTAAAAAAGAGAATTCAAAAATTAGCTTATATTCATATAGCTTTTTTTGTAAATTTATTGACCTTGCACTTATTTTTGAGTGGAATATTGGAAATAGAATTTTACAGCATTGTCATCAGAATTTTCAATTGGATAATAATATACAATGAAACGTAATAAAAATGTATTGTAAAAATTGAAATAATTTTTATTAAATCGTATTGTCAGTGTATGAAACACATTTTGTTAGAATTTATTAATGAGATTTTACAAACTACTTGATTTCATCCTTAAAAGTAGCAATGAAACTTTTTGAAAAATTTCATGAAAGATATCTACTAATAAGCAATTGAAATTAATACAAATAAGAAAAGTGTACTTTCAGTGCATGATTAACTGAGGAAAGTGATAGAGTAAACATAAAAAAGGTATTTAAAAAGAGAAGAAAATAAAAGAAGGAAAAAGCAAAAAGAAATTTTTTTTAAGGCAACAAATAATGATGAGTTTTGCCTGTTTGAATATAAAAAATACTATTCTCAGATTAATAATTTTGACATTGTGCAAATTTAATTTTTAGAATAAAAATAATACAATACTTTTTGTTCTGGAATAATACTTTCGTGGATCATAATGGAACTGTAAAGCATGTTAATGATATTGAAGTTATTTGGAAACTATTGTATATTTGTCACAAAATCACTGATTCACGACAAGAGCAATGTTCAAAACTGATATTTCAACACCATTTCCTAGTCAAATATATTGTTCAGAAGCTTGCATTTAAATATACACTACCACTTACAATTCTACCTCAATCGTTACCGCTCTTAAAAATTCATCACCGATCATTTGATTGGTAATTGACATTCCTCCATATCATTCCTGTAAAGTGAGCATTTAAACACATCAGAAAATACTCACTCCAGGACATTTCCACGCCTGGACCCACGAGAGAAATTATTCGAACGAACAGAAAGGCAATTGCTATCCTCCTTTTCGTTTATTATTATTTGTTCCACCAATGGAGATGCAGTTGAAAAGAGTGGTTATTACGAAAATCAGCTAAATGACTTGGAAATACGCATCGTTTTCCCAAAATGCTCGTAAAAGTGCTTTAAATATTCGATCTCTCCTCAACCATTCACAAAATGTCTGGTATGTGGAGGCCTTGCCGCCCGCCAAGTCCCAACGGCCCAAGTGCGGCATTTTTGCTGCTTTTGTCATTTATTTCCCTTCAATTCAAACGATGGTGGGACTGGGACATTGTTGAGAAGAAGGGAGGGGTGGACTGGGACATTGACGATTATAAAGCGAAAGTCACCCATGGGTAGCGGGACGTATATCCCTCCCCTTTCTTCAGTACTACATTGTTCAAACAGCTGCGTAATTAGTGTTGGGAAAGACTTAGATTGACCAAACTTTTCATAATCAGAGCCCTGAGTAATAATAGTAATGCCTGTGAGATTGGTTTGGCGGTAGGAATGTGAAGAAAGGCAACAAAAATCTCGTCTTTCATTTCGACGTAATTTAATCAAATAGGACTTTTGGAGAAAGTGGGTTTTCTCTCTCTTTTGGAATATTTGGCCCACGGGGTTTCCAGGATGGAGGGAATCGTGATGGATTTTTCGCATCCTTATTTCTGCGTGTTTTATTTCTGGTCTCGCAAAATGACTCGGATTTGTCTTTTACTTTTGAAGGTTAGAAGATTATTTAATAAGCAGAAGAGAATAATATGCCTCTTTGTTGCATGGTATTTTAATTAAAATATATAGTTCATTTTTGGGAGTGATAAGTCAATATGCAACAATGGAAAAATAACTTATTTTGTGTCCCAAAACGGACTTTTTCTTACTTAATCAAGGATGAAAGGATGTTAACTTATTTAAAAGATTCTTTTAGCAATGAAAGATTTAAATTATAAGCTTGCTTATTTCTCAAGAAAACATTTAAGACGTAAGTCTGGCTAATTAGTAATCAATGGATTAAGAATTTAAATCATAGTTGTTTTAAGTAATCAAAGATTTTAAAGGAACTGTTAGTCACTTAATAACGATTTAAGAACATTTAGTTTTTTTTTTTTAATAATGGAAAGCTTAAGATGAAACTTTGATTATATATTTTTGTCACTTTGAAATAATTAAACATTTACTCATTTTGATGAAGTCTAGAAATAATGAAAATATTTTGTTTTAATTTTCTGTGGAATAAATATGTTTTAAATACAATTTACAAGGAGTAAACAAGAATTTAATAAACGTATTAAACCATGATTATACGCTTCAAGAGAAATTTAGCGTATGTTCAATAAATTGCTTCATTGTTGCATGTTTTAATAAAAAAAAAATTATTAGAGATAGAAGATTATTATAAAATATGAATACATTGTTAAAAAAAAACTAAAATTGAATTATTTATTAACCTGAATCACAAGCATATGAAAATATGCTATATTAAAAAAAATGCTTTTTGTAAGACGTAAGATTTAATAATAATTAGTTAGTGTTCTTAACGGCTTAAAGTGTTTGTTAAATTCATTCGTGCGAAAGCAAACATAAAAATACTTCTGAATATTAATAGGGAAAAATAGTTGATATATTTTAATTTTTAATTGGTAATTTGTTCCGACTTGTGTGTAAAAATGTTCCTAAAAATAAACAATAAACAAAATTTTTCTTTATTTTGGAAATTTCATATAATGACATCAAAATATTTCTTAGTATCAGACTGATTTTATATTTTTCATACTATTGTTATTAGTAGTAATTGTAAAAATAAAAAAAATCATATATTGTAATTACTGTTTTCGTAACTGTAGTGTGTTAAAGGGTTTTGAAAATTACATCGTGCACACATTAAACTCTGGCTTGCTATTTGTTGTATAATTGTCCAATTCAGCATCATTTAGAGAAAAATTCTAGCTCTAGTTGTGATATCGCTTAAGTTATTTCGTTAAATTTATCTCTTTATTCATAAAATCTTTTGAACTGGCATTGATTTTGCTCATATGCTACAGCAATCGAAAATAGTTGATATTTGGTTCATCATAGCTGGTATTCTTTATTATTTGTAACAATGTTTTATGTCAACAGTAATAACGTGCTGGAACGAATTCAATTAAAAAAAAAAACTGTTTTATGAGACTCACGTTTATCAGTCATTTTGATTTCGGGAATGTAATGTTAATCCTATGTACTTTCTACTTTTCAAATCCATCCTATTTTGTCTACTTGAATGTAAGAAAGCGCTTCCGAGAGAACAAAAAATAATGAACGTTTCTGTGGAAATACATTTTCCGTACGAGTTTTAAAAATATTTTATAATATTCTTTAAAGGTACTGAAAACGCAAAAGGAAATCATTAAAATAGGGGTAAAATATTTTTAAAAATTGGGTGAAAGGTGTAATTCCGCAGAAACTTTCATTTTTCTGTTTTGCTCTTTCGGATTACCTTTTTGTATTGAAATATAATAATAGGATTAACAATACATTCAAAAAATCAAAATAGCCGGTAGATGGAAGCTTCATATAGACCAAATGAATCATTTTAAAACAACCGCATTAAAAATAAACTTTGCAGTTAAAATACCTAGTTTTTATAATAAATTTCTTTGACTTGATGAAAGAATAAAACAGCATTTAAAAAAAGGAAATATTCGGCTTACGTATAAGATCCTTCATCATTACTTTTAGAGTCTTTCTTGAAATAAAATTTATTCCCTGAGTAAACTACTACCTTCCCGTACAAAAGACAAATGTCTCACCATTTATATAAGTCAGACTTGAAAGACTCACATTCTTTTTTTACTATTAACTCTTTCATTTCTTATCTAGTTAATCTTAAGCACATTGTCCAAAAATGGATAAAATGATGTCTTTGTCACTTGTTATATTCTTAGAATTATTCGTATATTAGTTTTAATAATACAAAGAATGTCATTTTTGGAAAGAACTGAGTAAATTGAGAATGAAAAGCTGAACTGATCATTCAGCATTCTCAATTTTTTATGATTCAATCTTTACTAAAACTGTCAAAATCCGATTAAGTTCTGGTTAAAAATAAATTTAATTAAATGTTGGCAGGTAAATTTCTGTAATGTAATTTTAGACATTATTGATCTGAGTATTGCACCAGTGTATGAATACGAATAAAAAGAATCTAATAGAAAATTCGGTTTTAACTCTTAAGGCATTTTTCTCTCATTTTAAAGATCTAACTTCTAATACGGGATACATTTTCAAACTGAAAAACATCACAATAAAAGTTTATAACTCTATAGTTAATGTTATAATTTATCATATAGAGTCCTTAGAATCTAGAAACTTTCACTAAAAATGGATTTTTAATTTAAACTTCCTTTCACATCAATTTACGATGCTCAGATTTTAAGACCAGGCTATTTTTCCTCAAGATGATGAAAATTTTATTTTTTTAATATTGAAACTGAGATAATCCTCATAATTTTACGAAAAAGCTCAATGATTAATAATATTTGGCATTAAACAATTAAAAGTAACCCCTACTAGATATTTAAGCAGAAAGTAAACAATACATTTTACTTCACTATTTGAGCCCCATTTTATGGCATTAAACACTCGATATATTCCTTCGTACTCTAATCTGTTGAAATAACACCTTTCGTCGCACTTGTAATTATAAAATTAAATATCTAAATTGTTATGTGTTTTCTAAATAAGAAAACGACGTTATCATGCACGCAAAAATTCCAATATTTAAAAAAAGATCTTAATATCATCAATAAAGTTGTAGGATCCCATATATTATCCTAATCTGTGGGGAGATATTTACCTGATTCCAACTTCTTATCATTGTAGATATCGAAAGGCGGTAAATAAGATTCTGACTTGAATTGCCTTCTGTGTTTGGGTTTCTGATCTCGAAAAACAGCCATTACTAGGCGAAACACATATTCTCCGCTATATCTTATCTTATGTGCACCAGAGAATACGAAACAAAACAAGTAAGTATAAAGGAAAAGAGCTGCGTAAAGGAGTTGCTGTACTTTTTTTAGATAGGCCGGACCTACGTTTTCCCCAGCTATGCATTGGGGAGTACAGAAAGAAAGTTATTTTATGGAGTGTATAACGTATGGAGGCTTACGGTTCTCAATTTCTTTTATTTAGCTTTAAAAACAAATAAAGCAGTTTTTGTAATACTTTGTATTTAAGTTGAATCCACGTTAAATAAAGAAGTATATTTTTGAGTATTTTTCTCAAACTTTCTCCTTGACACAAATCTTTGTGTTCACGAGTTCTAATCAAAATTTTTAATGTACCCCATAATTAGGTGGCTTCAGATAATAGTTTACGGATTTTTTTTTATTAGCGCTGAATGATTAAATCTGGTGTTAAAACATTTCAAATCTGGCAAAAAAAAAAAAAAAAAAAAAAAAAAAATTAAAAAATGTGAAATAAAAGGTAATTTATTTATCTTTTACTTTTGGAAAGTTTTTTATAAGAATCTTCAGCTCAGAGGAATTTTTGATGCTTTTTATTGTATCACCGATTTGACGTATGAATTAGAATTGCGCCGGTGAATTTTTTTTTATCGACTGAGTGAGTGTTAATTAACGTCACATTTAGAAGCAACACAGTAGCCTTTGGTGACGGATTTCAAATGTTTTCTATTACTTCGAAGGAAAATAAATTTCTAAGGTTAAATTTGTTATTATTGATTAATATATGATTCATGATTAATATATTATTATTATATTACAATACAATTTTCTCTCTCTCTCTCTCTATATATATATATATATATCCTAAAACCTTTATACAGAAAAATACCACAGTAATAATAAACAGTTATAATGTGAAGTAACTATGTAAAAAAAAGTAAAAAATGTAAATAATATACAGTTTTAGGTAGTTAAAGTTCAGTATCGGGTATTCCTCGACAATTGTGGTGAAAACTTAACGACTTAGGTCGCCGAAATCACGCTACATAAGCAGTGATGTTATGAAGATGTTGCAAATAAAAAGCTAATCAAAATGTAGGGTTATCATAACATAAATCACCCCATTTCATTCGTTATCGCTCCCAAAAGTCACCGATTGCCAAAGGGCATCCGATACACGACTTGAACAATTTTAGGCTCATAATAACAAATGCAATTATTATTAAAGAGCATTTCCAATAATATTTTTTATGGAATTTATAGTGTAGGACGAGATTTCTATATTTGTTATAAGGACGTTAGATGCTGTTTCATAGTTATTGTTTCCATCTCTCACGGAACCACTCTATCTACCTCGATTAGGTTTAATTTTCTTGTAAGTGTATCGAATACTACTTTTAGGAATAATTTTGCACAAAAAAAGTACTCTTTCAATAGTGTCAATTAAATATTTTCTTTTCAGAGCATTTTGTGTACTCTTGTGTACTCTCCTATTATTGAGCAGAATATAATGCAATATTGTTACAGAAAAATTAATATTAAATGTCAATGATCACAACGTCAACCATTCTATTTAAAAACACAACGCAGTAGAATGTTTATTTTATATAATGCACCTTAATATAATTTCGCAAAGAATAGTTTCCCAAAGACTTAATAGAAACTCTTACAATTTCTGATATATAGTATCTTTTAAATTCATTTAAGGGTCAAAATTACATAATTTCTTACTTGTATTTAATGCTATGTTATTTAATGAATAGTGTTCTTGTTTAAATATTGTTTGTATAAAAATAGAGGATACGTGGTAGAGATTCTGTTTAGACATCATTGTAGTAAGAATGTTTCTGGTCCAATATAACATCCTGAAACTTTCAAATGCTCTCTAGAATTAAATAAGGTTTATATAAGTCGGATCAATTATCTGCAATTATTAGGGACTGATCTCATAATTAACTGCTAAATGACAGGAATATTGAAATCTCCTATTCCAAAATTTTATATCATTCTACGTGGGCAACTTATATTTTAACTAAAAACCTCTTTTAAGCCAGTTTTGAAAAGTCTTCTTATTTTCTGCAATTTTAAATGTTTCCTCTTAAAGTAATTACAATATGAAAATAAAAATAAAGGTTTTTATTTTATTTCATATTACAGTATTAATGCATGCACTCTATTTTAATTCAGTATTTACTTCATTGAAAATAATGTTTCCATATTTTATTTAATTATATTGAATTATCATTCTACTATAGAAGGATGATGAGCTGTAGGATCTGGTTCATTCATTCGAATGGGTCGAGGACTGGCTCTTTAACCACTACCTAAGCTTTCACAGTATACGATGAGAAAACTTTATATTTAATATATAGTAATTCCAAATATTTCATATGACCAATTTTCTTAGAATAACGACTTGAAATCCCAACCCATTGGTTCTATTCCTCACAGTATTAACAGATTGTGAAGCCCCAACTTCCCTAATATAACGTATTTGAGCCATTAAAGATAATGAAGTTCATAAAATGAACACAAAGAAAGAAACAGCTCAAAAAATAAACTATTATTTATTAGAAGCTTAAAATAATTCATAACTCAATTTACATATTTCGTTGATTCTTCCGACCACCTGTCTCCAATGTCCTTCACTACTATTATTGCTGTTTTACATAATTTACAAATCAAGGTGGTGAAATCAAATAACATCATAGAAATGCCCATAAGATCATTTGAAAGGAAATATGCATGATAATCTCATTACAAGATTACCGGATGTAAAAAAAAAACTTTTGCTAAATGGGATGGTTTTGCATTTAATGTAATCTATTAAAAAGTTACGCACATTCTTTATGTCTATGTTAAATGGTGGAGACAACATCTTACAAATATTGCAACTTCTATATCTTTTCGTTAAATTTAAACGCAGGTATTATGAAACATATTGCGCATTATTTGAAAGTCGACTGAAAAATGAAAAGCAAGTTATGAATATATAAGCAAATAGATACTAATCCTCTCACTATTATTCAATATTAGTTAATAAGTATCAATTAAAAATCTCTCTGAAAAAGATAAGAAATTAAGAACACAATCTCGACATCATAACCGAAATATTTATGACCCATACCAAAAACACAAGCACCGCTTAAAACATTAAATGCCTCCTTAATATTTCAGAATATTAATGCGTCGTTTAGGAAACCCCTTAAAGATAAAGCACACTGATATCAATGCCATTTAGTCATCCACAAACAAAAGCCGAAGCTATTTGTACTCGAGAAGAAATGTGCCCTTCTATCAGGAAATGAATATCCGAGCAAAGATTACTTCTACTTTTTTTCTTCCTGTAGAAACATTATGTTTATTATCAAGAAACCACTGCCGAGCTGGCTTCCCAAACGCACCTATAAATATTCATAAACGTCCAAAGCGTACTTCACGATAGAACGTATAGACTGAGCAAAAAGGGAGGCTCTCCAGCTAGAGAAACCGAATCGATAAATAAAAAAGAGGGGTTGGAAAAGAGAGAAGGTTATAGAATATTGGGAATTGGATGGAAGGGGGTAGAAAAAGGGGGTGGATCTCGGCTTGGAGAAATGGCGTTGTCTTATCTTATCGACAAGCCAATCCTATACCGGGTCTAATAGGCCAATCCGACGAAATGACTCGGCAGGGGGGGTTGACTGACCAGAAATTGCGGAGGACCATAAAAACGGCACCTCTGCCCCTATCCTGTTCGTGCGTAATACGGTTAAAAAACGTCGCGGTCTCGGATTAGATTAGGGCCGGGGGATCAGTTAGGTTGGTAAATCGTTCATAAGAAAGCAATTGAAAGGATTTAAGTGTCGGCTTCTGATGAGAGTGGTAGTTAATCACGTGATTTCAATTGAGGGAATAATTGTGATGTTAGATTGCGAGCGTCGTATAAAACCGTCTCGAGTATTACTTTTGATAGATTGAGTTCAAGCTGTAATTTGTTTTATAAGTGGGAGAAGAAATACAATTCATACTGGGTGGTTATAATGATGTAAGATTTAAAGGCACTAAATAAGGGGGAAAAAACATTTTTATTGCATTTTTAAGTAATTAACTTACTTTAATATGCGCAAAACCCAATAACGTTAAAAATAAACAAAAACTTGCTTTAGTTGAATTTACTCATGCTGTAAATAAAAACAAGGATTCTAGAAATTTTTCTAATTAACTTTAAAGGTACACACATGATTTCTCTGTTTTATTTAAAGGGAGGAAAGGGCCACTAAAATTGCATTGTTTTTTGGAATAATTTTTTTTGTTCGTCAAATTATCATTACATTTGTGAATAATGATAAAAAAAAAATTGCGCCCTCGTTAATTGGAGAATGAAAATTCACCAGTGAAAATAAGAGAAGACTAAGATTTGAGTTAAAATGAAATTGGATCAAACAATTACTTATTTATAATATTTTTGTGAAATAAATTCTTTAAATTTAACAATTAACTTATATTATAATAGCTTTCCTTTCATAATATGACAAATAATTTTAAATTGGACTAATGATAATTTCGTTTGCGAATTAAAAAATCGTTAAAAATCAAAATTTCTTATATTTTTCAAAAATTAGCGTTTGAAAATAAAATATTTTTAGATATTTCATTTCTAGAGTCATGAAAAACTTTCTCAGCGTTTTCATATCGAAGTTCGTTCAGTTATTAGAAAATGAATTAATTTTTTTTTCATAAATAACCTTTTTTTATTGTTTGTATTTTGTGCATGTTTATATAGGCAGAAATAAGAATTAGAGGAAAGATATGAAGCATTTCAGTTGGCTACCATTGCAATCATATGAGTACTTATTATAATTTATTTTTAAAATTAGATGTATAAGTTGTTTTGGTTCTCATTTACACACACTCGAATATATATATATATATATATATAATTTAATTTTGCTGAAATTAATTTAATTTTCATTTAGTCTCATATTGTAATAATTGCTAAATATAACAATTCCTACACAGTACTTTTAAGAAGAAATCACGGATGAATATTGTTGAAAATAATTGCTGGGATCTTTATTTTTTTGCAGATAAAATATACTTGCATATAAACATTTATTGAGCCCTTCCCATTAGAACTGAAAAATTATTACGAAATTAAACTGAATGAGGATAAATTACCTTATTATATTTGATTCTTGATGCAATCTTCACAATATATTTTTTTGAAAAGATTATCACAACATACCAATATTTAATTTTGATGGAATATTCAGGAGATGTAATAAATTGAAAATTAATTTTTTTAGCTGATACTATCAAATCCTGTTTTAAAATCTATTTTACGTTTGTTCACACGCAAATAATATAAAAACAATTTGTCACAGAAGCATTGCAGAAAGTTACGTTTAATCCCTTACTGTAGGCGATGTCTCGCGTATCATACAATAATGCTATCTCATAATAAATATTTTCCTATCTGGAAACTGTTTCTATATAAGTACACGACATCTTGCTATTTTTTTTTAATTTTAATAAATCAATATATATTTATTTCGAAGGTAAAGAAAAAAAAAGATGTGAAAGATAATTTTCCAAATCTAATATTAGCTCGTTTATTTCCGATGCTTTTTTAAGTTTATGTAGAATAAAACTATTTTAGATTGAATGGTTATTGAAAAATAAAAATAATTTTAAAATGAAACTAATAAATTTTTGAAGAAATGTATGTTTTGCCTCATACTATTTTACAGTCATTTCGTACAAAACCTTTAACGCTTATGTTATTTCAGTCAAAGAAAGTTCTAATTAAATAGTCATATGAATATTTTCAAAATACTTCATATTTTATTTGCACATAAATAACTCGTTTAATCCGATTTATTATAAAACTCTTAGATTTTTTTTGAACTTTTCAAAAATATCATAAATCTGAAATAGTTGTGAAACAAGTCATACGTTTCAAATCAGTTAAAAACAAAATTACACTCTGAAGCTTTTTCTGCTTCAAAAAAACCATTGCTAAAAAGATACATTTACAGAAACTTGACTGAGGCAATGGAATCGCATATTTCAGCACTAAATTTACTTCAATTCATAACATTCAAATTATAAATGTACTTATACATTTTAAAGCAAAATATATCTTTAAATTCTACCATTAGTGTGCAATTCAATATATTTATATTTTTATATCAGTCATAGAACATCGGTATTTCTAATGAATGCGGAATGTGAATGAAGCGTCATTCTAAAGCTTTTCTCCCTTTAACACTTACAAAGGCTTTTGATTATATTAAACTTTAAAGGAGCTTGTTAAGCGCTATGTAATTAATATAACTCTTATGAGTAAATGAATTGAAAAATTAATATTTAATTCAAAATGTTAATTCAGAAACTTTGTAAAGGATCGTCAATATTACGCAATTCAGCTCTATATTCATCATAGTTAACGATGATATTACAGTAATTACAAAATTCAAGTTTTGAAAATAATAGCATTTTAATGATACTAGAATCTGAATTTCAATTAACGTTGCTGAAATAACCTTTAAGTAGCTTGAGCAAACAGCATTTGTCTCTGAAATTCAAGTATATTACTAAAATATGGATTAATCATGTGAGAAAATTGCTTACATTGGATTAAAATATCAATAATTAAATTAAGACACGTATTATTTTACAGAAATTATTTAGCTAAAATGGGAAAAACAATAAATGAGCGTATTGGAACAATTCACAAAACTCATTCTTGGGTATTTATAAGCATTTGATTTATCCGACAGAGCATGTGATTGTTATCAATTGAAAATTACAGTAAATATAATATTCAAATTTCTAAGTTTAAAGGTTCTTGATTATGCATAATGTTTTTGTAAGCCAATTGTACTTTAAATGATAATGATTAATTCGTCTGTAATAAATTATATAGTTGAACTTGATGTAATATTAATTGAAATAATTTTAATAATGCCTATTCAACAGTACAAATGTTTTCCAAAACATGGCCTCATCCTATTTAATTATTAAACAATATGTAGCCTAGACAAAAACCAATACAAAAATTTCAATTTATAAAAGGTTAGATTCTTCAACACACTTAGCATTTCTCTTTATCCAGTTTTATAATGCATATTTATGAAATTAGAATTTTTTTATCCACGCCTCTAAATAATTTAGAACAATAACTTAGAACAATTAATAAAAAAAGTGCATTTCTTAATGAATAGAAAGAGTGATACATAAGTGATTTTTAAATAGGAAATAAATACACATATATATGAATTTCAAAACGTTTTTCTTATATTACAATAGCTCATCTTTTAGAATATGGTGGCTTACATTATAAACACATATTAAGAAAATGACTTCAAAATTTCCAAATTATTCAAAATAATCATTTAAGAAAATGATTATGCAATTTAAAATAAATCGCTTTGAAATTATCAAATTTTTTATACTTTAGATACTTAAATAAAATAAACACTACATCATCCTCTTATGCAACCATAGGAAAAGTAGTTAAGTATTTTGCATTCTAAATATTCCAAAATAGAGTTTCTAATTCAAGTTTATTATGTATCAAAACATACGTAATGAGGTATTTGAATAAATCCTTTTTTTATGTTCTTAAAATCATTTCATAGTACTGAAAATATTTCTCTTCAAACAAATCCTTTCATAGACATTGTAGTTCTTTCTCGTAAAAAGAAAACTCAGCCACGAAGCTTTTAAATCACCAAATCGTCTGAGGGAAAATTCCAAATGAAATTTTCGAGTGAAAACGAAAACTACTTCTTCAACACACTTAGCATTTCTCTTTATCCAGTTTTATATTGTATATTTTATACAAAAAAAAGGAATAAAAATTTCTTTTAGAAATAAGAAGATGGTTTTCATCGACAGAGGCCTGTTATATCCTTAAAATAGCTTTTAAAAATATTTCCTTGAGAATCTGGAAAAAGGCATAAATTTCGACCATTTTTTCCTATAGCTGTTGATAGCCGTCCGTTTATTTTTATCGTTATTAGAGAACCAATGACGTTCCTAGATAAACCGAATGTTTATATGCACTTACTGCTATATATTGTACGATTAGATAGAGTTATTGGAGGATATATTGAACTCTATTTTGTCTGCGGTCCATTATATTTATTTTACTGACTTCAAAGAAGGAGATTTATATTTTCCCTCATAATAAAGCAGTATCTTACTGTTCTGCAGCCATTCAAGTTTTATTTACTTCACTGTACATCCTTTAAAGTATACTTTAAGATATAACCGGTATTCTACAGTATTTATAGAGAAAAGTACACTTTGATTTAGATCATATTTTTCCACAATGACTGAATGTGTAACGCTAAAATGACATCATTAAATTACTTAGGATTAGGTTTTAGGTAAAAAAAAAATGACATCTAGCCTAAAAGGGTCTTTTTGAAAAGTGTTCTTGGAAACGTTATCATGATTTCTTATTTGTAAAGATATTGAGGGTAATAATACATGAGTGCGGATTAAATAAATCCTATTTAAGAATTTGATAAATTACATCTTTTAACTCTGAGATATGCGAATGGTTTCTGGAATAAATCACTTAGATTTCAACAAGTTACGGTTTGATATAATTTAGAAAGTAATTTTTTTCTACATTTTAACCATGATGGAAATAGAAACAAGACATAAGAATTTGATTAATTTTTCTGTATCATATATTAAACAAGAGAATTTAGAAAATTATTTTTCTTTGAGAAAACCAATGTGTCAAAAGAACATGAAATGTTGAAAATGCGTTTCCTCAATCACATGAAAAGTAATTATAACAACCGGGTGATCTGAAAACTAAATCACATATCTTACGTTTGTGAGCATAATAAAAGCGGAAAAATAAAAATGTAAGAAATCTTCGTGGCCATTTAAAAGTATTAAGTTATGCTTAGTGATTTAAAAGGAGTACTGCTCAAAAACTTTCAGTTAATATTTATATTTTCTATACATAATTTAGAAAAACATTTAAAGGAATAATTCTTTTTAATTTCTTACACCCACATTATATCATTTAAAGGTATTAAAATTTTAATGTATGTTTTGATTACTTTAATTGAATTATTCGATAACATATAGTGTTGAATAATTTTAACTTAGCAAAAAAATATATAGAATAAAGAAATTTCAGGAGTTTCATACTAACAATAGTGTAAATATACTTCTCACACTTTACATTTTAAAGCCAGGAAAATGATTCTACAACTAACAGAATCCTAGCAAACATTTCATTATTACAAGTTGACTGTTGTAGACTTCAAACAGTTTTCTTGTCGCTTTGATAAGAAATTGTAAGCCATTGTCCCAGAAAAGCAAAAACAAGGCTTACAATTCCAGTTAATAAATTTTCAACGGTATTGATGAGGCTATTTAGTGCAAAAATATTTAAATTAGTTATGCATAACATAAATGTACGTACCAAATTACAATCTAAGTATGTATAGAACGAAATGTTATATAAATGCACATACTTTCATACTTCATTAAAAATTATTTACTTTATTGCTTTTTTTCTATTGTTATAACAGTTATCAAAACTACAACACCTTTTATTTATTTTCCTATGTTGTATTTTTTCTTATTAGAAATATGTAAGATGCTAAACTCTCCAAAATTTCTTTAATCATTGATTATTTTCTTTGAAAGAAAATTTTAACTAATGTCATATTATATTCCAATAAATTGGTGAACTTACTCATTTATTTCATTCTTTTTTTACAGAGAAGGAAAAAAAATCTTAGAACAGAAGTAATCATAAGATGGAATACTTATATGTTTTAGCAAAAACGAAAAAAAAAAAGACAACAGTTCTATGCATTATTATATGAATTAGCAACAATCTCAAGTCCTTTAACTTGAAATTTCATGTAAGATGAAAGAAAAAAAAACTTTTGTAAAAGTTAGATTATTTTTTAAATTTGAAATCAATGCATAACTATTTTTAATATTTTTCCAATGAGATTTTCACTGTTGAAGCTTGAGAACTGTTTCTTAATTAAGCTGCATAATTTTTTTTATAATATATATATATTTTTTTTTAAAAAATCGTTTTGGTTAAAAGGAATGAATTATTTTAAAGACAGTTTCTTTCAAGGTACTAAATTTTCTTAAGTATTAATTATTATAAAAGCTTTATTTAAGGTAGGAAGAGAAGACTAAAACCTGCAGACTAACTAATGACTAAGCATTAAGAATGAAGTTCATGATAAATCTCGTATATCATGAACACATTGTGCAATAAAAGGCTCAAATTGATTAGAAACTTTTATTCATCTTAATTGAAAACTACAAAGTAATATATTAAGATTAAAGTATAAAAAAATGGCAATTTCAGTGAAATATAACAATGTAATAAAGAATTAAGTATTCTACAAAAAAATCATACTGTTCTAATAATTTTTTAAATGGTAGAAAATTATTTAAATGAAATGACGAAATTTTTTACACGTTTTCGCTAATACAGTTTATATTTTTCTCTATCAAACATTATTATTCATAATTTATGATGCCCAAATCTTTGAAGATACTTCTTAAAACCTTGATTTAAAAAACTCTACTCGGAGGAAAGCTTTAATCACTGAATATGTTGACAAAGCTACATTAATTACTGAAAGGTAGAATAATTAATTAAAACAAGCTCCGATTTTCAGATAACCTTGTTGAAAAGATGTTACTAAAAGTTACATTTGTTATTTAATGTAGCGCAAAAATTATTTAAATAACGATATTGCCCTACATTCATGTTCTAATTAGAAGTATATTTTTGCCCCATTTAATTTACCATTAATAATTAAATAATTTTATATTAATCATATTTTTAGGTAATAGTATGTTAAATTATTTAATTAAAATATTTTCGAGCTTTTGATATCCTTGTCCAAATGTCTGTAAATCGTTCCACTTCACAGACGTTCAATTTTGGATATAATCGAGGTTTGAAACCAAGAAGTTGAGAACTTAGGCTAGCTTATATTGCTTTATTTATGCTGATGACCATTTGCAAACGCACATACACAGAAGCGAGACAAACACTAAATTGAAAGCAACGGTTACGGCATATGCATAGAGATCTAATACAGACAGATGGAATGAATGTGCAGTCATTTCAAAGAACTCGGCGTTTTTATATATTTTGAAGTTACAAAAAGTTTTCGAAGATCACACGATTTGTACTCGTATACCATATCGTGAACTCCTGACCATATATCGTGATTATATTTTGCTGATGTAACAATTTCAGATGAAAACAGGTTGGATGTCACTTTATTTTTCTATTTAGTGGATATTTAATTAGAATATTTAGAGTTAGAGCAACGCCTGGGATAATCTCGTATCAATCCCTCTCAGGAGAATTACAATAGGAAATAATTACATACATTTTCTTTCAAGGTTAAATAACTTTTGTGATTATAAAGTAATGTGTAAATAATAACTACATAAAACGACTAGGAACAAGAATTTCACAATTTTATGAGTGATTATGAGTGGTTTTTTTTTTAAAAAAGTATTTCTGTACAATATACCAGAAACGCTACCGTCCACGGAAGTGCACTGCCGAAAGGTAAGAGAAATCATTATAATTTCTTTGAAGCCACTTATAGAATTCAAACATTACATATTTTAAAAGAAAAATATCTTTAGAGGACGGGAAAGATAAACGCTTCAAGAGACATCAAATAATCTCTTGAAGATGAAATACCGATTCACGCAATTAATGACAAAATTAATGATCTGAAAGCGGATACTTATCAATCTTAATTGGTAGAAAATAATAATTTTTCAATATCTTCCCCCATATCTAGGTCTGTTCGAGATGTCAAAAGTCCAAACGATTCCTTCCAGAAAGACACTATCGTTATCTTCTTCAAAAGACCCCCTCTCTCTCTAGCAAAGAAATCCGGTTCGATCCCAGAGCCATAAGTTTTAAATTAATACTTCCAATCATCTCTAGTTCGGGTCGCTTTTCAAAAAGGAAAGCGCGTAGCCGTTCCAATTAACTTTTCCCGAAACTGCTCCAGAAGGAAATAAGGAAAAGGGAAGGGGGACTTTTCTGGAGAAAGAGAGAAAAGAGAGAAGTGGCAATTTACCTTCCGGGAAAACAAGGCAGCCTTCTACTCTTCTGATCCAGCAATTACATGATTAAAGACATCGCTAATTTTTCAAACTCCCTTTTATACCTTCCAACATGATACTTGCTGTTTAATACGCTTTTGACAACGTAAGGAGGACGTTATTATCCTGGCAGGGCACTTAATTATGTGGGCAATAGGGCTTCTAGATGCAAGAGAGGGGGGTGCAGAGCGTTAACAATGCTTTTGATGTATTGCAGAGAGGGGGGTAGCTTCCTTGTCGAAGTAAGGGAACCACAAGATTTAGAAAAGTGATCCATCCCCCGTACGCTGATAACGAACTTCTCCTCAAGTTGTCGGCTCACTCAACCCCCTTCTCATTCCCCCTATAAGCATTCTCAAGGGGTGGTAGGGAAATGAAGGAGGTTATTAATTATTGCGGAGTCTGAAGCACCCCCTCTTCCTCTTTTGGGAGAGATTGTTAATCCCGCTTTTGATGAAAACTGTTAAAATCGTTTACTCTTTCAAATACCGATTTAAAAGTTTTCTTATGCCAGGTGAAGGGGTATAGCTTATAGGCATAAAGTTGGCACTATACTTCACTGGAAGTCTAGAGAGAAATTTATGAGGCAGTGCTTTAAGTTAGAAAAGCATTTTTGTATATATAGTACTGGAAAGTGAATTTGTTTTGCGTATTGATCAATTGTTACAGAAGATGAAAATATTCTGTGGCTGAAGTTTAGAACTCAAGCACATAAGACGAAGGAGAAAAGATAGATTTTTTTCCCTAACGTTGTAAAGAGCTAACATTATTTTCTAAGCTATATTATTTTATTTATTTTCAAATAAATATAGATCAAGATTATTTATCTTTACCATGAATATTTTGCTAATTTATTATAGGAGATCTATATGATTAAGTATAAATTATTTTTTAAGATTCAAACTAGGCGCATACCAAGTTAACTTTCACTTGTTTATTTATAAGCGCAAGCAATGATTCTCCTTGATAAAGGGGGATAAAATGATTACGATTTTATTTTTCTTAACGTAATTGAAAGAACAGTTTTAAAAATGATGTATAAATTAGTAAATTTAGCTTAATATTTCAAAATCTCTTAGTAAATCGAGACAGGTTTTTTTTCATCTTTTTAACACTAATTTTATTGTAGAACTAAGTGGAATTTCGGCTCATGAATGTACTTATGGAAGTTTTTTTTTTAGAATATTTATTTTTCCCCAGCTGAGTTTCGAAATATTATCTATAATGGAATAGAATTAAAAGCAAAATTATTTCAATAATTTAAGAATTTAATGTGCAGAAGGTACGACTTAGGATAGAGCATTATTTAAGAAAGCATTTTAATAAAGAAAAAAGGAAATTTGACTGATTTTGTGTGATATATTAGTGAAGTAAATTTCAACATTTTTTTCATGATTGCTGATTGTAAGCAATTAGTTTCATTTTAATTTTCTAAATCTATATCACTTGGCTTCCTTAAGAATTTTCCTTAAAAATGCCCGTAATATATATGCATATATTTAGAGTTATAAAGGACTATAACAGAAAAGAAAATTTTACTTTTAGTTTATTATAGATAAAATGGCATCATTTTATGCTTTTTGAAACTGCACTAAAATTGTTGGTAATATAAGTAAATAAATAAAAAAATAAAAAAATTTCAATGCAAAAATCAGATTTAGCTACCCAAGGTGCGCTTTTTTTATAATTATATTTAAATTACTCAATTAACTATAAGAATTAAAATAAACAATGAAATATCGAGAAATGGTCAAAAGTAAACTTTTTCGATATTAAAACGAAAGGAAACTATAATTATTAAATTGAATATATTTAAGCTAAATGTAATTAAAATTGAAGCAAACGATAAAAAATTGAAAAGGGATCTGGTTCGTCAAAAGTGATCCAACTAAAACAATAGTCCCTTCGATGGCAAATTCAAAATAAATTTTTTAATTAAGTATATGTAATCCCTTTTAAATGAAATAATAACATGAATCAAACCAATAGTTTTCATATTATGATACGCGTTTCTTAAGGGAAGGGCAAATTTCTCAGAAAAGAAAAAACAACATTCACTTTCGTTATAGATATACAGCGTCCTAAAAATGACCAAAATATAGAAAAAAAATATTTTATTTTAATAGTATGACTTATTTACATAATGTAAGAAATGACATAACTCTTATGACATTATTTAGCAAGTTACTTAAATTTTCTTCATAAGTCTACTAAGTCATTTCATTCTCCTTTAAAACTTTAAACTGCTTTTTCTAAGCTTTTTTTTTATCAGTGGTATGGTACTTAAAATTCTAAGGCATTTTAGTAATTAATATAAAATTTAGAAATATTTCTAGATGTTTTGCATAACATGGGTATAATGACTCTTTCAAGGGGATAAGTATTTCGATAAAAATAGTTTTTTTTTTCGAAAATCTACAAAATTAGATATAGCTCTCTTTTTACTGTATTCCGTAGTGTCTGATAGAGAAAAAAAATTTCAAACAACAAGTAACATTAGCAAACTCAAACTTATGCCCAAAAGTGGGAGAACTAAGTCCAAGAAAATGAGAAAAAAATATTTAAAAGTATTGAATTTGTTAGAAGTAGTAGGGATTAGAAAATTTTGAAGCATTTTGAAAGGAAAAAAAATAAAATTTTAGACATTTGTTTGTTTGAAATTGAAACATTTCTTTTTTTGAAATGAATATATTGCTTATATTCAAGCGTGATGAATCGAAACACTTTTTTTTATAAATATCTAAGTAAAATAAGCTGAGCACAGAGAGCTGCGTCCCCTTTAGAAAATCCTGCTGTTTTAAAAATCTTAATATATGAATGTTGAGATAAACTTATACTAATTCTATTTGGATAAATCCATATCGAATTATTTCAACAAAAGTCATTGAGAGTGATTCAGATAGAGTCAATCTAATAGCAGGTATTACCTATTAAGTAAGCTAATTTACAGGTTTCCTTTCAGGGAAGGGGGAAAGAATACATTTGAAGAAAGTACAATCTGAATTCTTAATCCTCTGCTTAATAATCATTTAATCAAACAACACTAAGTTTCATATATCTTGTGATTTTATATATAATTAATTTATTGAGTAATTCTTCCTAAAAGTTTGAATTAAAATGTAAACAACTGCTCGTTATAAAAATTAATTTGTATTTTGTTAGAATTTTTATTAAATCTCATTAAATGCTTCTTGTTTTTCTCGCTCTTTCATCAATTTCATTTATGATTTCATAAACTGTTTACCAATATGACTGTAAGAATTTCAGAGAATACAATAAAACTAATTATTAGCCTACTTAATTAAGCGTATTTTGACCAATTCACAAACTTCAATAATTCTGCTGATTTAAAAGAAAAACAAGGCGAAATATGTAATCAGTCATTTATAACTCTTAATTTTATATTAACGAAAAGAAATAATGCCACCAATAAAAATATTTACTTACTTTCTTTAACTCTGGAAAAGTAGTCTAATAATATTTAAAAAAAATTAAACAGAATTCTAAATGTTGAAATAAGACAAAACTTCTCTCTAACATCAAATGATTTCATATGAATCGAAATATTCTAATATTTTTCAAGTAAATACATAAAAAATTGTTTAAATTTGATAACACTTTACTTATAGTTTTTAAAATTCGCTTCTCCTTAAATATTTTGTATGATTTCAAAATTTTTGTCAATTTTCATCGTGACGCAAATTCACAAATATAATTTTAATACGATAATCTGAAAGAACTTTAACAATTAAATTATAACGCATAATAGATGCTATAAAAATAAGATACTTAAATATTTTTGTTTTTATGTATAAATGTAATTTTTATTCAGCATTCTCTATTGTTTATAATGTGTTTGAAGGTCCATTACAAGCGACAAATGAGAACACAGCAATGGAAAAAAAAGAAACATTTGAGTAAAGAATTCATGAAAATGTATATTAATTTAAAATTATTCATTATACACGAAGTGATACAATTAATTGATAAATTAACATTAATTTTGATTTTAGCATACATATTTTCATGGTTTTATGTATGTATGTACATATATATATATATATATATATATATATATATATACATACATAAAACCATGAAAAATCTCCATGAATACAGAGTTCTAAGCTGTCAAACCTAGATTGAGATTTATTTCATATTCTTCTTGCTGAAAAACAGTTAACATTACTTTGAACCGACTTTGTGAGAGAGTGACTGTTCAGTTTAATGGCGCATGGGCCAAAACAAGCTAGGCTATTCTGGGCTAAACATTTGTTAAGATCATTAAAAAATATATTAATTAAAAAATGCTATGAAACAAATGCAAGATATTACCAAACGTTGAGAAGTTAAGACTTCAAATATAAAGTAAAACACCAAATTTTATTAAAAAAGAAAATCAGTTGGGGGTTTCCCTTGGCAACTGGAAACGGCTTTAGTAAAATATAATGTTCAATAAACACATTAGGATTTAACTATTCCAAAAATAAGTAAATGTTTCGTTTCTTTTTTGAATATAAATATTCAATTTATAGTATATTGCTCACTAATTTGTAAATTTCGCCCAAATTTGTACATTTTAAAATACATTTTTTAAAAGATTAATGCTTAATGTCTTAATTATTCTTAAAAAATGAATTATACACATATATTTTCAGTGAGAAAATGATGAAATAATTTCGGTATGTATTTCGAAATTTCTATATGTACCTTACTACATGCGTGAGTGCATGTAGTAAGTGTGTTATTAATGTTAATTTTATAATTAATCTTCGATAAAACATTTCAAAGCACAGCATCTAAAAACAATTCTTTTTCTATTAATTAAATAGCTAAGTGAGTTAAAGCAACAAAATTGTCGACTACATAGCACCAAAACATTTTGACATAAAAATAACATATTAATACTCCACCACTCTTAACACAAAACAATATTTTTCTATACTCTATGGTCACAATAATGTGTTGTGGACTCTTTTTTCAGACCTTTTTTTACACACCATTAAATAAAAAAATAGTGTCACATGAATGTTGTTATTTGATCATTTCTACATAAAGAATAAAGAAATAAGGAATTGGAAATATAGTACTTGGTTATTTTCTTCTAAGCTACACTAAATGCAGATAATTCTGTATAGCTTATTATTGTTATTAGTGTTTTTTACTGTTATGTCTAAGAGTAGTGGAGCATTTTTTCTTTATCTATTACAACACACACACACACATATATATATATATTTAATGTACTTATGTGTAGAGTGGATATGTATTTTATGTCTAGCTTAAATAATTCTAGTATTCTTAGCTATTTGGGACTACGATGTTGTTTTCCTCTTTTGTGTGTAAGCAAAAAGCAGATCCTTATTTTGAATTTGAGTGAATTTTACTTCTAATTTACTAAAAATTTTGTTTATTATGATTTATTTTCAGGTTATGATTAATACATTTTAAGAAACTCTTAAACTCTTCTTAAAATTCAGCATTTACACTTTCATCCAACTTTCACATTTCACTACGCATTCAATTTATTATTCATATTTTCGGATGAAAACTAGTGAGGAAGAGGCGCGTATTTCTAAATATCAGTTTTTGAGTCCGTAATCACAGAATAAGCAGTTCTAATTTTAATAAGTAGCTCTTTTTTATAACATTTAAAATAACATTTCACCATACTATCCGTTTACCATTTATTCCTTCAAATGTAACGCTTGTATCTGAATTTCTTCCAAACAGCAATAAGAAAAATTATATCTAATAGCTTAACTATTATAATCGGCAAACTGTGTTCTAGAAATTTGTGTTCTAAACGTAAAAAAATAACTCGGATAGAAAACAAAAAGCAAATGTAAACTCAATTTATTCCAAAACGGGATATTAAAGTTGGAAAGTGGTATTTAAGGAAACTTTATTTTTGCAGTACTTCCTACTAATACTCATTTTCTAAATTGATGGATAATTATTTACCATTAAACTTTTCATACGCTAGGGCTATTAACTGTGCAGAACTTTTAACCAAGTTGGATTCTTAACGATCCTTCAGCGCTGTTTTACACATCATAATTTATTTTGTACCAAGGAATGTTCGAATATTTTCGTGGTATTTTTATTCCAGGTACATACATATACAGTCGCTTATCTTAGAAAGTTACTGTCAATGGAACATTATTAATAACCGTATACTCGTAGTACTGTTTGTTTCTATGAAAACCAGATATTTTTTTGCCTTCCTTTGCTTGCTCTTACGATGGGGTTTGACTTAGATTGAAAATTTATGATCTGAATTTCTTAAAGTTACTAGAAATAATAAAAGTGTTTTGGATATCATTAGATAATTTTATTTCATCATTGAAACAAAAATGTTGAATATTTTTACTAAAATGAAGCATTTTGATATTATATCTTAACAATAACTTTTTCGATAAATGAATCTGTTCCGTAATTCATATTCGTTAATTGTTTAATCAGAAGTTTTAACCAGTTACGTAAATTTAATTAGGGTAAATCAATTTAACTGAAAATAAATCTCACATTAGAATGTTCTTTACCAACATTTAGGCGTATGAATTTTTTTTATTTTTATGACAACAATTTTAATGATAATTTATGATTAGTTATTTTTATCTTAAAACTCTTAATTCGAAATTATGAAACCATGAAACTGAATTTATATACTAATAATATACACTTTTGTTAAGAGTCTTTTTGCACGAATAAAAGAAAATATATTTATCTCTTTATGCATTGATTTAAATTTAGATGTTTATATATAAACTATTTATTTTATTTTCCCATCTAATAAGAATTCTATTTTTTATTTTCGAAAAGAATATATTAGTTTTTTAAAGTATTGAATCTGTTATGCAACAAAATAAAGGAAGATAAATAAAAAGATAACCTTTCAGAGCACTCTAATAAATACTAATTACTTTATCTTTCATATCTCAATAATTGTCATCTGTCAGAACCGTGTAAATTGATTATTAAGATAATCATAAAATGCCATTGCGTCAACGACAACATTTGTCTTTTCTTTTCCTCAAGCATTAAGATTGCCTACATGTTAAGAATCTATTATAAATGTCAAATGTTTCTTTTTAATCATATGAATAATTTACTTCAATGATATGTAATAAATCAACTGTCGATAATAATAGAACAGCTCTAGATCTTCAAAATAAGACATACCAATAAGGAATTAAAGTATAAGCCAATTTATATGCAATTCAAATTCTTTGAAAAAGAAGAAGAGAGAAAACTATTTCGTCTTCAACAGAAAGGTATGGAACATAGAAGTGAAAATAGTATATAATTTGTGGATTAATTCAGATTTAGGATGTTCCCGGGTAATAAGTAAATCTAAGATAAAGTTATCTGACCTGATAAACATTAACGATATTTTTCTAAATACACAGGTTTTAGAAATGTTTTATGGACACGGTAGACTAACAGTCCTGGTCGCGGGAGGTGTTGTTTTCATCGAGTCGTGTGTTCGAGTCCTGATGCCTCTAAATCCCCACTGTGTTGCAATAAATATATGTTTGCGTCCTTGATCTTCTCATTGGTGTCGTGTAGAATTTTGGAGAGGGAAGTAGGGACTCAGGTATCGTCCTCGTCACTTGACCGAAATTCAAAATAACGAAATCCGTTGCTAACAGCACTCATTGCTTCTCTGTGTGACATTAATCAATCAATCAATGAATTTATAAATGTTTTATATTATTTTAAGATTGAAGATGTTTAGTAAAAAAGTCGCAGTTTTATATGAAGTCGATTAAGAATTCTAGACTCGATATTAAAATTTTTTGAATAGAATAACGGGAGATGGCATTCATTATCCTTAAATGGTATCCATTTTTCTTATATAATATAATATTGAAATCCAAAGAATACACGGTTAAATTTGTTATCATCCACTTCTTTTATCTTAGATCAGAAATTTTGTTGTTGTCTTCGATACCTCTTTGTGTAGTTAAGAATTATTATCGTAATGGATTAATTCAACATTGCGTTAATTTACAGCTTTTACCACAAAACTTTGTGGTTGTGTCCTAAACTTCTTCGTGTCATTAATTATTCATTGTTGTTTTGGATTAACTTAATATTACGTTTATTTATAGCAACGTCC